>VWZY01007452.1:73960-86675 GCA_013399075.1 Chloroceryle aenea | reverse complement strand
GGTTGACCCGCCAGGATGTGAGGCTATTCCGGCTGCCCAGCTCTGCTCGCAGCTGCCGGGTGAGCGTCGGAGCCGTCCCGCAGCGAACGCGCCCCTCGAAACCGGGAGGGAGGGAAGTACCAGCTGCTTCACGGTTTTTTTTGTTCCATGTCATCAAACCTTAAAAGGACGCACTCTTTGCAAGTGCCAGTCTCACACTGATGCGCTGCTGATGTTGGAACAGTTGCATGTTTGAACACAGCCCAGAGCTGGCAAGGAAGAACAAAGACTCTTAACGGCCAAGACACTCACCATACTCAACACCTGGATAGTTACAGGCACTTTCTTCTTCCTGCATCGCCAATCAATAGCACTTCCCCTGCTTACATAGGCCTCCTGCCAGCATCACGCTGGGAAATGCAACCGTGGCCGCTGATGGGGGTGTTCAGGCTGGTCCTGCTGCACCAGGTTTAGCTTACAGCGACTTCTCGCTAGTGAGAAACGTCACAGCAACAGAAAAAACCAGTGCTTGGCCTGATGGGTTAAGGGATTGAGTACTCAACATGTAACCAAACCACTAAATTAGACAGTGCTACTGAAAAATACATGAATAGCCACCACAGTTAAATGCAAGTGAGCTTACACAGCGCCGCTCCAAGAAGTGGGATTTTCAGGGTATGAAGCTAGGTAATGAATGCAAGCCCTCCTTACATCAGGCTGCTTTTTGGTATATTCTTCAAAATGCTTAACAAGAATTTTATAATTAAGAAGCCCCTGAAGGATATCAGAAAATTCCCATCAACAATGCACTACCCAGGTGGTTTTAACATGAACAAGAGACTATGAAACCTATAACTTTTTATTTAAAAAAAAAAATTAACAGCTTCAGAATAGATCAAATGTCATAACTTCTCCAAAAAATACCAAAAGGTACAGTGTAAAGCATCTTGTCTTTAAATACAAACTAGCATTTTTTTTGATGCATTGCATCAATGTTTTGCATCTATGTTGATGCAAAAGAATATTCTTTGTTGCATCCTGGTACATGGAAAATGTATACACAAACAGGATGACTGACAACACTTTAATCTACTCAAATTCTAAGAGTGGAACATTAAAAAAACCCAAATTCCTACTAGTAATAAAGAAAAAAAAACCCTTAACACCATTACGTTTAGTTTGCTTCTGCTAAGGTATATTTTTCACCATTAAAAATAAGGGTTTAAGTACTATATAGCATCAGGATGCACTCTGACTTTAAAACTGCTATGCAAACAAAAGCCCTTCTACTGTCCAATGCTCTTCAATACTGAAGTTCCCAGTAAATGCTAGTTAACTTGGAATTTGAGAGAAAAATGCAAAGAAAGCAATTCTGTAAGAAGTCAAATGTAAATTCCTCAAGAACAATAAAAGGAATTAAACTCACTTCAAACACCATAAACATTTCTGGATGCAGCAAGCCAATCATTTCTTTTACCTGAATATACCTAAATCTCATTCCTATAAAACAGTGCTAAGTTCCAGTTCCTGGTCTGAAAGCAATTCTGAACACGTGCCTCGGTTTTAGGGATCGTATAAATTCAGACTGAGGATGCCCCAGTTGTTATCATCCTGCAGATTCTGATGCACAAAGATAAGCTTAAAGTAAGTGGCTCCACGCTCCTGCCTTACACACATCGGCAAACTGAAGGCTTTCCTCCAGCCAATTTGAAGATGCTCTACCACTTCTGATCAGTGTTGCATCTTACCTCTCTTTGGTATATACAAACAAGTGACATTAGATTGCTTGCCTCTGGCTATTTGTGAGAGCCAGAGAAAATCCTGTGGGGCAAGGTATGCCAGATGAGAATCCTATGTCTGAGAGGGTAAGGAACTCTGCCATACCACTGACTTTCTTGTGAACTGTTGTATTTATTCCTAAGAAATTATACCAAAAAAGAGAGTGAAGTTATTGCATTAAGTTTGTGTGAAAAAAAAAATACAAAAAGAACTAGAAAGCAAAAGATTAAGAAAAAAAACAGGAAGCAGACATACTCCATTTACAGAGGAGGATGATGAACTTGAGCTATTTCCAATATAAATAATTTTCATACTGTGTGCAGTCTTTCTCCAGTACAATCTGGACCACTTTTAAGGATATGAGTAGAATAGCCTACATCCCAATTACATCTTTTGGGTCTCGGCTAACAGCTTTATTTGTGAAAATGAGGATGCAAAACATTTAGTTTTCAGGAAAGGAAAAAAAAAAAACAAAACAAGAAATTGAATTTCAAAAGCACAAAGTACAACCAATGTTCCCATGAAAAATGTCACTACATCACTACCAGAGTATTCAAGGACTGAGTCTCTGTGCCAAACTGCAGTCCAGAGGAAAGTTCATAGGCAGTCCCTAAAAAACCTTAAAACAGGGTTTGTAATAAACCACACAATCTTTATCATAAAAGAGGGATCAAAGAACAGGTTCTGAGCACTCCTAAGTAAAAACAAACAAACAAACAAAAACAAACAAACAGTAAAATAAACTTCTAAAAATCGTTTTTGTCTTTTGGTTGCAAGATGAACCAAAATCAGTGTTGGTCATCAGCTGGGCTGGGCAACAGAATCTCTTCCAACCAGGTGATGGTGTCACTCCAGCAGGTCGGTTTCCCTGCTTCCCCCTCGAGGGCATCATGTCTTTTACCAGTCAAAGTAAAAGTGACAAAGACAGATAGCTCTGCCACCACCTTAGCAAGAAGTCTGGAGAATTTCAGTGATGTATGCTGTATTCCTCTGCCCACTTCTATCTCAGTTTCCAGCTAGGTGGGATTGGTGCTCAAGTCCCTCTGTCAGGTTAGCCCACTGTAACGAAACGGCTTCCTTTGTTCTGAGACAGCGCAGTTCTTTGTTCCTTCAGGATCCCAAAACGCTCGTTCAACGTCATCCCCGTCTGAAAAGTAATTTCATCACAAATGTAAAAGATGTTAGCTTAATTTAATCAAAGTAACAGAGACGAGAGTAAGTTTTTCCAAACACTGTATCATCACCTGACTAATTGACTCACTTAGATTTAAAAATAAAATAAAATGAAAAGGAGGTTCAATTTTCTTTCATCATTTTCCACACCACTTAAAAATCAGACTGGACTATACATCAAGAGATAGCATTTTTCAAGATTCATTAAGAACACCAAAAGTCTACTCGAAATGTCAAACTGAGGACAGACTGAAAAAAGGAACTTTCATTATGCTCATTTCCTCACACAGATTCTATGTCACTCCAACATATGCAGCATTTTAACTGTTAATGCAGGTTGCTTTCCAGTCCATCCAGTTGAGGCAGTAGACTGGAGTCCAAAAGTTCCCATTAATTTTATTACAGTATAGTAGACAAAGGAACAAATCCAGACTGCTGCACTGATGCCATGTAGCTGTCTACAGCTGGCACAGCGTCTGTCACCCTGTACGAATCCTTCAATGACAGCACTAAGATTCCTGCACCAAGTCACCGGTCTTCATGAAACCTGGGGGAAAATTGCTTATCTTCCAAGCTTTTACATCATCACATTTGACATTTTTTTTCTGCCCTAGATGCATAGCAAAAGCTGCCTTATAAATTCAGCTGTCAGTGTTCCATGCGGGTTACACAGCTGAAAGGAGCTCATCCCTGAATTACGCACAGTTGCTGATTCAAGCACAGCAGGAACACCAGAAGGCTTAGATACATTCAACATTTTAAATCCCATTTAAAGAATGTGGGTGTGCAAGACACCAACTAGAGGAACAGGAACAGTGAGTTTGTTACTCACTTGAAATTACGTAGCAAGTTAGTGGAAGAACTGGAAGTAGAAACAAGAAGTAGTCACTAGTTCCCTTTCTGTCACTAGTGAGCCCAAGAGGAAAGTGCAGGGTCATTGACTTTTCTTCGTCTTGAAACTACTTCCAGAGTTAAGGAAAGGAACTGCATGTACCTGTTTTCCAACACTATTAATATCAAACTGCAATGGAACCCCTTTGGGAATCTTCTTCTCCTCAGACTGGTCCCTCTTCATCAGAAATGGTGGCACAGAAGTACGAGTTAATCGTAATTTCTGGAAACTGAAAGAAGAACATTAGGAAGGGTATAGTGAATATGTGTTTGATGCAATAGAGCCTTAATGCTGATAATGGTATGAATTTTTCATCAAACCATTTGGTCAGGCTCACCAAATAGGTGGAGGGCACAAACTCAAGAGATAGAAGTCAGGCAGAACTGCAGAAGAGCAGCATTTGTTATTGTTATCAGACAGCAAGTGTCCTAACAGGAAGCAATCTTATCCTAAATCTCAGTCCTACTGACAAATACATAATTTGTGGTTAATTATTCCCATAAACACACACAAAAAATTGGTACAGCCTTCCTTACTGATAAAATGATGCTAATTAAAAAAATGTAATCAAGATGTTTAAAATAAATCACCTCATGAAACAACAGTACTATCAACTTCCCAAAGACAAATACAGCAATGCTTTCTTTAAGCACAACTCTATCAGTGTCTCTATAAATCAGAAGGGAACTATAACTCTCACTCATCAAGTAGGTGCTCCTTCATTTTCATTCAGATAGGGGAGGAAAACTTCTGCAATATGGTCTGATTTGGAAGAGGGAAACAAGCTGAAAATTTGCCAGCCCACCACTCTTCAACTCCATACACCACATCAAGCTCTTAACTGAGAGGTGCCTCACTATCTCCAGCTGTGATATTATTCAAACATAGCCCAGAAACACTCGGAAAAGGGACAGATTTCAAAGTCTTCACAAGAAGGTGTGACCTTGAGATCACCTGAAAGACCATCTGAAAGGAACTTGCTAAGCAGCTCAAAACAGCTATTTCTGTTAAGAACATTTCAGAACACTTTTTGAAAACTCACACTGGGGTTATGATTGCTCCTGGGTTATCAATGGACACAGTCAGAATCCCTCCGTTCGTGGTGGAAGTTCGCCATCTAGTTTGAAAAAAAAAGAAATCACTTAAAACATGTTGCAGAAGTTTCAGTCAAGAATGTCTTTAGAAGTATGTCCAGAACAGTTGGCGAGTAAAGAACAGACAAGCTTTGGGAATACAGGCCAGTATGGAGATTAGCTGCAGCCAAACAGTCTTCAAGAAGCTTGGCCATCGAGTCTTCAATCTTTTAACATTATTTAAACTGATTCAGGGCAGCACTACATCACACACTGGCAAGGTGTGCCAGAGCTACAGAACTGACTGAAATGTTCACTTTTTAAAAACATTCCATTTCCTTGCCACAGACAGGGCCAAAATGGCCCTCACAGCAAAGCAAAGGGGTGACAGACTGCAGGTCTGTTCCATATGCTGCTTACTCGGCCTGTTGTGTTACCAACAAACAAGTTGCAAAAAGCCTGGCAGACACAGAACAGTACGGGAAGAATACATGGGGGAGAGGCAATTATCCACCTTGTGACATGCCTTGCTTATTTCCAAACTATTCCCTAGGCTTGTATGTATATGAAATAAAATGGAAATTACATAAAGAGCTCAGGAGAATATTGACATTTGATTTTTTTTCTTCCAGTCTATGCAGTGTTCATGAGTGGTAGAGGAAAGTCTGATCCTCTGAGGCTACCACCTTCCCCCCATTCCTGGAAGCATCTTATGCAAATGAACTCCTGGTTAAACTAGAAGAGAATTTAGGAACTAAGTGAGAATAGGGGGAAGATCCTGGCACTCAGTTGATATGCCTAGAGAGAAAAAAATCCCATTCAATTATCATAGCCAGGAAGCCAGAAGTAAAACAAGAATCATCTGAGTAAACAAACTGAAGTTTTCCAAATTAAATACTTACTGACGAGTTCTCTTTACTGCCTGATTATCAAGATCATCTGTTGACTGCACTTGGGCCTGCACCTGAAAACACATCAATACAGACACTGGATTTGAATACTGTTTCAAATCCCATTGTAGCAGCTGGAAATACAGAAGTTAAAAACAGAAGTTTAAAGGGTTGTACTTTCAGAGGAACCTCAAAGCTAACTATCCTATTACCTTTGTAAATCATTAGAAAGAAATTAAGAACACAACATGATGTAAACAAAATCATCAGTGCCAGTAATGTAACCAATAAAGAGAAGAAAATGTTTTTGAGGATTATGTCAGCAAATTTACACTGTACCAAGATACACCACGAGATTATCATGACAGAAAGAAAAACTTGGCTAGTTCCTAATCTATTAACATACATAATATCCAATATGTCTTGCTGCTGTTTTAAAGGACTTTGGTTTTCTTTTTTTTCCTCTTGATCTTGGCTGTGATTCTGCAATCCATGTGGATGGAAGACAGCAGCTACCCACAGTCACGATGGCAGATGTGGAATGATGTGGCACAAATGAAAACTGAGAAACCCACTATCATTCACTGCACACTCTCTAGTCTCTTGATCTTACTCAAATTAACTAAAACATCTTAAGTAACTGAAATAAATAATCCCAAAATAACTAGGAAAAAAAATTCAAAATGAAACCATAATCAGATTATGAAAAGTGTTTCTGCTCTGTTCATCTGATGGCAACTTTTGAAAGCTGTGCAGTGCTTTCTAACATTTAACAGGAACTACCCTCAAACACTCAGACAAGGTCCATGACCCTCAGAACAGTCCAGCTACACTGGAACAGGAAGTAAAACTCACTGGGTTGCAGTACCTGAAGAGTACATTTCCCTAGAAGAACCCGTGGCCATTTCCCAGCCTACCTGAAGTTTCTACTCTAATCTGATATTCAAAGCTGACTCATTAATGTCAGTAATATAGATTAGCTTAGAACCTGTGGCACAGTTTTGTTGCTTTCAGTAATTTTTATTACCTTCAGCCCCCTTCTAAACAGGAAAGTTGCTTGACGAGTGTCTTTCTGCTGACTCAGTTTGTTTCCAAGCCTGGCAAAAGTGGATGGCACATTATTCCTGTAATATTTATTAAAATATAGTTATCAAAGGCCCTACAGATAGCATCTTAGAGAGACTACTATGAAAGTCAGCAAAAGTGGCCAGCACATCCCTAAGGACATCTGCACTGCTGCCTCTTCGAGGCTGAAGATTTCAGTAGCAATAAGCTTCTCATCTACCATGAGCAAACACTGTTCATAAATGGAGAAATCACTTCTGTTACCTAGAAGCCTAGCACTCCTCTGTCACAGGACAGCACGGTTCTTAATTCTGCTGCTTACTTTGCTCAGCACCCTCCAGCACTTTAAGCATTGCTGGTTAGATGAAAAAGAAAAGAAGCAGTCTCAAGATGTATAAAGAAAGTTTGTTTACAGTTTGCCCAGTAGAGTCACATAGTGAAAGTTTTCACCATGCAGACCAGTTAAGAGGCAGTTCAGGACAGACAGGTTAATTCCAGCACAAACAGGACATGCAATAGCTCTCATGAAGCTGCAGATGGCACCAGTTTCCACAAACGCATCTTATGTATAAAATTCACTAAAGCACAGCTGTCACTTCAAAGCTACTGAAATCCACATTGGCCATTTCCATACAGGCTGCCTACGATGTAAACGACAGCAGCATAGCAGGTGCTCACAAACAGGTACCTCCCGAGTGCTCTACATGGTAACAAATATCTGGGTTTGTATAAAGACCACATTTGTCCCATGCTCAGTATCACCACAAGTCCCTACTGGTTTCACTTGGACTCAGTCCTGTCCAACAAAACTCCCTGTGGAAAGCTGTCAAGAGTTCAGAAAGCAGACGTGGTATTTACCTTCTGTTTAGGGGGGTGGGCCTCCTGAGGGCTGGAGCTTGTTTTCTCTGTGTTTCAGATTGTCTCTGCAGGTTTTTCTTTTTCAAAACTGGGTAATTCCGCTGTGTGTTCTTAAAAAACATGTATGTATGTTTCATAAAAAGGATATATGTATACTGTATGCACACAAACACCTTTCCTTCAATTTCCATTTACAAATACGGATGGCTTTGCCTACCTTTCAGTCTAGCATAAATTGAAAATACCTTCTACACTTTTCATGAGCTCTATTCCCCTTATTATCAGGGGAAAAAAAATACCACAACAGAGCTTATCAGATACTTTTTCATTATTGTATCTCCCTAAACTGAGAAAATACATGTTCCACACATCTTTAAAATTCCTCCACTTCACAAATCGAAAAGCAATCCCCATTCTGCAATACTGAGCGAGATGGAGCAGGTAACAGTGTGCTGGTGGAGTGTAGAAGAGGCAGCCTACTGATGAAGTATTTTGCAAAAACTTCTATTTTTGTAACAGGCACATGCTTAACGGCTGCATGTTGGCTGAATCACTGGTTTGTAAACAAAGCAATGAAATGACAAGAAATCCTAGCAAGCCAGCTCTTCCCATAAAAATACAGTAACTACCTCCACACCTGCACAGAACATACTTCTGTACTTCAATTTTCATGACTTGCAAACCAGTAAAGTATTAAAAACCCCCAGTTTTCAAATCTAGTCATTACTACCCCTCTCAAAACAAACAAGAACTTAGCTAACACATCCCCAATTTACTAGAAGGTTGTACCAGATGCCTCCACTTTATATTCCAGTGGCATTGTTCTGAAGCCGTCGTGTTTCATTTGTTTAACCTGTTCTTACACAGAGCACTAGAACTGCATAAATTACCTTCTCACTAAGTGGCTGTCTGTTCAGAGGACTAATTCCTTTGTGTGAAGCCACTGCCTTCTTGGCCGCCAAGCCAGTTATAAGTCCGTAAGAACGCTTCTTGCCTGCTATCTTCTTTCTGCGTCCCAAGCGATTTTTACCATAACCTGCAACAAGGATGAAGAGGTCAACAATTCTTACTGAAAGAAAAAGCTTTTTGCTTTAAGATGCCATGCAGGCAACACAAGTTATTTGGCAGCACGCTGCAAGCCTTAGAGAAGAAGCTATCGCTGCACTTGAAGACAATTTCATTCAGTTATTTTAGCAGGTCTGGCCCAAGCTCTAGCACAAGAACAACCAGCTTCTTGTATAGATCACAGTTTTGCTCTTGTTGATTGCATAAATTTGAAATGTTTACAGAGACAACTTAAAGAGCTGTTTTGGCATAGAAAGTTAGTTACCATAATACTCTAAAACAGAACTTCACCAAGTGCTGAATAATACAAAACCAAATGAAAACAAAACCCCAACTCCCTACTCATTCAGCAAACTTTAAATTACCAGTTTGATTTAAAGAAAAGAAAAAAAGCAACTTCAAAGCTTATTTATTCAGATCAGTGGTTCCCAAGACATGACTTAGAGAAAAGAACGTAGCAGTTGGCCCACAAAACCATATTAAACAGTGTATGAATTACATCACATTTAAAGTGTTTTCAATTAGAAGTCTGCACAGCAGTCTGCATGAAAACTGAGAACTGAAAGCAGTCTTTGAATCTAAGTCTGAGGTCTGTAGTATAAACATCTGAAATCTTCAGCTACAAGGGATTGGTTAACCCTGTCTGGAGCCATTTAGCTTCTTGCAGTGAATACAGATCATGCTTCAGTTCTATCCCCAAGTATCAACCCCTCTAGAACCTCAGAATGCAAGATAAATTTAAGTCTAAGGACTCAGCTCTACATCAACAGATGCATCTAGTTTTGTCAAATCTGACTTCATAGCATTGATAATAATTCTGTGCTTCTTCACGAGACAAAAGCCATCACACAAAGTCATTGATGAAAATCCAGCTTAGAAACATTTGCCATGGAGAAACTGCTACGTACCCACATTTTGTGGATGGTTAGCAAATGCTCTCCTTTTCAAACAGAAAAGCTGAGAAACAGGGTTACTTAGGCTGGGAGAGACCTCACAAGCTCTCTGGACCAACCTCAAATAAATGACACCCTCAAAGTTAGCTCAGGCTGCACAGAATTTTGCACAGTTACATTCTGTGTATCACCAAGGACAACTTTATTTAAATGAACCATGTTCTTCTCTTTGTTTCTCCCCACAAAAGCTGAAAAGAGTCCTAGCTCAAGTTCCTTACTTCTTTCCAGAGAGTTTGGCAGCCACTTCTAAAACCACAAGGAATTCAATGCTGTTGATCATTTGTGGTTTCTGTAGCTGACCACAAACAGAGGATTTGCTACTTACCAGAATAATTTCATCAGCAACAGAGCAGCAATAAATCCACTGGTCATAAGCTACTACTAACTACAATGCTCCCTTCTGCTCGAAAAACAATGTAAAAGAGGTTTGCTTTCAATGGGAGAAAACGTGTGGAGCTGTTTAGGAGGGAGCTACCTGCAATGTTTCAGTATGTCATGAAGCTGGCAATTTTGGAAAAACACTACAGAACAAAAAAATATGTTTGTTTTTTCCTAGAACAAGGGCAGGCAAGGAAGGAAGGTTCTAAGAGTAGGGAGTAACTGTCAGTTCAAGTTCCTCCTAAAATTCTAAATTCTAATACGTGCTTCCTATGAGCCCTTTGAGAACATAAACAGTTGCATTTGGTCACTGCAGCCATAAACAGAAGCCTACATGTTTAATAATTAATAATAAAATACACAAACCATATAATTATATATAAAATTATTAATATTAACAATATTATTCATATATTTACTTACTCTTCACCTACACAAATATTCTTACACTTGAGCTGATGTTAAAATATCTTCCTGAACTGTCAATAATTTACTAAAGATGCACCAGTAACACTGCCATGTTGGCCTCTATATAAAGCAAAACTCCTTTGAGCCCCAAGCAACATGACATTCCACCAAAGACATTTGTGCTACAAATGATGCTGTAACAAACACCGTGGAAGACAAAGATAAAATGGGGATCACTCTGAATACACCAGGCAGATGTACATTTGTTTTAAATGATGCTACTAAACAAGAAATTGCATGTATTAAAGGCCTAACTAGCTTGTATTGAGATGTCAAGCTTTCTGATCAGACAGCACTAAAAAGGTACTTTTCAAAATGAAATGTAAGCAGAACCAGTCTACACTTCAAGCAGGTGCTGGGCATGTACTGGACTAAAACCTGAGGATCATTTTAGAATATGACTCCCATTTATCAAAACAAACCTGACAGTTACTCAGGGAACCTACAATAAAATACTTACTGTGCACTCTTCCTCTCTTCACTCCCTGCCTGTATGATTTTCTCCCCCCTTTCGTATTCCACTGTAAAAACACTGTCTTAAGGAGGCTAACATGGTACTTCCTTTGCATTCCAAGCTCTTAATAAGAAAAGCCAACTCAGACATTCTGCCCCACCCATTCATATATCCCAGAGGCAGCATTCTGTCTGCACTAACAGCTGTTTTGAGGAGGACTAGTAGGAGAATTCTACCTAGCAAATATAAATATGTCAGCTCCTTCACACAAAGTTCTGAGCTCTGGCAAGACCTCCACATTTCCTAACATACCAGTTTTGGCACAGGCACTCTGTCCATGTCGGAGAAGGGACAAAAAGTTTCAACAAAATTTCCAAAATTAAAATAATCAAATAAATATGTATATATAAAAACAATAATAATAAACTCAAAACATGCACACAAAAATCCACCCCCAAAACCCAAGAAACAAATCAACGGGAAAAAACAACACCCCAAAACAACAAACACCTAATCAGATAGAAAGTTAATCCTTTCTTGAGTCAAATAGAATCCTCAAGCACTTAAGTTCCCTGCTGGCCAAGCATGTCAATGACTTTCCCACACTGAACCAGAAGCAAAACCAAATATAAATGGATGACGAAAATCCTGATTTATAACCAGAGTGCACAAGACACAATTTGAAGGACACATGAATTGACCATGTCAATTCACACATTTCATTAGGTTACATTTCAGCTAAAGAAAAAAAAATACTGCACACTCCACATTATGTTTGGCATTCACACCTTTCTGCTGTTGGATTCCCCACTTGGAGCCAGGTGTTCTGAACTGTCGGGTTCGATTCTGCTGAAGACCTCTTTTAATTTTGGGGGAATATTGCTTTCTCTCTTCTTTCTTGTTCAGTTTAATTATATCATCTGTAAGAAGAAAAAAAAAATTACATACTGCAGACATATTCTAGTTCTGAAGACAAAAAAAACCAGTAGCTTGCAGTCATGGGAGACAGACTAGCTCATCTTGCAAAGCACAGAAAAGCTGAGGTTCCAGAAATATTATCACTATATAACATCCAGTCCCTGTTAGTCTTACATCATGTACTTTATAATAATACCCCAAGGAAGCAGCTGCATACATCCAGAAAATCAAGAAGGCTTTAAAGACCATGGCATTCAGCCCAGCATTAAATTTCATGTTTATCAATTCCACTGTATACCATTAAAGAAAAGGTAGTCTCACCTCACTCACAGACTTTGCAGATTTTAGACAAAATATCACTTCAAGCCCTAGTTCTTCCACCCTAAATTACTTAGGAGAAATCATACAGACAGAACCCATCCTGTCAGTTGTGTTCACTGAGGTTGACAAAAAAACCCAACAACAATGGAAGGGGGTTTTAAGAAGAGTGTAGCCAGCAGGTCGAGGGAGGTTCTTCTCCCCCTCTGCTGGGCACTAGTGAGGCCACACCTGGAGTACTGTGCCCAGTTCTGAGCTCCCCAGTTCAGGAGAGACAGAAAACTACTGGGGAGAGTCCAGTGGAGAGCTACAAAGATAATGAGGAGATTGCAACATCTCTCTTACAAGGAAAGGCGGAGACTGTTTAGCCTGGAGAAGACTGAGAGGAGATCCTATTGATTTTTATAAATATCTAAAGGGCAGGAGTCGAGTCAATCGGGCCAGACTCTTTT
>VWZY01007452.1:0-20761 GCA_013399075.1 Chloroceryle aenea | reverse complement strand
CAGATGAGGTGGTCCCAGCTCACATTGTCCCATCACCACCACCCGCTGCTCCATGGCCCCCTCCCCTGTATTATAAGCAGGTCCTGTGGGGTCTGTGGGGTGGCTGCCGTGGAGAGCAGATTCCATGAGGACCATGTGGGGGCTGCTGTGGGTAGCAGGACCTGTGGGGTGGCTGCCATGTCACTGCTGGCAGTGCCACTCACTGTTCTGGGTTCAGCTTTGCCAGCTGGTGCTGATAGCCCAGAGATTGCACTGGGTAGTGCCCCAAGTCCCTGGGGGTGACTGATTCCCTGCAGGGTGGTCTTTGGGTAACCCCCAACCTGTGCCCAAGCTGTAAAGGACATCCAGCCCTTGGGAAGGGGAGGGCTCAGCAGGAAGGGAACAGTGACAGGGACACTGGAGGGAAAGCACCCCGGGGGCGGGAGAGGACGGAGGCTGCAACCTGCCTTCTGCCATCCCTATAAATAGGAGGGAGCAGGAGCAGGATTGCACCTGCAGGACTCCAGCTCTGCAGGAGAGGAAGGCAGGGAGGGACGGAGGGAGCTGCTCCTCCTGCTCTTGTCTCCCTTTGAGCTTCCCAGTGCTCTGCCTGGGTGGAGGTCCAAGGCATGGGGACCAGGAGATGGACGCCTTCCACCTTCATAGGATGCTGCCTGTGGATTCTGCACGGTATGTCCTATATTTTTTCTGCTTGCCCATGTGTTACCCGAGCCCTTCCAGGGCATGGCAGGTACAATTGTGAGATGCTTTGCCCTCCTGCCTGCACTGGAAACTCCTCTTATGATCAGTCCATGAAACACATTGCAGCCAAAGAGCTAGAAAGGTGTTTTATGGGGCGGGCATCACCCCGAGGAACTGGCTGCAGGCATGGATCTGTGGGAGAGGAAACATCCCAGCCTGGGAGCCTGTGTGCCGCCGTGTACCCCTCCAGCAAGGAAGCCAAGGGAAGCCAGCAGGCAGAGAGGAGCTCCAGGGATGCTCCCATCCCTCCCACGTCCCAGGGAAGAGCAAATGCCAGCGCTCCATGCTGGGGCCCCTTTTGCACAAGCTTCCCATGAATGGGCAGCGTGGGGTAGATGGCATTTCCTGCTCTGCATGGAATAATTAATATAAAACATGGATCTACTGGGGTGGAGTGCGACAAACTAACTGGGGGAAGGGGTGGGCTTTGTTTTCCCTGGGATGAGGAGGGAAGCAGCTGAGCTCCTCTGTCTAAGGGGGGTTGGTGTAAAAAGCATATTTCATCTGGGGAAGATGGCAAGGAAACAGCCTGCAGGAGGTGGAATCGGGGGCTGGAGGAGGCTGGACCCCTCGAGGACTGGTCTGGGATAGGAGATGATGTTCATTAATGACTCTGGCACAAGATATCTGTGGGCTAATGAGCTGAGCGGGCGGTGAGGTTGGAAGCACCTTCACTGCAGGAGGATTTGGCTGCCTGGCAGGGGGAACCTGATGAACTGGAGAACCGGGATGTGAACAGGCTTGATCTGTCGGGCTGCGGTGAAACCCTGCTGGGTCTCGCCCTAGGGGAGCCTTTCGTCTCCCCTAATTGCAGCCACCTAAAGCCAAGCGTCAGCAGATCCTCCTGGCTCCTCCTGGAGCCAACGACAGCAACTTGGTCTCCCCAGAGCCCACATCCCTGTCCTAAAAATAAGACTGGGTGAAATGTCACCCGTGGGTGCTAGGAGAAATGACCAGGATGTGAGGTGATGGCTCCTCTCCTTCAGAGAAACTCCTGGATGTGGGTCAGGATTTCAGCAGTGGGAGGAGGAACCTATAATCAGAGCTTGGTCCTGGAGGCTTGTGAATATTCCCTCTACAGGCAGGGAATCCCCAGTGCCTGCACCCAGCCGGGGCCAAGGGGGTGGGTACAGGAGCAGGCAGAATCACCCCCTGGGTGGGGTTTAAGGACCCTGCTTTAACCGAGATGTGTCAGAAGCTGTTTGCAGTCAGGGGAAGTTTCACTAAGCCCTGGCTCTCCTGTCTGCCACAGGACTCTGGGTAAAGTGTATTTAAATGTTCTTCAGACACCTGAAAGGTGAAAAAAATACAAGAACTCTGCAGACTCTGCAGAAGTGACTGTGCTAAGGGCTGTCCCTGCAGCCAGGCAAAGCTCCACAGACACTGCTGGGGCTATGAACCAGGCTTACTGGGCCCCAGCTCTTCCCAGTGGCCAGGTGGTACCATCCCTAGTGTAACTGGGCTGGGTTGCAGTGGCTGCCTTTGCATCCATGCTTGCATCAGCATCTCACCCTGACTTGTGATGAGTCGTGTCCTGTTTCAGCCAGCAGCTGATGATCCTGGGAATGCAAAAGGTACTTTGCAGTGATGTGCCTAAGGCAGCCCAGGCTGTGCTGCTTGGCTCTTAAATCAGAGCCTTGTAAAGCTGTGGGATGAGGCAGTGTGGTTTAAGAGGGGGCAGGAGCTTCCTGATGCTCTGCTGGAGGGGATGTGTGGCTGATCCTGGCAGGCTGCTGGCTCCAGCACCTGATGTAATGCTCTGCTTTGTGTTTCTCTGCAGGGCTCGGGTCTGTGGATGCTGTCCCTGTCACTACTGAGGGGTCACTTGCTGTGGGGACTGCTTTTCCCGTCACAGCAGAGAGTGAGGGGCCTGGTGCCCTGGTGATGGGCACTATGGAGATGACCACCATGGCGGCCAATGCTGAGACAGTTGAGAGCATCCTTGCAGGGAGCCAGATTAGCCCCTCCTTCTCTCCCGGGGCTGAGCTGGATGCTCCAGTGACAGCGGCGAGTGAATATCACTCTATAGCACCAGCTCCAACAAACGTGACCAAACCTCTTAACACATCTCAGGATACAGAAAGGGGTTCAGCTGCTCCTGCTGCAGCCACGACTGCTGCCACCATCTCCTCACAGCACCCCATTGTCACCCCAGAAGCAGAGCTTGATGCAACGGGGGCCACTCCCAACATTCCCCTGGGGACCACCCCTCTCTTTGCAGATGTGAAGGAAGACATTCTTGCAGCTGTGACCAGAGAAGGAGCAGAAGATTTACATCCCACCACTGGCTCTGTACCCCTCCCCACCACCCCTCCACTGGCAGCTGCCTCGGGGGCACAGCCAACTGCTGGCAGCCCTGTGGGTGCTGGTGTCACCACACTGCAGACCCAAGGGCTGACCACAGCCATAGAAGCAGTCGAGGAAGGTGTAACCATGCCTGTGGATATCCGAAGTGAAGTCAGTGGCAACTCCTCGAGCAACAGCACTGGCACTGGGGGGCTGCTTACAACCCAGCAGGATGAGGTGGTGAATGAGGCTGTGGGCATCACACTAGAGCCAGCAGAAGAAATGGCCCCAGCTGCTGGGGAAAGTCCCTTGGTTTTGGTGCCAGGAAACATGGGAGATGAAGTAAATGGTGAATTCAGCACAGCTAGCTCATCTCGCTTGCCTCTGGAGAGCCCAACGGTGTCAGGAACAGTGGAAAAAACAGACGAGCCCTCCCTCCTCCCTGTCCAGGCAGTGCTGAGCCCACCTGCTTCATTGGCACCAGCCATCAGTGGGGATGGGGATGGGCAAGGAGCTCCCAGTGTGTCATCAGAGGCTTCTGGTTCAGCTCCATCACCTACAGCCAGCGAGGCACCTGAGATGACTGAGGACACGGCCACCTCACTGCTGGACTCAAGGGTTCCCACTGATGCACAGAGTGACTCAAATCTCCCAGTCCTGGCTCCTGCACTGCCCAGAGGGGATGTGGGGGCTGCAGGTCTGGCCAAACCACCCCTGCAGCCTGCCCCATGGCAGACCTATACCGGAGGACAGACACTGCTGCCATTGCTCACGGACACCCCCAGTGCTTCCAGGGCTACTTACCCATTCCCAGGGGCTGGGGCCACCACCTGGCCTGCAGCTGATGATGGTGCAGACACATCAGCCAGCCCTGACGTCGGTGCTGCCCAGGCAGCACTCGTGTCTCCATCTCCTGAGGAGTCATGGTCATGGGGGACGGCAACTGGTGCTTCCCAAGGAGTCAATGGACCTGACACTGATTTCAGTTCAGCTTCAAATGCCTTCACCCCAGCATCTGTTGTAGCTGGTGGACTGGCACGGCCTGCTGCTGGCATCCAGAGTCAGGGGGTTGAGGGTGAAGGGGGCACAGCACAGGCAGGAAGTCTAGGGGCTGGCAGTTCCTATGCGGATACCCAGAGTGACACAAGTTCTTCAGCCTCCAGCACTCAGCAGGACCCCACTAAGGCTGGAGAGCTGCCAGCAGGAGAAACAGGAGGTTCAACAAATGCTGAACTGTCCCTTCCATCAGCTCTTGGGGATGGAGCAGAATCAGGAGCAGTGCCAGCACTGGGACAAGTGACTCTGCCCGGTTCCACACCTCTTGGCAGTGCTGGACTGGAGCCCAACCTCTCAGGGGCTGAAGAACTAGAGAACCTGCCCAGTGAATCCACCAGTGCTTCTGATACTGCTTACCCAGCCCCAGGGGCTGCGGCTGGCCCTGTGCTGGGGGCAGAGACACCAGCAAACCCCAGCCTCGGTGCTGCCCAAGGAGCACTTGAGTCTCCATCTCCTGAGGGGTCACAGTCATGGGGAACAGCAGATGGTTCTTCCCAGGGAACAGATCTCTCTGGAACGAATGGACCAGGCACTGGCCTGACTTCATCGTGGGATGCCCCCAGCTCAGGAGCTTATGGACCAGCAGAACCCCCATCACCTGCCCTTGGGGACCAGCTTGGCACAAACCTGGGGCTGCCAACAGCAGAGGAACATGGAGACAGCACAGCAGAGCAGGCACCAGAAGGAGCAAGTAGTGTGGCTGGATTTGATCCATCCCTGAGTTCCACTTCAGGCAGTGTGATGGCAGCTGGGACAGATCAACTGCCTGGTGCAGGTTCCTCATCCGGTCCTGCCTCTTCCAGTGCTGTGGTGGCAGAATCCTCTGTTTTGTATCCAGCCAGCTCTAGTGCCCTTGGAGAAGCAGGTGGTGCCCCTGGAGCTCTACAGCCTTATGTGGGTGCTGGGTCTTGGGTCCCTCCTGCTGCAGCAGAAGGGGCAGGTGAACCGGCTGGTGACAGAGGGTCCCTGGGGCAGTCCCAGGCCCCTGCTACACAAGGATCCACTGTTTCAGGAGCACCCACTGGACAAATGGGAGCAGTGCTGCAGTCTGTGTCTTCTTCCCCATCTATGGAGCAATCTTCATCACCTGGGATGACTGGTGAGGCTGCTAATGGAGCAAGCCTCCCTGGAGCTGGTGGAACTAGCAGTGGCTTGAGAACAGGATTGGAGTCTCTTGGTCCTGAGGAACCCCCAGTGTCTGCCCCCAGCATTCAGAGTGGTGCCCATCTTGGACTTTCTAATGCAAACCCAAGCCAAGTCAATGTGGTGGAGCTGCCTGGAGGAGCCTCAGTGAATGGGGGACCTTCCCCTGGTGCCAACCTGGAAGAGGGTGCAGGAGACATCATACCAATCACCTCAGGAGCACTGGCCCCGTCTGCACATGCCTCCCCCCAGGAGGTGCAACCCCTGGTCCCTGTGGCCCCAGGCAGCAGCGGTGGCTCCAATGCCATGGCCTCCTCACTGACTGCTTCTCTGCTTCCTCCTGTGCATGGGCTGAGCTCAGGGCTGGCACCCAGCGGGGACACCCGCTCTGCTCCCAGCACCCAGAATGGGAGCAGATCCCTGGTGCCAGGGGCACCAAGTGGGCTGGAAGAAAATGCTGGAGGTGCTCAGACATGGCCTCTTGAAGATGAGGTGGCCTCAGGGATGCCAACACCTTTGGGAGAAGCATCACCCCATGCCCCTGTGTCCCCCAATGCTGCCCCAGCGCTGCCTTCTGCTCCACAGAGAGAAAATGCTGCAGAGGGGGTGTCCACCAGTCCTGGGATTTCTGCTCCTCTTTCAACATGTGAGTCGATAGTGGGGTCCTCTGCAGGGGGAAGGGAAGAGCTGGGGACTGCTGTGCCAGGGGGGCCTCCCCTGCTCCTACCTCCCCACCATCTGGGAAGCCCTGGAGCCCCCTCTGGGGATGCTGACAACCTGCCTGAGGTTGCAAGTGCCATGGTCCCAGGAGCGATGGCAGGGCAAGAGGATATGTCTTGGCTCCTTCCCAGTGCAACTGGAGCTGGGGCAGGGGTGGAGACCCCTGGTCGGACCCTGCTGGAGGGGACCACAGGGCTCCCCAACCTTCCTCCTGCAGGGGCCGCTATTGGCAGCCCCGGATCTAAGACCCCAGGGCCAGGACCTGCTGGTGGCTCGTTACTCACTGCCCTGCACCCATTCTTGAGTGGTGAGCTGATCACCAGCCTGGCCAAGGGGGCCCCAGCCACTGAGGGGTCAAACCTCCCCACAGCCTTGCCAGGCCGGGGTGTAGTTCAGGTTGGGTCCCCAACCACTGCATGCCCAGCCAAGTCCTGCAGCCCAGCCACCACCAGCCCAGCCCTGCCAGTCCCCAGCCCCGAGGGCAGGAAGTTGTTCCCCAGTCCAGGAGCATTCACTGTCACCTCCCGCGCATCGTCCCCCGTGTTTCCAGCTCCACCAAGAGGTCCGTCGGCTGCTCCAACCCCACTGCCCAGCCCCGCAGGTATGTGATGCGCGTGGGGCAGCCTGGGCAGGAGAAGCATGTCTGGCCTCCTGACCAACCGTCCTGGGGGACATTCAGTGCCCAGAGACCAAGAGGACTACCTGAGGCCAGGACCCCTAGGGGAGGCACACCATGAGGAGCTCCTGCACATGAGCTTGTATTTCTGGCAGGCTAAGACTGCCTTCAAGCATGGTCCCATCAGCTGGAAAATCCATCTCCTCCAAATGCTTTATTTTAACAGATATAAATAGGGAGCTGGAAAGCCATAAACATCTCTAGAAAGAGCTGTGGGTGTTTAATTCCCTGCTGTCCCCTACCACAGTCCCATACGATGTTCTTCCACTCCTAGCAGTGGTCCTTCAGTGTGGTGCCCAGCAGGGCTGGAGCAGGAGGGAACAGTGTCCACAAAGTCCATCACAGCAGATTTAGGGCAACTGAGTACATGTAAGGCAGCAAAAGGGGTGGAATCAAGGTCCCACAAAGGAAGGTGATATGCAGGGTGTCCCAGGTGGCTACTGGCAGTGTCCTGTCATCCTCCTGCTGCTCAGGTTATGTCCCTTTGGAAGTAAAAGTCATTTCATCCCTTTGAGTTTTTGGTGCAGACCAAAGGCTTTGCTGTAAGTGTTTTGGGGGTTGTTTTTTTCTGTGTTCCAGTTGCAGCTGTGCCCCTCTATGGGTATGGGTCGAGGGAAAATGATCGGGAGTACGTGCAAAGGAGAGTGGATTTTAATTCTCCGCTTTTCAAGCCTGAGACTGGATTCCCATTTGGGAAAACTCTGCGCGACTCTCTCTACGTGAGTCTACCTTGGCTTGACTTGCTGTTGGGAAAGTGGCTGTCTTCCAAAAACCCGGGGGAAGCCGTGTTCCTGGAGTGGCACCCTTGTAGGGCCAAATCACCTGGGATGCTGCCAGGTTCTGTTTGCAGCGGGAGGTGACTTTGTGGCCATTTTGGTGGTGATGGGAGGTGGCCTTCCTTGGGTGTTGCTCAAAATGGACTTGGAAATGGGAAGGTTTCCACTTCCATGTCAAGGGGTCCTGCTGGTCCTGATGTCACCTGATGGAGGGATCCCTCTGCTCAGTTTACAGACAATGGACAAATCATTTTCCCAGACTCAGACAACAGTATCTTCACGTACCCCAACCCTCCTCCCAGCGGCTTCAATGGCCACGAGCGTGTTCCCATGATCGCTGTGTTTTGGGACAACGCTGACTTCTCAAGAGGTGTTGGCACCACATTTTACCAGGTGAGTGAAGCCACTGGGCGCATGGTTGCATGAAACACCTTTTGATGGTAAACTCATCACCTATTCTGTGGATGCCCCTTGAGATGTGTGATTGGTGGAGCTCATGAATGGCATTTCCTTTTCTGGGCCAAATCTAAGAGCTGTTGGTCCTGTGTGTGTCTTCTTGAGCCATCCAGATCTCATCCAGACTTTTAGTCGCAGTGCTCTATGCATGACCCCAGTCTAGACCTGTCTTTGCTCTACTGGGAGCTAATGCAGATGTGGGTGTACCCAACCCGCAGGAGTTCCTCACCCTTAACACGGCCAAGCCTCCGTTTGTCCGCGATGTGGAAGCCAAGATTCGGAGGTACCTGAGGTCCTCCTACTCTGCAGCCTGGACCCTGAAGATCACCTGGGAGAAGGCACCTGCCTATGCAGCACGGACTGACACCCGGAGGGTAAGGGGCTAATGTAGCTCAAGGGCTTGCTGAGTTGCCAAAAAAACCAAGACCCATGGGTGATCACCTTGTTTGTGCCTGAATAAGAACCAGTTTTGTGAAAAAGGCCAGTCTTGAAGACTTGCTGAAATATCTGGGCTGTGCCCATGTCATGTTGATTTTCAGGTTTTTGCAGGTACTTATTTATTTGAACTCTCCCTGCTCTGTAAAATCTTTAATGTGGTGGGAGCTTATTGTGCACCAGACCCACTGTTATTCAGGAGCATAAAATGGGGTGAATTTGAGGCTTCTCATGGAACATCATCAAAGTAAAACCATCGTATTTTCCATGCAAAATGCAAACCAGCCTGGGCCTTGCACATCAGGACCTCAGCCCCACTGTTCCCCAGGGAGCACTGACCCAGCATCTTTGCTCACTTTCTTACCTGTCCACACCACTTGTCCCCAGACGATCACATACCAGGCCATCCTGACCACCGATGGTTTCAGGTCCTACATCCTGATGCTGTACCAGCAGGGAGGCATGCAGTGGGATTACACCAGGCTTGCTGCCACCAATGTGCTCATCGGCTACACCAGGTATAGCAGGCTCAGCACCCAGCTTCTGCCTCCTCCAAGCACCAGGCTGCACCCCACCTCTGTCTCCAGCTGGTTTAACCCTTACCCCCATGTCCCATGAAGTGCCCCACAAGGATGAGGGCAGCTCAGATGGGGTCTACATGCCCATGCAGTGTGACATATTGGGGTCTCACAACCAGATTTGCCCCATTAGTGCCTGGCTCTTGCTTCAGCACACTGACCTGCTGGGCTGTGCATTGTTATAAGATCCACACCACCCTCTGGGGTCCTGGGCCTGCAGTATCCTGGTGGTTTGGGTGGAAGGAGTGGGGAATAGGGGATGTTTGCTGAACTTTGAGCTAGATGAGGGAAGGGATTTCCGCTTCTTGGCCAGAGCAGTTGTTTCCTGTCTCCTCACATTACATCTCGCCCCGTGCACGCTGGCTCCAGGGTTTGCTCATTAGCTGCTGGCTGCAGCTGGGTAAGGAAAAGGTGGCCGGGATGGGAAGCGTGGGCAGCACAGGCGTGCATGTATACTTGCCTGTACATGACTGTTTGTGGATTTCTGCTCCATATGAACAGACAAGATGCTCAAAACCTTGGAAGCTACTTGCAGGGGTCTTGAGAAGTCCATGGGTTCAGGCCGTGATGCTGCAGGAGCATATGCAGCACCCAAAGCTAACTGCACCCTGTAAAGTGGTGGCTGGCTGGGGGAGTTGGTACTTTTGCCCTCCATTCCCTGGAGCTGTGATTTGGGTTCTGTGGGGTCCCGCTGGCTCATGAACAGGGCAGCTGAAGGGCAGGCTGGGGCTGGGGCTCGGATAACTCCTCCCAGGAAGAGCAACCCCTGATTTTTCCCCTTTCTTCTGCACGCAGTGGGGATGGCTCTTACCACAATGATGACCTGACTCAGAGACCTCCAGCTGCTAAATATCGCCCTGACCAGTTCAGGGGCTACAATACAGGTAGTGCCACACAGCTGGGGCAGGTTCCTGCAGCCCCTCAGGAGGTTGGGGAAGGACTGCGTGGGGAGGCAAATGTTCCCAAGGGATGAAAACCCTAAAGCTGAAATATCCTTGATGTGTCCATGGACCCTTTTTGTTGCAATGGCTCTGTCCCAAGGCTTTCTTCTTTGGCAAGAGCTTCTCCTCCCATTTCCCTGTCATTGGGTGGCTGTTAAGCATGGGGTCCCACAGCTGGAGGTGGGACCAACATAAGCAACACTCAGCTCTCACCTCAAGCTGAAATTGCCCCTGTGGTCCCCTTGGCCAGAGGTGCCAACTCATGATTTGTCTCCCTGCTCAGACTTACGTGGGCTGTGGATTTACAAGTTGGAGAGCCGCGTGGGTGTCAACTACCGTCTGAAGTGCCTTGCATGGACAGGGCGGCAGCAGGAGCCACAGGTGTGGAGCCAAGGCCTGCCCACCTGCCCCTGCTCTCTGCAACAAGGGCAGCAGGACTCACGCTTCAAGAGCAGCCGCAGAGGCAAGTGGACACACCACTTCCCCACACTCCTTGTCCTCAGGTTATTCCTCTTCACCTCCCCTGCAAGGGTGGCTGGGTCCCTTCAGGCCAGGCAATCCCAAGGAAAGTTGGGGAGGGGCTGCCCTTCCCTGCAGAGACAGGGAAAATGAGGAGTGAGGGAGTCCCTGTCTTGTTAGACTGGCCGGAGCTGGTCTCAGCTGCATGGGGACAGCAGGGATGGGCCCTCCCAGCACTGGTGTCTCTCCCTGGGGGAACACTTGGGCGGTCGCCATCAGTCCCTCCAAAACCCCATAGCACCGTGGGTGACTCAGTGGGACTGATGGACGACAAGGAGCCAGCCTCAGCCCTGCTCCTTGCCCTGGGGGAGGGATGCTGCCTGGGGAGAGCTGTGCCAAGGCTCAGTGCTGTCCTCTTGCAGGCTGGTGGGCTGCCCGCCTCTCCATGCTGCATTCAGCCTCCCCCAACCAGCACGGCGCCGGCGTCCGCTGCCTGTACGACAGCCAGGGCCAGCTCATCGAGGGTCGGCAGGAGAGGTACTGGAGGTCCTCCAGACAAGCGTCTCCTTACCGTGGTAAGCACAGCCACCCCTGCCATCCCCTGGCTGCGGATGGCATCTCGGTAGCCTGTAAATCATTTTAATCTCTGTGCCAACCTGTTTCCCTGCATGGTGTTGGCCTCAGAGGGAGTGTGGACCTGACAAAAGCTGAGGCGAACACCCTGTCTTCCCCGAGCCAGCCCGTCTCTCCCTCTTCTCCCCTTCAGCCCCTTACTTTCCTTTTTGCCTCCAGACCAGGAGCTGAAGTTGTACGACTGGTGTTGTAACCAGGCAGGCAGCGCCAGCCTCTGTGCCCACTACAGCAAGAAGAGACCGAAGGTTGGGTGTGAGGGATACCAGTCACCCAGCGCAGGTGGGTTTGCAGCCCTTGTGTGCTGGGGTGATGCTGTCTTGGTGCCCAGAGCTGCGGGAGGAGGAATATCCCACTCACCCTGTAGTTGAGGAAGTGAGAGCCCCAGACAGATGAGGAATGGGTTTTGAGGTGCCCATGTGCAAGTTGTTTTGTGTCCTAGGCTGTGCAGGATTGGGGGGAAATCTCCCTTAGCAAATGACCACCAGAAGGACTTGCAGCTAATGTGCTTATCTGTGTAAGCTAATGTAGGGCTTTCTTGCAACCCTCAGCAGGTTCCTCGGAGGAGACAGAGAGCAACTCAGAGGAGCAGAGAGGTGAGCAGGGTTGAGGGTCTCCTCTCTGCTGGCCACTTCCCTCTGTCCCTGTCCCCCCACATATAAAATGCCCCGGGGCTCCCAGCTCACCCCAGGCCCCCAGGGAGGAGGTGTCTGGGCAATTCTCATTTCTTCTTCCTTGCAGATGGAGATGACAAGTAAACGGAGAGTTGCACACCCACAGCATGCTCTTGGCCATGGATTATCCTCCAAGTCCTTTGCTCCTGCTCATTCCTTGTGTCCCTCTGTTCCCCCCAACACCCATCACTCCTGCTCACCACAGAGGGCAGCTGACTCAGATGGTGCCTGCAGTTGTCTTCACTGGCATAAATTCACATTTCTAACCCAGACTTGTCCCAAGGATTCAGTTGCTTTAGCTGCTCTTCCCCAGCTGCAGCTGAGCAGGTGCCCATGGGCACCTCCGTGCTGGCACCCAGTCCACCACCCCCTGTCCTCTCTGCATTCCACTGTGCCTCCCACACTGCAGGGTGAGGTTAGCCCCCGGCTCATGGGGAATGGGTTTTTGCACCTTATGTCTGAGCCCCTGAGTGCAGTAGTGCACCAGCCTTGCCCTGTGAGCCCATCCTGTCTTGTCCTCCACTTCTGTCCCCCAGCCATCCCTCCCCAGCTGGCACCCAGGCCCTGTGCTCAGGAGAAGGGGTGATTCTCTGGATCAAGACAGAGTCTGCTTGACGTTTCTGCTGGGTGTGCAAGGGCACAATTCAATGCCATGATGAGAAAAGTTGGGAGAAAAATATTTTTGTGTATGTGCAAGAGAGCATCTGTCTTTCTTAAAAAAGGAAAAAAAAAAAAATCACCAAATCTTGTTTGTTCAATAAAGCCTCTGAAGGGTCTGAGCATCACCGATCCTGTGGCAACCACGTCCTCTGCTGAACTGGGGTGGGAGGTGGGGGTGGGGGCAGGCTGGGCATGGTGACACTGCAGGATGTTGCTGCCCTTCAAGCCAGTGCTGAGGGCAGGAGTGTCCAGGCTGTGGCCAAGCCAAGCTCTGGGCAGTGGGCCTGGAGCTGAGCTCTGCTGGGATCTGACGCACCTCGCTTGGGTGCAGTATCTTCCCTCAGCAGGGGTGAAGGGCTATGTGTGTGTCCACGGGCAGAGCAGTGAGGGAGATCTGCGGCTTTGCAGGGGCAATGAGGGCATGGGGCAATAAAAAAAAACAAACTACCTCTGCCCTTTCTTTGGCCCTGTGGGTGGGACTGGCAGAAAACGAGGACTCGAGGGCTTAAGGACAGGGAAGCAGGGCTGGCACACAGCCACCATGAGGTGCAGGCAACTCACTCAGCAGCATGCCATAATTTTTTGTTTATTCTATTTTGTTCCTAACAGGTTATAACTGCTGCATTGCCCCACTTGAGTCTGCTATAAGTGGCTCTGCTGGGTCCAGTTCCTTCACACTAAGACATACCCCAGTGCAGACACATTCGAGGATTATCCTGGTTGCCTCTGCAGGTCCTCAGGGGAAGGTGAAATCCTCTTGCTTTGGATGCACAATGTACAAACACATTTTTCATTCAAAAAACCCACTTCCTTCAGAGGGAATTCTTCCACAAAGACCAGAGCCCAAAGTGCAGCTGCCCATCACTTGCCTCCACACAGGTGCATTGCTGGAGACCCTGAGAGCAGATGACGGGGCCAGCAGCAGTGGCTGGCTCCTCTGTGAGCCAGCAGGCACTGGGGCAGGACTGGTGGCAGGCTAGGGTTGCATGGGGGGCTGGCTCAGAGACCTGACGTGGGGTCTCTGGATCCTTATCTGTAAAGCAGGGACAGGCCAGACCATGTTGTCAGTGCTGCATGGGCTCTGCACTCTGCTCAGAGCTTGTAGACCAGCAGTGCAGACCCCAGCACCAGCCAAAGCATCCCTGATGCTCCGGGATGAGGCAAGGCTCCCAAGCATCTTTGAGGCACAGGGCCAGGATGTCAGTTCCCAGCCCATGGTCCCCTACCCTGACCCACCCAGGTATAGTAACCCCCAGGCAGACCTGGACTGAGGGGTCGATGGCCTGGAGCTGTGGTTCCCAATGCTTTCCTGGGGAGTGGGAGAGGCTGGGCTCTGTTTGTTCTCCTGCCATCTTCAGAGCTGGAGTGGAGAAGATCATCAGAGCTTGAAGAAAACTAGGATGAAGCAGAGCTGGTGTGGGGGTGCTTTACAGGGATGTACTCACAGGAGAAGGACCGTGGCCTCCAGAAAGTCTCTTGGGCCCTGAGAGGGAGAGAGCAGAAAGGGGACAATATAGCAGGGGGTGCTGGGAGAGTCCCTGCCTGATCCTGATGCCCAGGTTGGATGTCAGAGGGCAGCAGTGACTGTGTGTAGGGGCGAGCTGGACCTGTGAGAGCAGGAAAAGCCCTCATTGTGTACACACAATTTCTTGCCTTGCCACAAGTGAAAATGAGCAGAGATGTTTCCCAAAGAGCCCGGCTCCAAGGAGGGCAGGGAGACAGCAGCAGGGACAAGACTCAGCTCTGACCAGTGTGGGGAGCTTGGGGTGCTGATCTTCCCCCAGGTGTGGATGCCACACTGTGACCAAGGGCTAGGGAGGAGGGAAGGAGATGCTGGCATTTCCACCCAGCCTTGCACCTTGTCAGACATCTGCTAACTCCCTGCTGTACAGGACAGCAAAGTCTGATCCTGCAACCAGCTTTTTCTTGCTGCAGATCAACTGGTTCCAGGCCAATGTGTATTGCAGAGGAAATAATTTGGATGGTATTCAAATTAAAATGAAATAGAAAGCTTGTCTTTAACTGAGCACAGGGTGAGATGAGAAAGAAATGCAAATATTCCCTGACATGGGGAAAAAGGGAAGTTCAGCTCACTGCCCTAAGCAGCAGAAAGGAAAGTGAATGGAAGATGCTAAAAGATCACCCAGCCCCTTGCCCAGAGCAGGCTCCCCATGCATGGGCCAGACAGGTCTCATCAGTGGCAGATCTTCCAGAGATAGATTTTCCACCAGTTTTATTTCCTGCCACCCACCCTTCCCTGCCTCACCCACAGCAGCCACCCCTGCATGCGCCCAGTCCACGACTCACCCCCAGTGCTGTTGGCGGTACTGGCGGCAGAGGCTCAAGGTCAGCCAGGCNGCTGATGGCCAGCCACTCACACCGGGCACCAGCCGGGGAGAAGATGGAGAAGGGGAGGCAGCTGTGGATGGGGAGGGAGGAGATGTGATGCTGTGGGGAGAAGCAGCCGAGCTGTGTGCCCTCGCCCACCCCTGGTGCTGCTGCTACCTGCATATGGGCCCTTCGGGCAGGTGCTGACACTGGCCACCGTGCTGGCAGTAGCCTGTCTTGCAAGGAGAGATGCAGATGAAGCCGATGGTCCCCAGGTAGTGGAGCTGGTAGCCTTTGTAGTTGTAGAGACTGCAGGGGAAATAGCCTCTCAGCTCAGCCACTGTCACTGCATAGGAAAGATGCAGGTTTGGCTGTATGTCAGTAGCACCCCTTGATGCTTCCCACGGCATCCCTGGGCTGTATCTGTGCCTGGGATGGGGGCTGCCATCCAGCCGCCTGCCCTGCGGACATTACCCAAACCCAAAGCCACATAGGGTGATGGGGACATCAGGGACAATAGGGTGCTCCTCTCATCTCTCCAGCTTAGTGCCGGGAGCAACTCACGCTTCACCAGGTCAGTGATGTTGTCCTGGTACAGGTGCTGGAAGAGGAGGCGCGTGCCTGCCTCCCGCTGTCCCCGCTGCCCGTTGAAGGCCCTGGTGATGGCTCCCAGCAGCTCCTCGTTCAGGAACCGGATGACATATCCGCGGCCATCATAGGTGAACTCAGACACTACTGCAAAGGTGAAGCCATCACCATCTGTCCTGTGAGCAAAGACAGAGCTGTTGGTAGAGCTGCTGCTATATCACAAAGTGCCTGAGTATCACCGTGCCTCAGAGGTGGTAAAGAAGGGATGAGGCAGTAGATGGAAGGTGCCATAAGGCTTGTGTCTGTCCAATGGTTTAGCTGCATCAGGGCTGGAAAAATAGACACTGGGGTCCGGAAAATGCCCTTTGCTTCCCAAACCCTGTGACTTCATGTCCAGCCCTGTCCCATGGGATTGCTGAGTGGAGTATGAGGCCATTCCACAGCTGACTCACATCTGGGTGATGTTGGTGTTGCTCTGGAAAACCTTGACCTCCAAGGAGCCCAGAATGGCTGAGACCTGTGGCAGGAGAAACAGTAGGGCATTAGGGGAGGGTAGGACAGCACCGGTACAGGGAGAGGCTGTGGGCACTGTGGCCAAACCCCAGGAGCTGCTCTGGCCTTTTGTTCTCATGCTGGGGACCTGCCACATGGCCACAACCGCAGCCAGGGTCACATGGCGGTGCTGTGTCCCTCTGGCTCTGTGGATCCACTGGATCACCAGGGATCCTGTGGGAGGGGGGCACACAGGCACCCCAAGCTGCCATGCTGCCCTGCGTGCCTCTGCGTCCCCCTCCCTGAGCCCATCCCCTCCAATAACATACGGTGCTGTTGATTTCCTTGGCAGTGGCATTTTGCAGAGTCCTGACCTGCAACCGGATGCTTCTTCGAGGGAGATCTGCCAGGGGGAGGCCATAGCAGTGGCTCTGGCACCCTAGGACCAGGGTGAGCCAGGTTGGGGTTCCCTTTGCACTGGGTACAGGCACCCACCTGCTCTGGGCAACGGCTGAAAATCCCCCCCTGCCACCAGGCAGTGCTGGTCGGTGAAAGCTGGGGGGCAGGCGCAAGTGGGGAGGCAGGTGATGGGGTGCAGGTGGCAATGTCCCCCGTTGCTGCAGTAGCCCTCGGAGCAGGAATGGGAGCCACAGGCTGAGCCACAGCCTGGTCCTTCACCTGAGGGACAAGGGGTCAAGGTCAGGTGGAGGCACGAGCCTGGCTGCAGGGGCAGAGCCCCATTGTGCTGATCCATCCTCAGCTGCTCTGAAATGCTTTTCTTCTGCTGTTGTTTTTTTTAAAATGTGTTAGGACTTTTAGTATAAATTCAGATCCTCAAGGATTCTGCACCGCCTCCTTCCAGATGCAGCCTTTTGCCCTTGTGAAATACCAGCCTGCTGCATTAGAACAGGAGCAAAACCCATCACCCCCATTTTAGCCCCTCAACACCCTCACATACATTTAAATTTTGATGTGATTAGAATTTGTGTCTTTCTCAAAGTGAAAAATTACACGGGGTAAATTTCCCTTCCTGGTAGATTAGTGAGATCTGCAGCCTGGGAGCATGAGGGATGACTGCACTCTGGTCCCTTCTGTAAGGGACAGAAAGGGCTTGGGTACAGAGCTCAGACAGCTCCACCTCCTCTCCAGCCCATTTGGGTCCCACTGGAGCCCTCTTCCACCAAGGCCAGAGGGGTGATGAGGATGAAGACCATGTCTGCCAGGGTGTCTGTACTCACCCGCTTCACCAGCCAGGCAGGAGCAAGTGTAGCTGCCCACCATGTTGCTGCAGGTGGTGTTCCCTGGGCACGCTGCTCCCTGTGTGCATTCGTCGATATCTGCGGAGGCAATGGAGCATGGCACCAGGACAAACACCTCGTCTTGAGTCCCATGGGCCCCCAGGGTTCCTGGTGGCCATGGTGAGTGAGTCCTCATCACCTGAGCAGTGCCGCCCATCGCCGGTCAGGCCAGCCGGGCAGGGGCCACAGCCCGTGTGCGAGTTGCAGCCCACGCCAGGGAAGCAGCCCTGGGCGCAAGGGTCCGGAGGGTCCTGGCAGAAGGGACCCGAGTAGCCGCCCTCACATCTGCAGGCTGCCAGCTGGGAGGGGACAGTGACACTGGCTTAGGGAACATGAGGAGGACTGGCAGGCAGAGAAGACAGCCAGTGCAGCTGGCATGAGGACAGGTGCAGTGTGCCACCAGAGGAGCTTTCTGGCATGCTACCTGCAGGGAGGACTGCCCGAGGGTGACAGTGTCGTTGTAGTCACACTCCTGGCTCCTGCTGCAGCTGCAAAGGGTGAATTGGAGCTGGAGGAGGGCAGAGAGGTTGTTGGACCCAACAGCCTCCAGCCTGATGGTGAGTGGGGCCATCCCATGGGGCTCCTATGTCAGGGTGCCGTTCTCTGCCAAGGGGAGAGGTATGAGTTAGAGGAGGAGGTGGCAGAGGAAAGGGGCTGGGTGGATGGGCCCCCCCCCATCCTGGCCCAACTGCCCCAGGTCTTCTTCCTTACCTGATATGTTGAGTTCTGGCGAGAGGTGGGGGACAAAGTGTGCGCCCTCCCCCATGGCACGAAACTGCCTCCTAACCCTTTCTGTCCGGTAGGCCGTGAGCGATGTGTCACCAGTGATGATGGGAGGGAAGGCGTCTGAGGAGAGAGCAGCCCAGTACACAGCTAGTTGTTCACTATGTGGCCTTGGTACCTGTCAGATCTGAGACCCCCCTGATGAGGATGGGACACCAGGTTGTTGCTGCCATAACCGCCCACTGACATGGCCTTTGTGTTGCACAGGATGGTGGCATATCTCAGCCTTGGAGACCAGCTAGCTGAGCAATGCAACTCAGAGAGCTTGCTGACTTCTCTCCTGACTCACATGGGGCATGGGAGCCAAGAGGGAAAGCAAGGCACTGCCCAGTTACCCAAGCCATGACCTCTTGGAGGCAAGGATCTGCACCACTTACTGAGTACTGTTTTCTTCCGCTGGAAGTCAACTGCAAGGCTCTGGGTGGCCAGACCCAGGGCCACATCCCCTGTGCTCAGAAAATCGTAGATGCACTCCTTGCTGCCATGGCACTGCGAGGCTGCCAGCTGGTACTGGCTTTCATTCTCCTGCCGCAGCCGAGACAGGAAGATGGGTGTGAAGTTCATTACTGGTGACTCCAGAGGCTGCACAAACAGGCTGTGTTCTCCAACAGCCCCTGTAAAGGAACACATCATGGTTACAACCTTGAGGTTTTAAGGTTTGCTGTATTTTAGGGTTCATTTCCACAGAGCAGTGAGGAAACCAAAGAGCTTCCCTGGCATCCCTTTTGCTCAGGCAAGGGTCTAAATGTCTCCAGCCAAAGCATGGCCAGAAGGCACAGGAACTGGGGGATTGCCAAGGTGGAACCTGAGCCTGAACATACAGGTCATCCCATAGCCGTAGATCTCCTCCTCACTGCTGTTAACAGGGATACTGGTACCATTCGGCAGCTGGAAGTCATCTGTGGGGTCATGGTCCCACACACCTGGTGGAACATCATGAGAGGAATGGAGTCCCCCATGCCAGGCTTGACCTCCTCTCAGGTGCTGGCTGCTGTTTAATTTAGACCCAGAGGTCCCTGTGCTCACAACCTTGTTCCCCCAGCATTTTCCAGCCTGCTTTTATGGTGGGAAGGGAACTTTGCACCCCAGCTCTGCAGTGGTGCTAGAAGTCCTCACCCAGGAGGCCCTTGGTGCTGTTGCGGTACCAGTCGGGCAGGCTGCAGACCATGCTGAGGATCCCAGAGGCAGCAGAGATGGAGACAGCGATGGCCCCATCGAAGACAGCCATGACAGAGGAGGCATTGACCAGTAGGACACCAGGGCTGTAGTAGACCTCAACACCCATGTCTGTGAGAGAAGGAGAGCACAGTGTGAGAATCCACGTGAGGCTGGGGTCTGAAACGATGCCCCTGCATCTGGGGAGGGGAGTGCTCTCCATGCAACCCAGCCAAATCAGAGGAGGGGTGCAGGTGGGAGATGTTTGATGGAGTTTAGGATGGCTGCCCTTGCAGTGGGCATGGCTGGTCCCTGTGGACACTTCTCATCCTCCCCAGAGACATTTAACATTTAACAGCACACCCTGCTCACCTTGAGAATAAGAAAACTGGATGGTCTCCCTGTTCAGGAGGACTTGGATGTCACCCTGGCTCCCCAAGGTCCACTCAACCTGTAAATCACCATGGATGTCCCAGTCATCCCCTCTGGTCATCTCTTCCTGCTGTCCCACCATGTTGGGTTGTGTTAAACTTCTAAACCCCATCCTCCTCCAGCCCTGGAATCAGGTTCAGCTCTGGGGGCCATGTTGCTGTGCTCTTCACCCCCACGACACACAATAATCCAGTTTTGATGGTTGTGCAGAGGAGGGCAAGCTGCACCCCATCACTGCTGTCATGGGACACACACAGGCCACCACCGCTGCTCAGCTGACCATGGCAGTATGGACAGCTGTTCTGGTGGGCTCCAGGCTCTGATCCCCTCCTCACACTGCTCAGCAGCTGCTTCTAGTGACATTTTATTTACTGAAATGGGTGTGAGGAGCAATTCTGTAAAGCAAGAAAGAGTATGTGCTTGTTCAGATGTGTCCAGAGGAGACTGGTGGTCAGGGTGAAGGGTGTGCAATGAAGATGGTAGAGCAGACTGTGCTCCTGTAGAGCCTCAGGCCCTTGCTGGCCAACTTGCAAGAGGTGTTAGAGAGTTGTCTTTTTAATCTAACCCACCACTATCAGCACTTTGTTTGGGTTGTGGTAGGTGGCAGGAAGAGGAGAGGGGATACTCCTCAGGTCCTGGACACTTGCAGATGATGCAGAGGCAACACCCAACCTGCCAGAGGGGTCTCTCTAGTTAAAAGCTCAAACTGATACCCATGATGGTCCTACTCACTGTTGTGGTGGTGGCAGAGGTGTACTGGGCAACAAAGGCCACAAAGTTGGTGGCTCGAGCTGTGCTGGTCTGGGCTGTGCGCCCGTGCAGCACAAAGCTGGTCTGGGCATCACTAGCCAGCAGCAAGATGAAGTCCCCAAGTCCATTGAAGGTGTAGGTGAGTCCATCCAGGGTGGTGATGTGGGGGTCCCCAAAGGCACCAGCTGTAGTCCAAAGGAGATGAAGCCATTTTTAGGGGAGGAAGAAAAGCAAATGGTGGTGTCATTGCATGGAGGAGAGCAAGCCCCGGTTTTGTGCTGGGCTCATCAGTCCCCACCAGGGTGCTGCAAAGTGTGGTTAATGCCTGCGGTCTGCGTATGGCTGTGCCACTGCCCAGCACCCTGGCTCAGAGTAGGTAGAGCCCTGGAGACTCACCAGGTGTGGGTGGCACATATCCCTTGCAGCTGACCCTCGGTCTCTTCTCAGCAAACCTGGCACAGAACAGGGGCTTCCTCACACGCCGGCAGCACCAGTCAAATGCTTCCAGCTCCCTGTCTGCAGAGGAAGCAGTTGGGTGCTGGGCGGGTGTCGGGGTCCCTGCTGTGCCTGCAGAGCACTTGGTGCTCAGGGTGTTTTTAGGATGGGGGAGCACAGGTGCCCACTTACCAGCAGTGGGGTGGATGGGGAGGCTCCATGCTCTCTCCTGCCAGCCTTCGAGCAAGCTCCCGTCTTCGTACAGACAC
>VWZY01007451.1:326736-340807 GCA_013399075.1 Chloroceryle aenea | reverse complement strand
GAAGTGTAAAGTAACGTGCAGAATGAGCGTCTGAAATACAACTTAGTGCTTCACTTGGAGAGTTCACTGCTGGTTAGGTTAAAGCTTTCAAACATTGAATTATGACAGGAGAATGCTTGGAAGATGTTAGGACATTGTTTTGAAACTAAATGCCTAACAGTGAGAAGAAAAATGGATGGCGATTATCATCTCAGAACATTCCAGTTTGAGTATTTCACTTTTTTGACTGTGGTTGGGCTGATAAATACTTTCATTTTAGGAGCGTGTTGCAAAACCATTTCTTTCTATGCACGGTTTCACCGCCAGCATGTTTTGTTTGGTTTCTCTGGTTGTATGTACACGAGCAGTATCTATTGTATACATGACTTTGTGTATCTTATATGTACAGAGACTGTAAGGTGCTTTATGCTATAGCTGCATTGCATAATGCATGCAGATAATGATTTTACCCTGCGAGTGATGCACGTAAAATGTAATCCCAGATCCTATCGCTCAGAAAACTGGAAAATGAGATTTGTACCACTGACTAATATAACGGAATTTCTCCTTCAAACGTCATCTGAACAGTAGCGTGCCTCTTACAGTGTGTGTATATTTGTTTTTCATCTTGCAGATGCCTTTTGATTGCGAGATTGCTGACATGTTCTGAGGGCTGCCTCTCCTTTCCTAACCATGAACAGTTCAAAATCACCAGGGCTGGCTGGATTTGGCATCTTGAAAAACACAACCTGCCACACGGAGAAGAAGATTTCCGTTTTCTTTTCAATCATCTTCATGACGGTGGGAATTCTGTCCAACAGCCTTGCCATAGCAATTCTCATGAAGGCATATCAGAGATTTAGGCAGAAATCAAAAGCCTCCTTTTTGCTCCTTGCCAGTGGTCTGGTTGTCACAGATCTCTTCGGCCACCTCATCAACGGAGCCATCGCGGTGTTTGTGTATGCGTCGGATAAAGACTGGATTTGGTTTAACCAGTCCAACATTCTTTGCAGTGTTTTTGGCATCTGCATGGTTTTCTTTGGCTTGTGCCCGCTCTTCCTGGGCAGTGTGATGGCTGTTGAACGGTGCATTGGAGTCACTAAACCAATATTTCACTCGACGAAAATGACTTCTAAACATGTGAAAATGATGTTGACTATGGTATGTCTGTTTGCTGTTCTTATAGCTTTGCTGCCTATTCTTAGGTTTAGAGCCTATCAGATTCAAGCATCGAGGACCTGGTGCTTCTATAAAACAGAACATGTTGAGGACTGGGAAGACAGATTTTATCTCTTACTTTTTTCTTGCCTTGGGTTACTGGCCCTTGCTATTTCGTTCTGGTGCAATGCTGTGACAGGAATTACCCTCTTAAGAGTCAAATTTAAAAGTCAACAAAGACAAGGCAGATCTCATCATTTTGAAATGATCATTCAGCTCTTGGCTATAATGTGTGTTTCTTGCATTTGCTGGAGTCCATTCCTGGTAAGAGCCTAATGTGTTTGCCAATTTTTAATGCACATCACTGTATAAAAGTTATACTTTTTTTTATCTCCAGGTTTTAAGGTGCTTTAGCTGTGATAACAGCTCCATTAACTCTTCGATGGATGAATTTTACAGGGTATTGCCCATAATGTATGTACCTATTCATCTATTCATCAAAAAGGGTAATTATTCTCCACTTCTGATCATAAGCAAAGCACACGGACTATGCTAAATGTATCAGGAGTGGGAGGACTGTATTTCTCCTGCCATTAAGCAGACAGTGGTAGCAGAATGGTGGCTAGAATAAATCAGAGCAAATATTGAGCTCGTCCAAGAATTAGTGAAACCTTGGAGTGGCAAGTTTGTTTAGTCTGGACTGCAGTTCACATCACTTTTTATTTATGGCAGCCTCTTCGTTGCTGTTATTACAGTTTACTGCTACTTGTGAGCTGCACTGTGGATGATAACGCTTGAGAACGTAAAAATCCCTCGCTCCCTTAGCAGGGTGTTAAGGGCTTTGCTTTAGGGAGAGGCATGTTAAAAGAACAGTGGTTGGCAGTGGGTTAGAATAAAAATTTGCTTTAGACGTAAGGAAGCTGGGTTTGTAATCTGGACAGATGACTAGCAAAGCTGAGCTCTCCCAGCTGTCCTGGCTGTGAATTAGCACTGCTTGCTGTGACTTGTGCCACGCTTCCACAGCAGTGAGTATTGCTCACGCTGGTGGGTGCTCTTGTCACTGGAAGCAGGATTATGGTCTGGGAACTAAACTGACAGCACCCGTTGTACGGTGGCATTGTAAGGCTGATATTAACTAAGAGTTTTTCCTGAGTGAAGAGAGGGGAGTCACAAGTAATATGAAATCTTAATTTGTTTGCTAGAAACAAAGTCCTGTGGTTTTCCATTGATAGGGATGAGGAGCAATTTTGCTTTGAGCTTACAAATAGAGAAATTTAAATCTGAGATCTGAAACAAATCCAGCTATATCTCAGCAGCTCACTGCCTTTGGTATAGCAAGGAGTTGCCTGAATGAGTTCTAAGTTACGTACTGATACTAGCCTAGCTGCAGCAGTTGTCTGTATCTGGCAGGTAGCAGTTAATCCGGTATCACAGAAAACCTCTGCATCACTGAAGTGCACAAGAACTCTTTCACTTTTGTTCAAGACAGAGAATTTTTCTAGACTTGCTCTGCAGCATAGTTTAAATTCATGCTGGCTTTTGTCAATGTCATGGACGTAGCATATAGAGCATAAACCAAGTCATGACAGCAGGACAGCAAGTTTCTGTAGTGAGCTTCCTTCCAGTTCCTTCCAGACACCTCCTGAAGTTTGGCTGGGGCAAGCCATGGAATGGCTTTCAAGAAAAAGCAACTCAAATGCTGTCTTTAATTTTCATGGAAAACCAGTATATCATCCTCTGGTGACGTTTGTTTTCAGATAAAATAACTCTTAAAGGTTGGAACTATTTAGTTTTTAAAAGAGCTATGGAGTTTTAAAATAGAGTTGAATATATAAAGCATTAATATATTTAATATACTTTTAAAATGCAATTATAATTTTGGAGATACTTCACTTATTCAGCATATGAAGGAACACTAAATTGCAACTACTGGGTTTCTTTTTCAGTGTTGGTAATTTTGTTATGCTGGTCCATTTTTGTTACTGATAAAAACCATTATTTTTTAATTATGGTTTAATTATAGTTTTTTAATTGGAATCTCAACACGACTTTGGTTGTTGTTGTTGTATTTAACTTCATCTAAGTTGTGGCTGACAATGAATTATTATTCCAGCAGCAATTTTAATTTTTTTTCAGAGCTTTTTTAGAGTTTGGTGTTTTCATAAGCTGGTGATACAGAGCAGTAAGAGATTTCTTGCTTAACTCTGGTCTCGGGAGCTCTCAGGACTGTGTTGCAGAGGGAGATGATACACCCACAGTTCTGGTTCCTTGGGTGGCAAATCTGCTGCTGCTCTCTGTGCATTCCAGCTTGCAATGCTTTGTTTCTGGATCACTTTTGAAGTGAGATGAGCCAAACTATCACCACAATTAGCCTGGCAGTACAGCAAGAAGTTCTGAGATGTGGACAAATTTATGTTAGAAATGAAAAGTTAAAAAAAAAAACCCAGAACAAACCAAACCTAGTGTGAGGTGGGATTTAGTTCTTCAAACTAATTTTCAAGGTCGTGAGCAATCCATGTTCCATCCTGGGAGTTCAGCATCCTGCAAAATGCAATAGGAGGGGGTTGTTGGTGGGTGTCACCTTTCTTAGCTGCTAGGGTTGTAGAGTTTACATCAAAGTTACTTCTCTGAATTGCCCAGTCTTTGTTTTGATAGCATTGTATTCCCTGAATACAAACAGAACTGTAAGCACAGTGTTAATTTAAGCTTGGACTGCAGTGGAGCACACAGAAGCAGTGGAATGAAACGATCCAAATCTACTTGTCTGATTTATCGGAAACCTCTCGGGCCTTTTTGGTTGTGAAATGGATGGCTTACATTCTCTCATATAATCAGCATATTCCAAAACAAGTATTTCTTGAAATAAATACGAGCAGGTGTTCATAGGTGAAATTATTTGGCAAAGTTGCTAAATACAAGCTTGTTTTGCAATCATTTTCCTGTTTAATTTTTTTTCTCAAGGCTAAATCTAGAAGTTGGTGTTGATCTCTGAATTGTGAATTTTACCCATGTTCTCTATCCCAGCGAGTATGCAGAACAAAATGTTACGTGAGGCTGAATTGCCTTGGTACAAAACAAAGCCAAACAAACCTTTGTAAGAGAAAGTGGAGGAAGGCCATGCAATTTCTGCCACACGTGGTTTGCAGATACAAGAGTCTGGATTTATTTGGTGTGATTTTTCCATCTGATGGGGAGTTTGCTTTGTGGTTTTTTTCCTCTGGTTTTAATCTAGTCTGGTGTTGAATCAGTTGTCATAAGCACATGGCTACCAAAATCACATCTATCCATTACTGTAATCTAGCTGCTGATTTATTTCACTGTTGGACTTATTTTTTTTCCCCTGAGTGGAGTTATATATTCAGTCACTGCCCTGTTCTAAAAATTACCTCTAGATGACGTCAGAGGCACAAGACCCTTGATCATCCTTCTTCTGGTGTGGCACTGAACTTGACTTCTGCACCTGCTCAGTGGTAGAGAACTTACTTTTGTGCCTTTATATATGTGTGTAAATGTATCTAGATACATGTATGTGTAACACTTCATGTTATATATAATATTAGAATCAATCACCACCTCTATTTTAAGACTCCTGGAGATCTGGAGTGTTTTTCAGAAGCAGGGCTCATGTGAAGCTCTGACTGGGGCTGTTGGACAGGGACTTCCTTCTGATTTCTTTTCTTCCTTCTGATTTCTTTTCTTCCTTCTGATTTCTTTTCCTCCTTCTGATTTCTTTTCCTCCTTCTGGTTTCTTTCATGAAGCTCCATCTCCTCTGTTCATCAAAAATGAGCAGCTTTATCAATTTTTCTGCCACTTTGAGGGAATTTTTCCTTAATGAAGTACCAGCATGAGCTGCACTCTCTGCTTCTTTCCTTCTGGGGGAATGTTTATCTCCTTTTGAGGCATTGAGAGCAACAAGTGAAATTCATGAGTTTTCTGATAATTGGTGTAGTCAATGACTTGCAGTGGCATGCACATTTTGACAGTCCAAATAATTTTGCTTCGTGATGGGTATTCCAGGAAAAGATGTTCTGAAGCTAGTGCCATCCACTTCTCTGTGTAGTAAATCATCTTTTTTTTGTCCTTGTTAGAATCATAGCCCATTGCTAGGGATATGTGAATTTTGCTGGATGAATTTGGTCTCTAGGGGTTGGATTCCCAAAGCAAATAGCTGGGCTGGAGCATTTTGTAATAAGCATCTCTGATGAAATAGAGTTGTTAAACAAAGCTGGGGTTTGGCTGTGACTTGGATGTCTAGCCTGTCATGAAACAGCTTGTTTTTGAAGATGTGTTTGTATGAGCAAGTTGTGACTTCAGTGCCTCAAATTCTGTGGGGCTCAAGGGATAAACATATTTTAAATTCTGGTTTTGGAGTAGCAAAGTCAACTCCCTGTAATTATGGACACTCAGGGGTTTATTTCAGAGTGAATTTATCTACAGGAACAAACTGTGATACAGAGAAATGTCTTAATATTTTTCATGTGTGGAGCATTAGTCTTAGCCTGAGAAAAATACTTCTGCATTCAAATTCTTCGTGTTAAGATCTTTTTCCATGCAGTTATCTGATTACTTTCATTCCAGCTTTACCTCCCCTCTACTGAAAATAGCCACTTCTGGGCTGGTTATTTTTTAAAGGTCTCAGCTGTTTATTTAATATGATTAAATCAACTCTTACTCAGTTGCTTTTTTTACTCCCTAGATTAATTTCCAGAAGTCTCTTCCCATGTAATCTCATTCCCTTTCTAATTTGTTACTCTAATTGCATCTCTGAACTTGCTCTGATGACTTCTTGTCCTTGGGTTGTCTTGTGCTACAAGGTTTGGTGGTTGGTTTTCATGCACCTCAGGCTTCATTTAGCTACAGTTTGCTGTATCACTCCTACCTGGAAGCTGCTTCAGCTGGTCTCAAGTAGTCCTTTTGGGGAATATGCTGCTGGAGGAGATGAAAAGGGCAGTGGTGCACTAGCAGGGAGGCTCTTGGTGGAATAACTCTTAACCCAACCTGGTTGCTTGAGGTATTTCGGGTGCTGAGACAAGCTCAGAGTGTGTCTGTGCTGAAGGAGGTCAGTGGGTTGCAGGTTTTACACTAACTAAATTCGAAGTCACGTAGTTATGTACAGCTTAAGGTCCTTTGTTGTACAAGGCAAGCCTCTGTGCATCTCCTTTTGGTGTCCTTGCATGCGTTGTCACGTCTAGATGTGCCCAGTGACACTTTGCCAGGAGTTCACACCTTGACGTGTGTCTCTCCATTCCTGTTTTCTGGATTCCTTAATAAGCTGACAGCTTAAACTTCTCTTAGGCTGCCTCCTGCTTGGAAGTGTAATGGGTGTCGTGTAGATGAGCTCGTTGCTTTATTAATAGTGTTTGTGTGTCTTCATGTGTGGCTGGTGGTGTTGTCCCTGCAACAAAACAGGTACTGGAACATTTGCCCCTCCTCTTGTGCTCTCGTGACTGGGCATTTTCATAATCAGAAAGCAGAGGTGAGGAGAAGCAGTCACGAGATGTCCCAAGCTGCAGCTCCACGCTTTGGCAGTGAGGCCCCTGTCACCAGGTACAGCAGAGCTGCTCCAGATCTCACGGGTGGCTGCTCTGTTTCTGAAGGAGTGTTAACAAGCTTCGTTAACCTTGCAGCTTTGTATACTGCTATAAAAGTTATTTTCAGAGGGGAAAACCACTGCTTCACGATCCAGATTTTAGAGAAGGTGATGATAATGACAACGTTTGTGTTGGCTTTTGTCACTGAAGTCTTGTCCCTTTACTACAGAAGGTTTGTCTGTTGACCCTGTGTTGTCAGAGTGAAGATGTGATTCAGGTCAGGCCTGGGCTATGCTGCAGGCTGAGGGGCACAGGAGAGATGACCTGCTGTAGGACCTCCATGGGAATACCCCTTGGATGTTGGCATTGCTCTCTTGGGCTGGCTGCAAGCCCGTCTCAGGAGCTCACTTCTGCCATAGCAATTGTAATAAGTGAACCAGTTTGACAGGGAAAGGGAAAAAAGCCTTTTGCTAGCAGGCCTGTGAGATACACCTCTTTATCTCTAGGCCAAAGCATCAATATGATGATGGTTATTGTCAACTGTAGGTTGTTATTTCTCTTTAGGCCTTGCTGTGTTGAAGAGGTCAGAGCAGGAGCAGCTGTTTGACTGAGTAATATGCTCCCTGAGCTCCTCACAAATAAAAAAATAATAAAAGAAGCTCATAGGAGTTTGTTTGTTTCTCATGCTACCCCAGAAAAAGGGCTCACCCTCCTATCATGGACTTCTAATTGCTTGTCAAGTCACCATGAAACTATTCCATGGAAGAAATTGCAGAGATTTACAGAGAGACATTAGCAAAGTTTATTTAATATAATTAATTTTAAAATTCAATCCTCCTGTTCGGATGTGTTTCTGTGACTCTAGAAACCCTTGGATAAGATGTTAATGCCTTTTTCTGATGTTGATTTTAGAGATCTTTCTTTTCTTTTGGATTCTTAAGAGGTAAGGCTGGCAAATTTCCACCAGGTTACGTGAGAAATGGAATGTCATTCTGAGAGTATATCCACCTGAAGTGATACTGAATCTCAAAGGCTGTTCCAGTGTTCAAAATTGGTCTGTGGCTATTGTCAGCTTTTAGTTTGTAGATATCTGATGGGCCTTAGCCTTTCTGAGAGATATGAATCAGTAAAAAACCTGCTTTAAATGTGGGCCAGGATGTAATTCATCATGGGGTCCTTAGAAACTCTGTATTAATTGTGGCTATATTTGTAATTCAAGTGTTTACCTCCCTCCCCCAAAATCAGGGAGCTGAATAGCTGAGATGCTCTCTGAACAGGACAGCAGTTCCAAAGAAGAGAAGGATGGTGCTCAGGAGATTGTCCTGCACTAGTGATAGGAGCCAGGGAAGGAAGAAGAGCTGAGATTGACAGATTGTCCTTGACCAGAGGCTTTTGGGGAAGCATAATTATAGTTCTTGTTATCTATGTTTACTCCTGCTGTTTGGAAAAACTTAATCCTTTCTCTGGAAACTTAGTGCCATCAGAATTCAATGAGATTGTTTTGTTTTGGAGAGGAAAAAGTAGGGAAGGCAGGTTTCCAGCTGTATGAGAACATTGCATTTTCACAACAGCACGGTCCTTTGTTTCTTTCAAAGCTGCTCACTGCTTGATTTTTAAATGTAATTATATATATGGAATGAAACTATAAAGATCTAGCAATTGAAACACAGTGTTTTATTCCAAATAGATACCAGGGGCTTTCACAGAAAATTATGAATTTTCTTTTTTCTTTTTTTTTTTTTCCCAATTTTTTTCAGTTGCCATCTCAAAAAATCAAATTCTGAAAAATCTGGCCAAATAAATTTGCCATTTATAACCTCCCCTTATTTATTCACTTGGTAAAGTTTTTGGATTCTGTGCTTGATAATAAAAAGTCAAGTCAACTTGACACACGTTCCGATGTTGTGTGATATAAGAGAATTCTTCCTATTTCCTAGATATTACACTTAGGCCTTTCTTGCTTGAAAAGATTGTACACTATGTAACCATTTTTGGACAATGTTATACACAGCATCCCCATTTCTGGATGGTTATTTTAGGAAAGCTCTCTGTCCTCAGTATCTAAAGACTTTAAATGGTAAACTTGTTGCTGAAAAGCCTCTGGGACAAACACACTCGTGTGGAACAGCTCCAGAAAGTCTTTCATCCTCACCAGGTTTAACACAGCAGGCATCAGGGTGTGATATACATTCATGTAGTCTGTGAGGTATTTATTATGGTATTAATTCGTCATCTTGAGTTCTGCATGGTGATTATAAATGTTTTCTAGAAGTGACTTGTCTCAGTAGCCGTGTAGAGTAAGTTCATGTCTCAGCAAGCATGTTCTGGGGATCCAAATAAATCCTTCTTGGATTTAAGCTTTTAGGACTTAGTTTTTACCCTGCAAGATTCAGAAGTTGCCGAATTGCAATGTGGATCCCAAGCTCCCTGAGGAAGGAAGGAAGGTGCCTGTTTGCTGTGGGTGCACACAGGACCCAGCAGAACAGGAGCACGCTGAGGGTTCTGTGTATGTGCTTTTGGAAATGGTCATGGTCAGGTAGCAGAACGTGGCAGGAAAGGTTTACACCAGGAGTTACAGTAAAGGTTTAATAACTGGGACTCGTTCTTTTGGATTCATTCTGTTGGCTGAGGTGAAATAGCCAAGGGGCTGAATGAACCCGAGCTGCGCTGATGTTAGGAATGAGTTCTTCACCAGGAGGGTGCTGGAGCACGGGAACAGGGTGCCCAGGGAGGTGGTTGAGGCCCCATCCCTGGAGATATTCAAGGTGAGGCTCGATGAGGCTCTGAGCACCCTGCTCTGGTTGAGGATGTCCCTGCTCACTGCCAGGAGGGTGAACTAGCTGACCTTCAGCACAAACCATTCTGTGATTCTATTCTCTGTGTTCATTGTAGGGAATACACTGTCTCCTGCTGCAGGACTGCTCTTACCTACTCCAGGCAGAGCAGGGAGTGAAAAGCAGCTCATAAGCTCACTCTTAGGTCCTCTTTTTACTGAGCCATGTGAAGGCTTCATCCAGAGATGGGTGTCAGAGGGCAGGTTTGAATGGCACTGGAACTGTTTCCACACAATTTCCCAAAGAAGGCTGAAGATGAGTCTTTGTGTGAGGCATGTCCTGAAGTGAGGTTTTTAGGACAATTAGCTGCCAATACTAAGCTCACAGAAGCAAGGTGCTACTTTGTCATTGGAGAACTGGAAGTTAATGACCAATCTCCAGCTGGTCCCCTACTTGCTGTCCTAGACCTATGTGCTGCCAGCTGCCCAAGGTGGCTTGGATCCTGTGCAAGCTGGCAGCACGTGGGCTGCACAGCCACCTCAGTTACGGGACTGAGAGAGCATGTAGAGGATGTAGTGAGTCTGCCCATGATCAACCTTGTCACCTGTGTTTTGACCAACACCAGGACTTGGGGAAGAAGACTCAGTGCTGACGAGGATGTGCCAGCTGTGGTCACATCTTCCCCACTGCATGGAGAGATGGGAAAATAGAAGGTGAAGTAGGAAGGAGATGAGGATCCTTGTAAGTGATAGCAATTTGGTTTAGGATGTACACTTGATTAGTGAATTGGAAATAAAATGTAATCCACTTTTCACCAGGAGCGTGCATTTGCAGAAGTATTGAGAAATAAATCACTCCATGTCCAGCTGCACACTGGTCCCTTTTCACTTATTTGCCAACATTAAAGAACAAAAGAATTTGCAAATTATATATTCCAACTTGGTAAATATATTGCTAATTCATAAGCCTTGATATTTCCAGTCATAGCTTCTTAGTGTACTTCTCCAGAATGACACGCAGAATATGCCATGGTAGAAAAGGTGGGGTTTTTTAAGAACTAACATGGAAGGACCATATCACATCTTCCTTTGCCTTCAGCTGGATTTGCACATACTGCCAATCAGATAGCACCAGGTCATTAGGTGACTACAACTCCATCTTTAAAAAGATTTCATTTTCTTCCACTGTGTGTTGCGTACATGGTAAACATAAACATACATAAAATATAATTGCAAATTAATATATTACTTTATTTTTTCCTCCATATTTCCCCCCTAAACCCCTATAATAATCACCACACTTTCTCAGATAAATACTAAATACTTATTTGCTTAGTTTGTGTTTCTCAGGATGGTCCTTCTTATGCAGCATTAGAAATACTCTGTTTTTTTCTGGCCCCAAGAGGTCTGGCACTTGTCCTGTAAAGTTTCTGCTGGGTAAATAATATTTTAATTTTATCTGTAAAATGGATTTTTTTTTTGTGCAAGAGGTTTTTGTTGTAGGCCATGTTGTTAGGCAGCAGTACATTCCTTGCTATATGGAAGCAGGCTTTCTTGTGGCTGTAAGACAAGTGGCTCAGGACGCAGGTTGTTGATTTGACTTTGTTACAGACACCATGTCTGTTCATTATGGAGCAAGTCATTTACTGTTTTCATTACTAAAATCTTCTCTATCCATTCTGCTTTCCATTCAAATGAGCTAAGCAATTAAGCTGTGAGAGTTAATAACATTGCCAGCTACTTGAGCTGAAATATGTCTAAATTGGTGGGGTAGGAAAGGAAAAAGGAAAGGAAAGGAAAAAAGNATTTGCTTAGTTTGTGTTTCTCAGGATGGTCCTTCTTATGCAGCATTAGAAATACTCTGTTTTTTTCTGGCCCCAAGAGGTCTGGCACTTGTCCTGTAAAGTTTCTGCTGGGTAAATAATATTTTAATTTTATCTGTAAAATGGATTTTTTTTTTGTGCAAGAGGTTTTTGTTGTAGGCCACGTTGTTAGGCAGCAGTACATTCCTTGCTATATGGAAGCAGGCTTTCTTGTGGCTGTAAGACAAGTGGCTCAGGACGCAGGTTGTTGATTTGACTTTGTTACAGACACCATGTCTGTTCATTATGGAGCAAGTCATTTACTGTTTTCATTACTAAAATCTTCTCTATCCATTCTGCTTTCCATTCAAATGAGCTAAGCAATTAAGCTGTGAGAGTTAATAACATTGCCAGCTACTTGAGCTGAAATATGTCTAAATTGGTGGGGTAGGAAAGGAAAAAGGAAAGGAAAGGAAAAAAGGAAAGGAGAAAGGAAAGGAGAAAAAAGGATTGTCAATTCCAGATAGAAATATTTGGCTTCTTTCGAAGAAACAAAGAGAGGTGACCTGGAATGCTTCATTCAAGCCCAACCTGAGTTTATGTTACTGCAAGCCAGATGTAAATAGATTGTGTCTAAGGGGAAAGCTGACAGAAAAAGAAAGCTGCACTTTCAGTTAATGTTTGTGAGCTTATGCACACACACAAAAATCATCCTGTTTATGAGGCTTTGTAATTGCCTTTCTGCCTGATACAGAGCGTGGTAATGCCAGAGGCAGTTAACACAAGATAAATTGTGAGTATACCATTGTGGCACTTCACATTTTTTTTCAGTCATTTTGACACATTCTCGCATACCTAAAGCTCTCATTTCAAATGATGTTTCCAAATGTTTGCCCAGAATGTGCATTGCCATCTGTAAATATTTTGCATAAGGCTATAAATGGACAGCTGGTGAGAATGTCACTCTCGACTCTAACGGCACAGTAGTGGAGTGTGATGGATTGTNCGTACTACAAATTATCATCTTCTGTCAGCTCTTGCCTGTAGCAGACTGAGGATCTTTGTAACAAGTATGAATACTGGAAGTTCCAAAACCTTCTGGAAATCCAAAATGATGATGTATATTTTTGTTTGCATGGAGTGGGACATAACCAGTGGAATTCCACCTCGAGTCTTCTGTGGTTTAGGAATTACTTTAATGCTCTTCTGGATGCTCTTCTGGATTTGACACAGACATTGGTGACATGATAGAAGTACTCTGCAAATACTGAAAAAAAAACCATGGACTTTCTTCCATGGATGGAAACTCTCAGAAGAGGTTTGGGAGGGTCTACATGGTTTCCTCAAGGAAGTGGAGCCTGAAGGCTGAACTTCAGAGGAAGAGAATTTCTGTTACTTGTCTGCTCTGCTTTCCTTGTCAATCTGCTGGTCACTTGAAGTCAAGGTTGGAACCTGGATTTAGCCGATGTGCTGAAATGCCATCAAAGTAGCACTGCAATGTCACATTTCCTAACCAGCTGCAAAGGCTGCTTGTTTTGACTGGCTGCCCTTGAGCACTAACAGGAATGTGACTAAGCACTACTGTCATTTATCCTATTAGTTGTTCTCACATAATTAAGATCCAGTTGGAAGGGAACTTGAAGTCATACTGATTATATTTGGAAAGTGGTGTGAAGCTTTGGAGCCTCTTTTTTTTTGGTTTGTTGCACTGGTTTGAGTTTTGGCCCTAAGGGAAATGGCAATTCTCTGGTGCTGCCTGCCAGCTGCCAAACTCTAGAAGTCAAAAATTTCAAAATGTTTTAGAAAGTTTTCCATTAGATTTCCTGGACTTTGCAAAAGTGAGCTTTGGTTTTAGTGAAACCTAAAAGTGGCCAAAAAGGATGGAGGAGTTCAATGTGTTGTGTCACGTACTTGCTTGACACAGATATGATTTCTCTGTATTTATTTTTAGGGACAGGGAATTCTCAGACCTCTTCTTAAACCATCAAGGACTAATATGAGTCAGAGTAACTATATTTTACCAGCAGGCAGCCTCGGCTTAAAAAGTCACATTTACAGTTCCATGGTTACTTTTAAAGGAAATTTGAACTGTATTAGTTACATCAAGTGAAAATTTCACTTCTTCTGCAAACCAGGGAGACGTGCTACAGCTGTGTTCCCACAAACATTGTAGAACTCAGCAAAATGCTACTTGGGAGTTTTACATTTCTAAAGATGTTAGAAAAGGTCATGAGTGACTTGTAGTATTTAGCAGCTGGGGATTAATTTGGGTCCTGCTGCTGAATCTGCATGAATGGTAACGTGTCTGTCACTACCACTGCTCTGCCACAAGGTTTTTTAGGATAAAATTGCTCATGCCTGGGGTTGGACTGAGGTCTTACCAGCTTCCTTAACATTGTTCCTGGGGGTTCTCTTTGCTGCTGCCATAGCTGTCCATACAGAAACACTTGATCAAATGCTTAATGAAGCAAATCTCCTTTTATGCATTCACTCTGTTCAGCTGAGGTGTGGTGCCCTGCAAGCTATAAATAGGGCTTTGGAATAGAGAGAAGCATTTAAAAAGGAGGAAAATAGGTTCACTGGAATCTTGAGCAGTAGATGCTGCTGCTCTCTTTAGCTGATCCTGCTCTGACAGTAGGGTTGGACTCAATGTGCTTTCGAGGTCCTTTCCAACCCCTAACATTCTGTGATTCTGAGGTTTCTCCATTCATGATTGTATTTTAGTTTTGTGTTGTTTGTGGGGTGTTTTTGACAATGTCTCTTTGTGGAAGTACGACCCTCTGCACTCAGACAGACTGACCTACCTCTCATGACTCAATAAATCAGT
>VWZY01007451.1:201627-326721 GCA_013399075.1 Chloroceryle aenea | reverse complement strand
CCCTAAGGGAAATGGCAATTCTCTGGTGCTGCCTGCCAGCTGCCAAACTCTAGAAGTCAAAAATTTCAAAATGTTTTAGAAAGTTTTCCATTAGATTTCCTGGACTTTGCAAAAGTGAGCTTTGGTTTTAGTGAAACCTAAAAGTGGCCAAAAAGGATGGAGGAGTTCAATGTGTTGTGTCACGTACTTGCTTGACACAGATATGATTTCTCTGTATTTATTTTTAGGGACAGGGAATTCTCAGACCTCTTCTTAAACCATCAAGGACTAATATGAGTCAGAGTAACTATATTTTACCAGCAGGCAGCCTCGGCTTAAAAAGTCACATTTACAGTTCCATGGTTACTTTTAAAGGAAATTTGAACTGTATTAGTTACATCAAGTGAAAATTTCACTTCTTCTGCAAACCAGGGAGACGTGCTACAGCTGTGTTCCCACAAACATTGTAGAACTCAGCAAAATGCTACTTGGGAGTTTTACATTTCTAAAGATGTTAGAAAAGGTCATGAGTGACTTGTAGTATTTAGCAGCTGGGGATTAATTTGGGTCCTGCTGCTGAATCTGCATGAATGGTAACGTGTCTGTCACTACCACTGCTCTGCCACAAGGTTTTTTAGGATAAAATTGCTCCTGCTTGGGGTTGGACTGAGGTTCTCTGGCTTAGTCCAAACCTATATGAAGATCTCAACTTCTCAGAGCATCAGGAAGTTGTGATATCATTTTATATTGATACAGTGATACAAGAAAGGAAATATTTTTTACTTTCTGCATAACACTCACAAATAATACAAGTAGTATGGCAACAAAATTATTACTTTATGGAAAAAAAATTGTAGATAATATAGATTTTATTATTTCCAACGCAGGGATTCAGAGCTGAATTGCTTAGGCATTTATTAATGTACTTAAGCTCTACTTGCTACTTCAGATATACTATTTTTTGTATGTCCAGTATTCAGAATCTTCTGGATGAAGGTTCTACAGGTATCAGAATCCATAAAAATAAATATCATATGTCCTTGTTGTCCTGATTTACTTTATGGAAATCCATAGTCAGAGCTACTTTATGTTGAGCTATCAAACTGAACAGCAAATGAAGGGATTAGCTTAGGGGCAATTACTACTGAATGGAAAAGAATCTCAAGTTTGTTAGGTGACCCGTGAGAAAATAATACAGTTCTACAAAATCTGTCTTGAGCTACTTTTCCTAGTTGGAAATATCCACTACTTTGTCTTCCGGGCATGAAAATTGCGTTGCTTTGGCATTTATTAACTTTGCAGAATGTGAGAGAAGAGCAACAAATGGAATTTTGAACTACGTGGAGAAGCAGATTAGGAAGCTACACGTCTGTGTGTAGTTCAGGTATTGTCAGGGAAGGACGTGGGTCTGTGAACTCTGCTGTGAAGTCATTTGCTGCCCAGTCGTACCTGCATGAGTCAGGAGGATTTTGTCTGAGTTTGACTTGTGATATTGGACCTCCAACAATTAAAATGTAGGGCTGCCCTGAGGAAACAGCCCATGCAAAAGCCAAAGGGGTTGTCCACGTTTGAATAGGCTGTTGATGTCACAGAGGAATGTGCCCAGTGGTTGTGGGGTGAAAACCAGATTTGGGGATCTCATTTGTAAGACATTCTTCCTCCTCCTCCTCACACTGGTTCCCAGCTGTGCTTCTGCCAGTCTTACCAGCTTCCTTAGCATTGTTCCTGGGGGTTCTCTTTGCTGCTGCCATAGCTGTCCATACAGAAACACTTGATCAAATGCTTAATGAAGCAAGTCTCCTTTTATGCATTCACTCTGTTCAGCTGAGGTGTGGTGCCCTGCAAGCTATAAATAGGGCTTTGGAATAGAGAGAAGCATTTAAAAAGGAGGAAAATAGGTTCACTGGAATCTTGAGCAGTAGATGCTGCTGCTCTCTTTAGCTGATCCTGCTCTGACAGTAGGGTTGGACTCAATGTGCTTTCGAGGTCCTTTCCAACCCCTAACATTCTGTGATTCTGAGGTTTCTCCATTCATGATTGTATTTTAGTTTTGTGTTGTTTGTGGGGTGTTTTTGACAATGTCTCTTTGTGGAAGTACGACCCTCTGCACTCAGACAGACTGACCTACCTCTCATGACTCAATAAATCAGTGTACTCAAAGCATCCCCCCATTTTTTTAAAGTTAAATAACTTTATCACTTTCAAGGCTTTAGAACCAAAAGCCTTACAGTGTTTCATCTTTCTACCCAAAAAAGTCTGCGTGTGCTTTTAACATGAAAAATAGAAAGGGATTATTTACCATCCTCTGGCAGATTCCTGGCTTTGCACAGAGTCAGGGTTTATTCGCAGGAACTCAGGTTACAGAACCTCACTGTCAGCCTGTAAAGGAGTGCTTTGCAGGGCAGGAGCCCCAGCAGTGTGTTTCACCAGGGCTGGTGTTCAAAGCCTAGACCTGCAGCTCTTGCACAGCAGAGAGGCCAGACACAACTTGCTGGGCTGGTGTAGCTCTTGGGGTATCCTCTGCCAGAAGCTGTTGAGTTAGACTGGAATCCTAATGCCTCCAAGCATGTGAAACTTGGCTCCAGCAGAGCTGTTGCTGGTGGAGGTCGGTCTGTGTGCAGCACCTTCACAGGTGAAGGAAACCCTCTGTTTCCACTGGAAAGAGGAGGGATGTCTGTGACCTTTGGCATCGTGGCTTCAGTTTTCCTAGAAAACTCTAAAACCTCTGGTCAATCTTCTTGATGAAATCGAGGTGCTGTATTCTTTATGCAGACCTTTAGTGTGGAAAATGTGAAAAATTAAATACCTTTCCTAAAAACATCCTAATCTGCCAGTGGCCTCTATCCTTGAAAAAATCCATCCCTGGAACAGTCTTGGCATGCTTTTTAGCCTAAATTATGGGTAAATTTTTATTCCTTGCTCAAATCCTTGGGTTTGGAGGGTATTTTGTGGCTGGTTGCCATCATTTCCTGAAGGTTCAGCCAAAGCAGTTCAGCAGGGACACATGGATGACCTATGTAGAACATTTAGAGGATGTCTAGGGTGATAAATGTTACATGCCTGAAAGCATTCACTTTGCAATAGGGATGCAGTGATGCTGTGAAGATCTAAAGATTAGAGATGATGTTGAAATAATTCCACTCATGTACATGCTCTCTTGGTGTACGTTTTCGATGTATAATTTAACAGTGTTCCCTTTTCAGGTGACAATGGCCAGAATTGGGATAAATGAGAGTCATTTGAAGGAGACCTGTGAAACAATACTTTTTGCTCTCCGAATGGCAACGTGGAATCAGATTTTAGATCCCTGGGTGTACATTCTCCTCCGGAAAGCCGTACTTAGAAACCTGTACAAGATCACAAGGGGATGTTGTGGTGTGCACATCATAAACTTACACATGTGGGAACTCAGCTCCATCAAGAATTCTTTGAAGGTTGCAGCAATATCTGAGTCACCTGTAAGTTCCAAACAAATAAACCTACAGCCACTCAGCTCTACAGGGCAATGAAGTTAAACAGTGTGAAGAGATGGTGGAGGCAATGCTCAGTGGTTTGGCACTTGTTTTAAATTGTGAATGGTTTGCTCTTGTTGCTGACCAGTTTGATACTGCTACGCTGAGAGATGCTCTTGAATGTTTTAACCCCCTTTAGAATAAATCCTTTCCAACAATGATAAAAGAATGATAAATCATCCTGTATTTCTCCCTTCCAGGTACTGAAGTGTATAGTGAATATTCCTTAGAGTACTCCCCACCAAATCCTTTACCTCAGCAGGTTTCTTAAGAACACATTGAGATGTGAAAGTAATCTCCAGGGTGATTTTTAGAAGGGGTAGATTTTATCTACCAGTGCTAACCCCCAATCCTTTCCAGAGTTACTGCTTCCTAGTGTAAAGTGTCCTTTCCATAAGGATATTCTTTACTTCTAGGCACTGATTTTTCCAGTTGGATATGTAAAAGACATTTTGCTTGTGACCAGCTTGTTACATGGTGTGGTTTGCTTGGTTGAGTGACTTGACCTCTTAATTCTTTACTGTTCCATGATTTTTTGGGAAAGGTGCAAACTTTTGGGGTTTTTTTACATCAGTGCAAGTGTTGTTCCTTTCAAATCACTGACAAAACATGAGGTTCCCTGTGGGAACACAGAAGCAGATAAGCTCAGCTTGCTTACAGTTGCATTTTCAGATCTACTGTTGAGTTTTTAGTCCTTTCAACAAATTCTGTTGAATTTAAGCAGCATAAAGCTGTGGTCAGTCTGTAAAAAGAATGGGCTGTAGTTTTCCCCAGATGGAAGGAAGTTTCTTCAAGAGTTTCCCTAATGCATGTACTGAAAGCAAACCACGTGCTTGCCTTCTGCAGTGTCTGTGTCTGAAGAGCTGAGGGCATTCACTATATTTGAAGGTACCAGAAAGTTTCCAGGACTTTCCACAGGAGGCCCTTCACCTTTAATGCTGCTAAAAGAAGCTTTAGGTTTTTTTCTGACTGTATTCTGTTAAGAAGCAAAAAAGAAAGGCCTTGTAACAGAGGGATTTTTTAAAGATAGAGGTGTCTGTGTTATTTTTACCTACTTAATTTCGAATAACTACAACACTGACTTGTTGGTATATTTGGAGAAAGTAGATAAAAAGCTGATTGACCAAGAAGATGGTCTGAGGGACCAAAACTATTCACAAGCTACAAATTTGTATTGTATGTGAGAATAGTTTAAGTCAGAAAATAAAAACCCAAAAGGTTTAAATAATTCTTTGCTTGCTCATTTGTTTTGCGTTTGTTTGTTGTTTGTTTTTTGTTTGGTTGTTTTTTTTAAGCTATTTCCTTTTTGTTTTAAAAAGGTTGAAAAATAAATGGGTTAAATAACCCTGTAATGAAATGAAATGGCTTCATTTACCCTAAAGTATGTGGTTTATTTTCTCAGTCACAGAGCTGATAAACCATGGACAGATTTGATGCCGGTATAAGCTCCGTGCTGTTGCTTCACGTGGGTTCTGCTGAAATCTGGAATTGTTCAGTCAGTGCTCAGTTTGCCTTTTGCATTCCATAGAATGTGATGCCAGTGTATCTGTTGACATAAATTATTTGTTCTTTATGGAAGATTGTTGTTTTAGCAGCTGCAAAACCATGTCAGTCCATAAATTGTTGAGGTATTTGATGGTGAACGAAGTTCGTCAGTGTTCTGTTTTGCTATGTGAGTAAATGTAGCTTGTGTAGTCCATGCTGGTTGACTTGTAAAAGAAACAGAAGTTTATATGTATATGTGATTTCTAATATTTTGTGTACTAACACATACTGAATGTAAATTGCAAAGCCTCATTAAAGTCATCAAACTGTAATGGAGAGTTCTTCTTTTGGGTGACAAAAAAAGATCAGGAGCTGTTAAAAATAATTCTTAGGACAAAAAAAACTCACACTGTGCTCAAGCCAGCCACTCTGTTTGCATGTGTGATGTCAGTTGTGAAGGTAGAGAGGAGGAGAGCGAGAAATCACGTATGAGGTGCCAATGTTGGTAAACTTCATCACCCCGTGAGCAGCCCGGTGCAGCTGGTGCTCTAAAAGGCAGAGAAGGTCAAGTTCTGAGCAGCCATGCTTAGAAAATAAATAGAAGTGGAGCTGAGTTGTTTTGGTGTTTGAAATGATAGCGTCTTTATCCGAGTACCTGCCACTACGCTGCACAGAATTTGATTAGTTTCACAGACTCCCTGAATCCTGAACAAGATGTGAACCTTGCTGTTAATGTTCTGTCTTTCTCAGTGAGGTGGTAGCCTGCAGAGACAGCTCAGGATACGCTCACCCAAGGATCTGTTACCACTGACAGTGATTTGATGATCCTTGTGTTGGAGAGCTGGCAACCTGCTGTGTTGTCTGATGAGCAGATTTTGTGTTTTGTGGAATATGGGATGATAAAAAGGGCAATGGGACAGCTTGACACGAGCACCCGAGCGCTGCCAGGCAAGGAGAAAAGGGCAGTTTGCTTAGTTAGCAACGCGCTGGTGATCTCTTTAAGATCAGATCTGAGCAGTCAGGAGCTGCAGTCCAGAGCCAGCAGGGAAGAAAATGAATCATTTCTGACTAATGACTGAGGAAATCCTTACGGAGGAAGAATGTTTTAATCTCATGGGGCTCTTAAGTGACAGCAGGCTCTGTAAGAAAGCACATTATCCTAAACCGAGGTCCTAGCCTGGGCTGAAGCAACCTCACTGTGCAGCCCACCTCCAGTTCAGACCAGTACACATGGGGGGATGGAATCGCAGTGAAAAGGGCTGGTGAGGGGCTCTTTGTAGGGTAGAAGCTGGGACAAGAGGCTCGGCTGTGCTGGGAGCCAGCGGCTGCTGACTGGGAGTGGGTGGAGCAGCAGCAGCTCCAGCCAAGGTGTGAACAAAACCAGGTCACCAGCCAGGACCACCTGCTCCCTGCAGAAAAGGAGCCCTGAGGGACCGAGCAAGGAGGTGGTGAGGGGACGTGCCCTGGGGTGCCACACAGGGCAGTGTGGTTGGGGAAGAAGCGCCTGTGGGCAGGATGCTGATTGCTCTGCCAGTGCGAGAGGTAACTGGTGGTACCTGGTTCCCCCCTTGGCTGAGAGGTGAACTCAGTTAGTGGTCATCTCCCTCTCAACCCCATTATCAGTTATAAATTCAGATCTTTGTAATCTGAAGCAGTTTCTTTGTTGGATTTCCATGTTTTGGTCCTATTTTTGCTTCAGAGATGCTGAAGGCAGAGCTGGGGGGCAGTGATGGCTCCAGCGTGATTGCATCTCTTGTTTTAAAGACTTCCTTCTGCCAAATAACTTGCGACCTGAACACAAGTTAATCCCCCCAAATACCTTCACTGAACTCCCAAATACCTGTTTACATTTCACCATGTTTGGCTAGTGTATGTGGAAATACTTTATTCCCCAGTAAGTAGTTTATGTGCTGTCAGTGATCTCAAAAGAATGCCCTAGATGGTTTGCAAATATGTATAGGAAAACCAGGTTTCTTCCCTGAACTCTTCCAAACTATTTCAAATATTTCAGTTTTCAAACAAAGGAAAAGCAAAGGTCAAGTTAAAGTTAGAGTCATTCACATGTAAAAAGTTCCTTTCCTTTATAAAACACTTCAGGTCATCAAGCAGGAACTGTGCTTTTTGCTGTTGTTAAGCAGGGATTAATCTTCCAAATACTGCACCTCTTTATAATAAGAATTATCCAGCTCCCTGTAATTAATTTTAGAGGATGATATTTTGATAAAGGGAAAAAAAAAGACCAAAAAAATGAATTACTGCAATACTGATACCCTGATACTGGAATACCACCTACCACCTCAATAACCTCTACACTCATTTTCGGGCAGTGATTTGTGCTGTGTGTAGTCCTGCTCCTGCTGAAATGTCAGCAGCCCGTGACAATGTACCGAGTGGAGGCTGGTAATGGGTAGAAAAATCACATCCTGAGTCAGAGCCTCGTTAGGGTTTTACAGGAGTGCTGGTGGCTCCTGCCAGCGTGGTAATTGGTGTCGTACGGTCACCCGTCCTGCCACATTTTGCTGAGTTCCTTTTGCCTTCTCGGCTGTCAAAAGGAGAAATGCCACTTTAATTTCAGCACCGTGGAGGGAGTAACAGGGGACTCAGCTAGGCTATTGTAAGTACCTGCTGTCCGAGTCTGATCTCGGTGGTAACGTGAGGCTTGGATCCCAGACATGTTAATCTTAAGTGGGATCACAAAACACCTGGAAAAATCCTGTATGACAAAACCAAGCCAGTATAACTTCATAAGAGGTAAAAATCTCAAGTGTGATGTTGTCTGGTATATTTATTTTCAAGGAAATTAGGCAAAAAACAGATGGGGAAAGTTATAGATGTAGCCTCCTTCATTTTCAAAATAGCTTTTGGCAGAGCCCAGCGCTGTGGCCAACTGATGAGCTTAATCCATATCTTAATCCAGATATCCAAACAAGGAAATAAACTTGTCTGGAGTCATGGCAAAGCATATAAAGTGGGTTAAATGATAATGTCATACAGATGCCAGCAGACTCCCAGCCAGAAGAGTCACTCTATGTGATCGTGCTCTAGCCAGGTGAGAAGCAACTGTTGGTGGGCAGCCTGTGGAAGCCCTTTGGAGGTGGGAGATGTGCCCAGCTGCTGTGATGTGTCCTCGGGAGCTGGGTGGAGCTGCTAAAAAGCCCTGAAAGCCTCCAGCACCAGCAGATTCACTCTGTAGTTTCTGAGGTAGGTGAAATCTCTTTTTATTTATGCTCTGGCCAGTACAAGAAATGTTGGTCTGAAGTTGGATGGTGAGATGAATATGGATTCTTTTCATTGTGAAAAAGAAGGAAAAAAATTCAATCCTGCAGTAGAATTAAAGAAAAATAACTAATAAAATGTTTCACCTGTAGTACAGTTCTGTGAGAACTTGCTACCTAGAGGCAGCTCCAGTAAGGCACTGTTCTCAAGCCTCATTCCTCAGGGAGATTGAGGTCACCTGAGAGCAATAATCAATTCCCAATTTTCCAGGTGAAGTAAGGAAACCTCTCAAACAAGCCTGGGTGGAAGGTATGTACAGCTCTCCGGAGCAGAACAGGAATTCCTTAGTCCTGGAGCCCATTCTGACTTAATAAAATCAGCCTGCAACGTGGTCAGTGGTTCTGTGTCAAGGGGTTTGCCTCATCTGTAGCAGCCTCAGAGAGAGGTCTTAAGAGTATTAAAAAGTCCAAAGAAATTCAAGGGATGTTAGCATATTCTGTGGGAAGAGAAATCAAAGCAGGGCTGGGTGATTTCTGCTGGGATTTCTGATGTTGTGCTCTGCTACCCTGTATGGGAGTAACTTTGTTTTTCATTTCACTGGGTATGAAAGTGGGACTCATTTAGCTTCATCTGTACCTCTAGCCTACTACAGAAGTTCTTCTATTAGGAAAAGAAACCAATAAAGACAGGAAATCTACCCCTAGCACTTTAACCAGCACTGTTATTGCTGACATGTCTCATCATTTCCTTTTTTTCCTCTAGCTTTTCTGCCTCTTTCTTCACCTCTTTTAATTGCTTTGCATTTTCTGTGGTGGGAATTCATGGTAGAAGTAACAGGAAGCTACACCATTCCATTCTGGTACGCTTTGTTATCCCAGTTCCTTCCTGCTCTCCATCTCTACTGCTTGTCTTAGGGACTATGAAATGCTCATCTCCTCCGCTGTATTGTTCATAAGTAGTTAGCAAAAATCAATGAATTGTGCCCTTCAGAATGAGAAGCTCTTGGGATTCTCAGTAGATGCAGAATGAGTTCAGAAGGCACTAGTGAGAATTCCTTTAAACGATTTCATTTTACTAATACCTCGTTCTCATTTATTTCAATTGTATTTTAATTTAAAAGAAAAAATCCTGAAATAACCTGAAAGGTGTGATAAAGATCTACATGAAGTCTAACTTCACATTACACTTCAGAAGTCAAACTGGCTGAAATACTGTTTATTTTATTTTTCCAGGTATTACTTGGTGCTGTCCTCTGTGGTGATGCCATGCTTTTTTTTATTCTCTTTCTCCTTTCTTTTCTTTTCTTTAAAAAAGAAACTATATAAAAGTTCAGAGTCCAAACTGTGAAAGCCATAAGGAGCTAGAAGAGAATCCCTTATCTGGATGTCATTAGCAAGACTGCTGCCAGCAGTGTGGATAAGCCCCAGCCAGAGCTGTGCTTTCTAAAGCAAGGACTAAGACATCTTTTATCTGCTTTGAAATAATTTGTTAAAGGCAAGAAATGACTTAATTTGAGCTGGTACGATAAAGATAGGTATGTAGATAGGTATTAATATGCTTTTAAATGGCAATTAAAACAAGGGAATCATGCTTAAATCTGCAGAAAGATTCAGTCTTGGCTTCGATTCTGCTCTCGCAGCGATGGAAATAAAAAGCATTTAATGGAAAAAGAAAACCAAACACCCCAAACAATTTAAGGACGTGCCAACATTTCGTGCTTCAGTGTGCAATGGAGTGATAGTTTATCTGACTTCAAATATCATTAGCAGGAGTATCAGAAACTGTGTCTGTGCAGCGTGAAGCTGTACAAGGCAGGGCTGCCTGTTGGAAAGGCATTCAAGAGATGGCCTTGCACTCATTCAGGAAACTGGCTAAAAAAATAAATGCACGTGGCCCAAAGGAACATGAAGGAGATAAGTATACAGTGAATTCTCTTTGTTTGCTTCTATATTCTAGTGGAATTAAAATGCTGGAGTTACAGTTAATCACACAGCAAAGCTGTATTATATAAATGATACACAATCACATCGCTCAGTAGTAGATTTAATAATTGCAAGAGAGATGAGATTTGCTTGCAAGTCCTCTTCATGTAATCTAATCTCTCGTTAGACTGTTAAGTGGGGCAGGGATTTAGATGGTGTTCCCAGCTCACGTGGCTGAAGAAACCTGCCTGTCCTTGGTTGTTAGTTTGCTATGGATATGAAAGAGCAGTGTAACGTTGAATGCTCAACCTGGCAGGAAGGACCAAGCAGAAATACAGGTTATAAAATGGTGGCAGCCAGGCTTGCTGAGCAGTAAGTGTTTGCTGTCTTGAGATCAGGCAGGACACGCTGGGACAGTTCAGCACAACTGGATGAGGATCCACAGCATCTGGGGCAGATCTCAGCCTGGTAAGGTAGGGTAAATTCAAGTCATTCGGGATGGTGCCATGAGCAGCTTCATGGATCATGTTGATGCAATGTGATCTCAGTCCTGAGTTGATGCAATGTGATCTCAGTCCTGAGCTAACTTTGTGGTCCAAGTGTAATGTTCATAGTCACCTATCCTATCTCAGTCCTTCCCTGCTCCTTGTAGGGCAGGGGAGGGTAGGTGGGCTGGGCAATGGCTGGACCCTTGTCTCTTCTAATGAATTCTGTGTCCTTGGATCCTCCCGAAGGACGTTCATTGCCTATATCCATGTTTGTAAAGAGGTGGCAGCCTTGACTATCAGACCATCTGTGAGACTCCATGAGAAGTATGACCAGTTGCCTTTTCTGAAGTATGAAATAGTAACTTTTTCCTTGAAAAAGTCTAGTTGGGTGGCTTCCTGAAGGGAGTCTTTTTGGGAAAAAATCAACAGAAGCAGTTCAGCTGTTGGTGGAGATGGGACTGGAGAATACATTATTTGGCTCACAGCCGGTGGGAAAAATAGCTCAGGATTGTTTCATGATTTGTATGTACATGCAGAATAAACTTTGGCTGCAAAGGAAACACTCATTTAGGCATTTTCTAACTTTTGAGTGCTTAACTTTGAAACCTTCACATCTTTAATGAAGATTTTTATTAGCTGTACATGTAGTGGAGAAGCTTACCTTCATAAAAACCTTGATTAATATAAAATCCCATCAGAAATAAATCAAGGAGGTGTTCACCAGCCAGAAAGCAGATGGTCTTTGGGCTGTATCCATTGGGAATGTCTGGAACTGCCACCCATTTGTGCCTCGGATGAGGGGCATGGTACATGAAGCTCCTGTGAAAGGGACAAAGCCGGGGAGAAAGCAGGAATGTGTCCTGTGGGAATGGGGCTGGGGTGGAGTACTGGTTAAAGAGCTGCACACAGGTCCTGGTCCTTGAAGTGCTGGAAGCCTCACCTTCTAGGCTGTGGTGTAAAAATACATTTCCATATTCTAGTGGAAAACAAGAGCAGGTAACAGGAGAGCCACCATCACTGAGCTGCTCTACTGCTGCAGTTGCAGTTAAGAGGTGATCTGGTTTCTGTCTTTCAGGAGAAAATGTTTTCAAGTTCAAAGTGCAATTTGGGTTTTTTTTGGAGATGAAACTCAATTTTGAGCACAGAAGAATATGAAAACCTCATAAAACTTCTAATGTTTTTTGCTGGAGAGGAAATATTTATTAGCTCTTACAAGGTAACATGTTTTCTGATTCCCCATTTCCTACTTCTACAGGATTTAAGCTTGGTCAGGTTTTATATATACCTCTATTAAAGTTTGAGAATACATAGAAAACCTTAATTTTAGAAATAACAGTATCATATCAAACTAGGAAAACTCCATAACTTCTGCTTTCACACCAGACACTGCTAGTCCTGTAACTGCTAGTGATAAACTAACCCTACCTGTTTAATTATTTGTGGATGTTGATGTTTTTATCACAGAGATAGATGCTTGCTCGAGATTGTACACAATATCAAGTATGTGATGCGAAAACATAACAGCTTCTTGGCCAAAAAGTCAACAAAAAGCAGAGGTGTATGAAATCCTGGCAAGTACCACTCTGTTTCCATCTGCACCATGAGGTTCATGGGCCATACTGATGCTACAAAGGCCAGTAATCGATCCCAGCCCATAGGGTAGAGTAAAATGCTCTTCAGAATGATACAAATACTCTGCAGAAGGCCAATGTGCTGTGGTTCCTTCCACCCTGCTCCAACAAAATGACCCCTGCTCCCACACACTTCACCCTGGGGAGAAGGGCTTCATCCTAAGCTGCTGCTCTTCTTTCCCTCTCTAAGTACCTGGGACTTTTTGGGCTTGGTGTATAATCAGGATCACGGGACAGGAGACTTTGCATCAGATACTTCTGCTTTATGATGGGCTGTGGAGGTTTTACTGGTGTTATCCTGAGAAATGTATTACAAATACATTCCCAAAATGTACCTCATGTTGTGACTGGAGCTGGTTTATGCTCGTAAGGGTATAGAACTATTAATGATATTCAATGGTATTTTTATTAGAATTTCCTACATTATAAGACTCAATTAGTTATTTAAGGGATTTAATCAGATTTATTAACATGCTTTTGACCTTCTGTTGAGTGAGGGAGAAAGTGGAGGTGGAATTCCCATGAGCTAGACATGAATTGATCTGTCTTAATAATGAACTTGTCATACTAATAATTACTTTTCTTTTATCAGTGCCAGAGCTTTGTTTATGAAAGCTGAAGGATTTTGTCTGAAGACATGATGAAGCACAGGAAAAAAAATACTTAATGTATACATTTAAGAGAGATGATATTTTTTGGTTGTTCTCTTTACTTACTGTATATTTGTTACAGCTGCCATCCAGTGATGGCTTGGAGTATTTTCCCTTACAAATTCTGTATCACAAGACCATCATAAGTGGATTATCTCCTTAGATGTATTTAATGGCAATGGCAATAATTTTGCTACGATGGTTTGCTTTGGGTTTTTGTCTTTTGTTTTATTTTGTTGTTTCATTTTTCAGCTTTAAAGAGATTGTGCAGATTAAACAGACAAAAGTAATGACAAAACCCTAACACAAGAACCAAAAACTGTAATTTTCTTTCTGTCTGCATTTACAGTCCCAGCAGGAAGAAGTTCAATGCTGAACAGATGGAACCAGCACAAAGTAATCACTACAGCTGTTGGATGCTGAAATCATGACAGGGTGCTTACAGCCCAGCTCTGCACAAGGAAGGCACAAGGGCTTAGGAAGCCTGATGGGCCACGGTAGTGTGTGGAAACTTGTTACCCGTGAAGAAAGATGGGCTCACAAATCATCTCTCTTGTGAGGCCATCAGTTCATATTGGTCATTTGCTTCGGTGGTAAAAATGTGAAGAGGAGCAGCTGGGGTTTGCCTGGGCGATGCCAGAGGCAGCTGGAGATGTGCTCCATATCTCAGATAGTTAAAAAGAGACACCCAGCTTCTTTTCCAAAGCTGTGAAAGGGTCTAGAGCAGAACAAGTAAACAAGCTGTTGGTCATACTTTCCATCTGAACCATAGGTTTAATGTGCAAACAGGAAAATCCCCTTTCATTAAATTATCCTCAAGTGTGTCTTAAGAACATCATATAAATTTTAGGATGGCTGAAAAGCCAACCAACCACATGTTTATGTAAAACAAACCAGGAAAAAAAAATATTTAGGCCTGGTTAATGATCCAGAATATTTTACTGGACACTGCGTCTACAAATCAAATGAAGGGAGGTTTGGAAACTTGACATAATATGTAAACAGAGCTGTACCAAGGCAGCTGTAAGGAAAGTTTCTTACTCCTTTTTGAAAGAGAATGGGAAAATCTAACGTGAAATTGTTTTGACCTAATTTTATTTTGGGATTCTTTTGCATAGTCTGGAAACTATGTCCAAGGTAAAGTTATTTTTGTGCAGCATAATGTTTCTGACACATACAAAATAGATAAGGTGTAATACCTAAAGCTTTGCTTATGATGTACCTCTGTGTGTGACATTGCAGGGGATAATTCCAGTCACAAATGTTACTGAGCAAATCTGACTGGGAAATGTCAAATGCCTTTCCTTTTTTTTTTGTCTCTCTCTGATTTCTTGAATGTGTATGTTCTCCATGGTATGTGAAGTGTGTGTGTGTTGGTCCAAAAACCTAGGCATTTGGCAGTTGAATTCTGAATTCTGGTGTAATCTCTGTAATAATTTGTGATGTAAAGTGTAAATGGTTCCCCTTTGAAGCATATTCAGGTGTCCCCTAGTAATTACACATACAGCAGCACATGGAAGTGTTATCATCTGGGAGATCCCTTCTTGATTTTGTTCAGAAACGAGGTAGTTTAAAGTTTTAAGCATGAGTTTAGAGGTCCAGGGATAGGTTAGTAGGTGTATGAGAAAATACTTGGCCAAGGTGGAACATTACATTGATCTGTCAGGTACATATAATGCTGTACAAATAGCTTTTCATTTCCTAACTTATCATCTATCTATAAATAAGCAACTTTAACTGCTGATGTTCTTAAAAGAAATAGTTTTATTGTGGGTTTTTAACATAAGATTGTAAAGGGGGAGGATGTTTGCAATTTTTTACTAGCAGAGAAAAGACAATTACAACTATGATTAAAATTAATGTCTCCCTTAAACCACATACCTTCTGATGTTTAAGTTTCACATATGGTTGTTTTAATTCACAGAACCAGAGGAAAAAGTGAATAAGAAGCAAAGAACTGCAGTCTCTGGGGATTCCTGTATATTCCTGTGTGATGGGATCTAGCATTTCTGCATATTGGCAATAGGAAAGAGTATGTAAGAAGAGTTAAGAAAGAGTATGTAGTGTTACTGACTTCCAGTACTCTTCCCTCTTCTCGGGATGACGACGTCCCTATGCAGGTGAGATGAGTGATCCCTGTTTGTAAAGCCAACAGTCCAGCAAGGGCTGAACAAAGGCATCACATTTTCTAGCTTGAAGAACGTGAAACATATGCCAAAATATTTCACTTGGAACTCCTGAGTGTACTTTTACCCTCTAAACCATTTTGTGAATTTAAAGAAGCTCCATGGCATTCGAAGAAATAGTTTTGGACTTCTGTGTCTTCTTTTTTTTCCCCAAGCAGTATTTATTTTCCTTGCAGATGTTATGAGTAAAAATTCTTTGTATAAGTAAATGTTTTAGCAGTTTAATTTATCTTCCTGTCTTACACCTTTTCTGAAGAACCATGCTGGTGGATGGTGTTCAGTGGTAAGTCAGACAGCAGAGTGCTCCTTTGCTAGGGTGGGTGTTCTCCCACCACAGCTCCCCAGGAGGAGAGATTCCTCACCTCTTCATTTTCTAGGTATGCATGATGCCAGCCACAGTTAAAGGCACGATTTCGAGCATGTTCAATCACTCTGCTCCTAAATTACCAGTTACTGCATTGTCCTGGTCTATCACGCCTTGCCTCGTGGGAGAAACTGTGATTTTCCTAAACCAGCCTCAGAGCTGTCAGGAAAAGATAAATCCGCTGGTCCTTCTGCTGAGTATGTTGTATGTTTGTTCTTATTTGTTATCACCACCTCCAGATCAGTATCCATTCCTTCCTTCTTTCTCAGTTCTGGGAATCAAACCAGTTGTGAGCTGCTTGTGTCTGGCTGGCCCTTATGCTGCCATCTGCACTGACAGTGTTTGCTGTTGTATGTCCAGAGCAGGATTATTCACTTGAAGTGCAGACCCCCATAATCTGGATTTGATTTTCACATTCCCTTTCCTCTGTATTTTCATCTCCACAGTAATGTGACCAGACTTCTCAAACAGTGCATTCCTGGTTTAAGTATTCAGTAAATCAGCCACTACTCAATGACATTGTTTGTTTTAGGACAAAGCTTTGTAGCTTTCACAGCTTGTAGAGCTGTGTGCTTTAGGGTGTTTATAAAGATAGTTCAACTAATCCTGTCAGAGAACTGGAGTAACACATCTCAAATCATACTTTCCTGAAAGCTGCTTAGGTTCATGCCACTTCATGATGGTGTGCTACCAGATCTGGCAACTGCTTTGTTGTAGTGTCTTCTAGGTTGGAATCTGTTTTGAACTGAGGCTTTAATGTGGTTTTAAGAAAACATTGGACACCTCAATTGTTTCTATTTATTGTGCAGGAACACTGCTATGAATTCCAGATAACCAGAGGTGGTAGAAATGTGCCAAGGTCGGTCATGATCTGGAAATTTCTTGTCACTTCAGAATATTCCTTTTGCTTGGGCACTTGAGTCCAGTTAATGTGAAGCCAAGAATGTTTGCCTTTGAAATTTAATGTTGTACTGCCTTTCAGATGTGCTTCGTTTATCTTCTGCTATAATATTAATCACCAGTTTTCTGAAAAAATTCCTTGCAGTTACTGTTAAAATTGTTACCCTTTCTGTTTATGCTGTAAAAACTCTGTTGATATTTCCAAATTCTTCTAAAGTGATAGAATCCTTTGAAGTTTTTGCATCTTTCTCCAAATGCAGGGGTTTGTTTAGTTCTCTTTTACCCTTCTGTTTCATTTTACAGTGTTGAAAACTGAAGTTCACATTTCTGCCTTTATCTCCCACAGCATTTTGAAGATTTCTTGGCCTCAGTGTCAGAATACCATTAAGACTTCAAACTTGACTAATTTTTGCTTGCCAAAAAACAATTCATAAGTTTTCTAGTCCTTCTACACGTCCTATTGCAGACCCAAACTGTAACACAGTCTGAAAGAGCTCAGCTCCACAAAGATTAACTCTTTGCTTTTGAAAAAGTCTTAGCTTGCTGTTGCCTACAGTGATGGGTTTTTCCAGTTTCACACAAGGCTGATGGAGGTTTGCTTCAAAGGATCTTTAAGTTCCTGTATCACTTGAGCAACAGAGCCTTCTTCATAACTGGTCCCAGCTGCCTCTTGCCACTTTCTCTTATCAATCTTTATTAAACACGTTCACGGGCTTTGTTCACTGCCATTTATTTTTATTAATAAATATTAATTCATATTAATTTATTAAATAAATATTAATAAATCAACTGCAAGAAACTAGGTACTGTTCTTTTGCCATGTTTACTAAGGTCATGACAAGACAAGATCTGATTGCTTGGTGGTCCAGGAGGGACAGAAGGAGGAGTTCACTTCCCCCTCTTTCCAAATCACCATCCCATCCAAGAAATGAACTTGCAACCTCCTTTTCACTTGACTGAGCTTCTGCTGCTCCACGAAAGGTGACCCTTTATTATTGCTGTCTTCTGCTTTCCTTTTCTATTTGTTTGGGGTTTTTTTGGTGGTGGAGTTTTTTGGTGTTTGAGTTGTTTGTTTTATTTTTATTACTATTATTTAGGATTATTTTGTTGTGTTTTGTGGTGGGTTTTTTGTTTGTTTGTTGGTTGGGTTTTTTTGTTGTTTTGTTTTTCTGCTTGTGCTTTTGTTTTTGCTCTTCATGCAGAGGAGGTGGGGTGACATTGGTTGACAATGGGGAGGGAGATTGTCCCTTAAGATACGACTTCATACCAACCTTAATATCTGTGAGTGCTCCATGCAAAAAGGAGCAAACCTTCACCCCAAGCCAAGCCATCCTCAGCACAAGGAATCTGCTGTTGAGGAAAGGCATACGATGAACTGAGGAGTTGTCAGACACATGGGTGAAAGCATTTACATGACAGAATAAATTAGTAAAACCATAACAAGGCAAGCCCAACAGCAAATTACTGAGCCTGTGTTTACATCTTGTCTCTTTCTGAGGTTACTGGAGAAAGGTGACCTCGGATTGCAATGGCAAAGGCATGAAACTCAAATTACAAATACGTGCCATATGTTTTCTAATGCCTGAATATAACACTTTAACACTTCTGGGTGTGGAGGTTTTACTGCTTGATGAAAGGCTGTCATGGAGAGCATCAATCTTCTAACGAAACTGAATTGTGAGGGTGTGCTCAGCAATCTGATGAGCCAAACACAGGTGTTTGGAACAATTGCCCTTTGCTTGCTTTGTTATGGTGATAGAATTTGTGTTTTGTGCAAATACTTGCATAGATGTCTCCTGAGAGCTTCCCTGTGCCAGTAGTTCCACTGTGGGCCTTTTCTCAACAGCAAATTTCACCTGTCTGCTGTGGCTGGCTCAGGAAGCTTATTTGCTCCTCTTTGTACAATAAAACTGGCTAATACTCCTTCCAATCAGCTGTGAAGATGCTATACTCCCTCTCCACAGCTACATCTCTCTCACTTATGCTAGGGACCAGAAGGAAATGAAACTGCAGTGATAAAACCATCAAGATAATTTTGATTGCTTAACTTCATCTCTTCTTTTTTTCTCTCCTTTCTCCTTTTTCATGCAGTTATCTCTCTTACCTCTTCCCCACTTCATTTTAATTTCTCCTTCTTGGGTGTTACAGTGGAAGGTGTTGACCTTCAGGACTGAAGGGCAGCCCCAGAAGGAGGAAGAAGATGCTATAAATATTTTATATATGTATGTATACTTACAGATACATTCTTGATTTTTCAGTTTTCATATTGAGGATCAGAGCAGGAGGGGAAAAAAAATGATGTAATAAATATTAAATAGAGATGATTGAGTGGCCCTTCAGGAATTTGATATCCCATGTTTGTGTTTAATACATACACTCACTGGTTAGATGCTGGCTTCCTCATTGTAAAGGTCAGTTCTTGCTCTCACTCGGTTCTAATCCATGTTCACTTGTTTCCTGGACATTCCCTGGACACTCTGGGTCTTAATTTCCACAATAGTTTACTTTCTTTAGTGGTATGTGGCTTTCATTTCTTCATGTTGTTTGGGCATAACTCCTATACATTATGGCTTATAATTAATAATATATGACTATCATGCCTTAGGTACTGGTGTGGCTGGTATTTCTAATAGACATGATGGCTAGTTACAGTGTTTAGGGTAATGATGCAATCGATTCTATGGGGTGCTGCAGTGAAATAATGTCCTGAAACACTGCAAACACCTCCTTCCTTCTAACCATGAAAAGAAATCACGAGTTACTTTATTTTTTAATCTGTGATTTCAGTGCTCTGACCTGGCAGTGATTCAATATGTCACGGTGGATGCTTCCAGGAGTGAACAACACCTACTTGAGTGAAACTTGCTTCAAAACATCTCAAAGAATGTGGAGGTATCATTTCTATTCACTATGAATTAAACAGAATTGTAAGAAATTCAGGATCAAGTGGAGAAAAAAAATTGTTTGGAGAAAATGTGCAGGACTGCTAGCAGGGTATTTGAACTGCCAGTAAGATAAGAAGAAGAAAACCATGTCAAGGCTACGGTGGGAGGGCAAGGATTGAGCCTGTCTGGTGCTCTGGCTTCTGTGGTGGCTGCGTGCTGACTGATGGGGGGAGATGGACCAAGAAAAAGTGTTTAGAAGGAGGTGCAGCCTTTATCTGGAGTTGAAAAATGACTCTTCTTAGCCCGGGCTACTGCATCATCATTTGAATATCTCTTGCTTACTTAGAACTGAAGGAGAAGCCCATTTCTCATACACAAGTCCCTGTACAGATAATTTCAGACTGACTAGGAATTCAGCTATATCTCTTGCTCTTTAAAGTCTCTGACAAACAGTGTATCTAACACCCTGGATCATTGCTGATGTCCACTTAAAAATAGCAAATTGTTTCAGAAAGGACATTCAGCTGGGGGGTACCATCTTGGTACTCTTTATATTCTCTTCCTTGGGATCAGAGCAGGAGAAAAATTAAGTAGCTTTAAATAACTTTTGAGAAGAAAACAAACCCCAAACCTATTAATTTATTAGTAATATAACAGTTTCTGTAGCTGACAGTTTGGGTTTGTTTTTTTTCTGTTACACATCAGGAAGAAAATCCCTGTCTCTTTGCATAACATTGATTTAAGATCATTTTTGCAGGAGGAAAATATTAAAACTGTAGAATTTCGAGAAGGATTTGAAGGACTTGCAGTAAAGAAACTGGGCTCACTTACTGCAGCCTGTGCTTTATTACTGGCTTGAGAAATGGAAGATGGGATTTATTATGGCTGGAGACACTTCCACTCTGTCAATGAATTAAGATAACGAGTTTCATATGTCTTATCTCTGAAAGTACTAACTGGGTGCAGATTAAATTAGGCTTTCTGTAGTGCTTCAGAATAGATTAACAAAGCCTGTGTCATACATCCTTACAACTGTGCTTTAAATGGCTGTAAAAAACCCACATTTTTTGGTATTATTCATTGGCTGAGAATTCTTCTCATGGAAGTGGTCTATTAGGATAAACCAATTTAAGACATCCAAACCTAATGAGCAAAAAGACCACACCAATTATTCTGTCATTGGCTAATAAGGATTAAATTGTGGGGTGATTAAGTGGTTTTCACCTCCTTATTACACATCCCTTTGCAAGTCACTATCCCTGGTGTGCAGAGAGAGAGTGATGTGCTGAAGGTCAGTAAATGGGAAATGAGACATGGTTCTGCTGAGGCCCAGACCTGTGCCCTGGGCAGGAGAAGTCTCATTGCCCTGAGACAGATGGTTGAGCTTTTCTGGTAACGTTGCTGAAACCAATGTGATGTAAAAAATGTTTTGACGTGATGTAAAAATCCCATTTTGAATTCTGTTCTTACAGTCAAAAATGTTTTGTTTCCAGCTCCTGTAGAATTTCTCTCCAGCCTTGCTCAGAATAATTAGAAATGGGAAAATGATCTTTCATTTATACCAGAAGAGTTTTGAGATGTCATGAGTTACCATGGAAAACTGAGATGGTTTTAATTCTGAAAATTGAGGAATAGATTTTGAATGGGAAAGCTATTTTGTTTGATGTGCACCTTCAGGAAGGAGAACAGAACATTCCCCTTCCTTGCTATGCTGTAACATATGTGAAAAGATGGAGCAGAAACAGTTCCCAGGCATCTGTGCAGAGCCTTGGAAAGATCCTGAAGGAATCAAAAGAAAACAAATAACCCCTGCCCCCCAGCCCTTGCACCTTCATCAGCTCTTAAATCCCCTGTCGAGACTCTCAGAGTAAAGTTGCTACTTCGTATTTTTCTTATCCTTTCTTAAATACACATAAAGGGAATTGCAGACACAGCTTATCAAAATATGATCTCAAAAATTAACACAGAGTCAGAAAATGCTAACTTTAATTTCTGCAACGATGTCCTTTTTCAATTTATTGGGGGTTTTCATTTGTTTTTATTTGTGTTTTTTGTATTTGTTTGTTTTTTCCCCAACTATACATGCTACAGCACACTTGCACATCATTCTCAGCAAGCAGTGTGGATTTCTACACAAGTGTGGAGGAGAGCATTGAACTAAAGGATCTGAAGCAGAAAAAATTTCCTTGGAGAGACTGTGTATTGCAACCTCTCTTGGATCTTCTGAAGTCAGAGTGAAACACTGTGACGTGTGGGATGCAGGGAGACCTCTCCCCTGCTCTGATGTGACTGTTCCTCCAGGGAAAAGAAAAACAACCAAACCTGTTTACCAAGGAATTGTGTTGCTTTATCCCTGACTGCTTAATTCAAACAAGGTATGTGACGTTTCTCTCATAAATTTTGGTGGGAATTGCTATTTTTAATGAATGAAGGTGACATTTTTAAGGGAATCCTCTTAAAATAATCTCACTTATGAGTCACACAGAATGGACAGGCACAGAACACTTTTCTCCTGCTCTCTTGGAAACTTCTTTACATCCTCTGGTCAGTAACTGGGCCCAATGCTTAACATGATGTTCTTCAGTGAGTCGACTCTTCTCTGTACCTCACGTAGAGCAGCAGTCTATAAATAGAGGTTCACCTACAAGTGAGGCCAAAGACTGTGCCTACAGATCCCAGCTCTCTCTGTTGATGTAAAATCCCTTAGGATTAAGGTGGAAAAGTTAACCAGTATGGTACTGGGATTGCCTATTATACTGCTAAAGGGTTTGGAGATCTCTGCAGAGGAACTGGGACAGTGCTGTCATTCAGATGTTGTGTTTAGGAGCCAATGTTTTTAGGAACCTGCTTGAAGTCTGTGGTTTCTTTGATAGCAATAATGGTGTTAATGGGAATCCTCATTGCTGTGCCTATTTACAAGGAATTATAACTAATATTATCAATTTTCATTTATTTATTTTAATGGCTAGTTTTACTTGGTTGTTCTACTTTGGAACCGCATTCTTAAGAAGGGATCTTTCCAAAACAGCAATTTATCTCAAAGTATATTTCAATTTGGTTCATCTGTTACATCTTTTTTTCAACTTGCTGGCTCGTTATTTAACAGTTTATCTCATGTTTTGCTCTTCGTTCTGCTCCAAATGGCTTTTTACCCAGAAGTGCCAGTCCAGCAATGATTCTGTGAGTGTTCTTAGGTTCAAGTGGATACTTTAGAATGTAGTACAGGGCAGAAAATTAATGAGAAGAGCTCAAGAAACATTCATATTTCTTGTCTTTCAGTGACTGTAGTTTACATCTAAAACAAGATGGTCTTTTCTTCTTTGGCCTGTCCTTCAATGTGAGTTGTTAAAGTCAATGTTCTCTTTTTTCCCTCTTTTGGAAACACTGATGGTGTATGTCTAACTGCTGGCAAGATTTGGTCTTGCAAATGGCCTGAGTTGTGCTTGTAGTCCCAGTCCCTTGTCCTGTTACTGATCCAGCAGCATTTGCCGGGAAGGAGTGGTGGATAAAGAGCTGTTAGCCCAAATAAACTGGGAGCTGTTATTCTGAACATATTAACATGCCCTGGGAAAGTCTTATTTCCCAGAAAACAGAAAAAAACACGGTTGTTGGAGTTGCAACCATTCTCCTGTCTGACTCAGCTAACAGAGAGACAGGAGAGCTGTGTCTAACAGACATGCCTTTGGGAGATGTTACAATATTCTCCTCACTGGTGCAACCACAGAGGTTTCCCAGGTGGAGGTCAGATGGCAGAGGGGAAGATGGTTCAGATACCTGGTACAGTACTACCTCCAGCTTTTCAACTTCTCCACCACAACGTCCTCTTGCCTTGTGCTGCACTTTAAAAGCCCATTGATCTGCTGCCCTTAGTCTGAGTAGGGATCAAAAGGTTCTAAGTGCTTCTAAAAAGTAGACATCCATCAGAGTGGTCAGGAACTGTGTGTATAATTGCAAATGAAATAAAACCTTGAAGGCTGAATCCAAATTTCATAGATCTCAAGTGTTTTGGCCTTTGCTTCCCTTGCCTTGGTAATCAGATTCTGCACTGGGGCCAGTGACTTTGGGTCAGTGTCACCAAATCTCAGCGACTTTCTAATGAGCCAGGAAACCACTTTGCTGCAAAAATAGTTTGCCATAAAAGAAAAATGAAAGTACAGTTCTTCGCTCTTTCATCTTATATTCTCAGTTCAAGGTTGGTGGCGTTTTGTTTTTTTTTCATTCCAGAAGAGTTGAATTTCTGTAGAAAAATCCACTTTTCAACCTGTCTCTGTGATCAGATCTTCCACAATACACTTTCATTTCCCAGCTACTGCCAGTTCTTTTCATTCAGCTCACATTCCTAACCATTCCCTTGTAAAGGCTGAGTTTTCAGTTCATCCCTTGAGCTGCACACATCCTACTGCTCAGCTAAGATTGAATGGTCCTTGGTGTGTCCTGGTGCTTTCAACTCCACCTGACTTCAAAGTGTTCATTATGCACCCTTTAAATGTTTTGAGGTTTGAGTGAAACAAAAAAAAAACCAAACAAATAAAAGCAAAGAGAAAGAAGGAGAGGAAAATCTGAGCCTGTGCCATCATGTGCCTTGAAAGTCTCACTCAACAATTTTCAGTAACCCTTCAACAAAGTATTTTCCAGCTCTTATTTCTGTCTCTTCACATCAAGATCTTGTTTCTAGCAATATTATTCAACAATTCTATTGCAGTCACTGAGAAAACCTCTGGTGTTTTGCTTCTGCAGTTTTTTTTATCCAGGGAATCACAGAATAATTTAGGTAGGAAGAGACATCAGGATGTCATCTGATCCAGGCCACCAGCAGGTTTAGCTTAGACCAGGTTGCTTAGGGCTTTGCACAGTCAAATTCTGATGATCCTCAAGGATGGAAATGTTCGTGTCACTGGTAAAATGCTTGATTGCTGTGGTGCAGGTCTTGGGCTTAAGGTATTTTAGACTAAATGCTTTAAAACTCAACACTCAGACGTTCACAGGTAAAACACATAAATTTTGGTTTCTGACATCAGTTTTGAAGTTCTTTGGTTTTTTTAGGTGCTCTTTTCAGCAGTGGGCAGGGCTCTGTGAAACCACCTTCTTTCTCCACATTTTTCCTCCTGCAGGGCTTTACATCATCAGGGTGCAGTGAGGGATGGGACTGAGCATCTAGTATTGGGAAACTCATTTCATTTTATTGTGACCAGTATTGTGGGGAAATGTGCTTTCTTAATTCCTCTTCCATGCTGGCTCATTCCCAAACAAGCTTTGGGAAAAGCAGATTTATCTGGAAGTGAACTTGTTGTTGTTGTTGTTGTCAGTTTTGCCAGATTTTCAGTTCAAAGTGTTCTGTAAGCCAAGAAACCTCCCTCTCCTCACCAATCCCCTTTTATTTTTCATGAAGTTTTTGCACTTTGGAGTATTTTGATACTTAAATAGCCTCACTTTGTATGTACACACATAAATATTTGAGAAGACTTTCCATGGAAAAGCTTGAAAGGAATAGTCCATCATTTTTAGAGAGCAGAGAGAGATGCCAAAGTTCAGGGCAGCTATGTACTTTATGAAAGTCCTAAAGAGCAGAGCAGGCTCTTAAATGCAGATCTCTCCCACTCCATATGAACAAACTTCCATGGGGATTATAGGAATCTGTTTTATGAGGAATATCTTTTTGGGACAAGAGATCTGACATCAAGAAATGTAAAACCCTTAAGATCCATAGTGAATTGTATTCTTGCTAGCTATAATTTTTTTCCTTCTCCTTCCTTATTTTTCTTTTTCCTTTTTCTTTTCTCTTCCCCTTTTTCTTTCTTTTCTTTTTCTTCATTGCCTTTCTTTTCCTTCTCTTTTTTCTTTATTGCCTTTCTTTTCCTTCTTTTCTCCCCATAATTTGTTTGGCCCTTCCTAGGAAAATGCAAAAGCTTTTTGAGGCAGTTCAATTTCACAGTATTAAAAGCATGTGGTAACAGCCTCAGTAACAACATGGGACTGGTGACTTTCCGAGTTAAAGGAACAAAGGAAAACAGGATTTTTCACACATAGAAGAAAGCTGCATAAGTTGCTAGAAGACTCAGTCTGATCACTGAAAAGCTCTTCAGGTATTGTGATCATTTACTTGTTATTTTTCGAGGTAGAATTAAGTTATAGGAGCCATTGTGCTTCTTGTAGGAGCCAGAGCATTTCCAAAGAAGGTGACCTTAATGTGAGTGTGACCTGCGACCCTGCTTCAGGGGTTTAAATGAGAAAAAAAGAAACCATAAAACCCCTGTCATCTTGAAAATGTTTGAGACGGCGATGTGCTCATGAAGAGTTCCTCTCTGCACCTTGAGGAGAGAGAGTGAATGGGCTCTTTGTGTGATCTCTGAGCAGGAGGGTAATAGAATTTAATATAGTGCTCAAAAGTATCCTGAGCAGGGAGGAGGGGCTGCAGCCTCACTTCTTTTACCTGCACCAGTTCAGAGAATCCAAGAAGTTGCCATCAGCCCACTTTTGGAATGGTTTTATTTTTATTTTTTAGCATGGTTTTACTTTTAATTTTTTTCACTGCTGAAATTGGTCAAGTTCCTCTTCTCCTTTCTCAGTCCTGGCAATCAGACTTGCATGGTGATATCCAGGGGTCCTTGGATTCCCTCAGCTGCAATGCCAAGCATTGCTTCATGCCCTGGGAGGACCTGCTGTGGTGGAGCAGTGTGTTGTCCTTCCCTGGGCTCTGAGCCCTACAGAGCTCTGCTCTCACCTTTCCTGAAGTGCTTGGCAAAGGATGATGCCCGAGAAGTTTGTTGAAGCAAACTCTCTCAAAAAAACCCCAACAACTTTATATCTAATCACTGTCTGAGGGGAGGATAAACAGATTAATGGCAGAACCCTGAGGGTTAGTCTGGAAAAAGGGTAAGGACGTTTATTGCAATTTATGAAGGATATCTTTGAAATATTGAAACCAGAGGATTCCGTGCCTCCTATATTTGTTCTACATTAAAGACTAATTTCAACCTCAGATGTGTTTCAGGGATCTATTTAAACTGTGTGCCAGGAACTGAAGACAAACATCTTCAGTGTATAAATGAAAAGATGTTTTTATTTCTTTTTTTTTTCCTGTAAGTGCCAGCCTAGCAAATTCACTTTGGTCCTGGATGTCAAATCATGTTCTTTACTATTTTATTACCAGTAATAAGTGGTCAGCAGGTCAAATTATGCTTCCAGAAAAATGCCTAATCTGTTCTGATGGCCTGGTAGCATCAAAGCAGAAGCAAAGCTGGTCTGTGGCCAGGCAGCATCTCTAACAGCACTGCAGAATAATAGATGTGCTGGAGCAGCAACGGGCTGATGCTCAGTGAAATTGAAAATGGTGTTTGGGCTGCAGTGAAGTAGTATGACTATGTTTGTAAGGCACAGATAAGGCAACCAGTAAGTGTAGATGCTGCAGGAATATTGAAAAAGAAGCTTTTTTTTTTTGCAGAGAGATGCAGATATCTCCAAGGTTTTAATTTTGACTCTTGACACATCATAAACTCACATCTGGTGCAGAATTTTTTGCACTATCATTGAGAGTCAAGGGCTCCTGAGGGATGGTTGTCTCAAAAGGATGGATGTTTCAGCTGGAGGGTGCTGTGTGTGCCCATCCCTTCCTACCATGGCATGTTTCATGTGGAGCAAAGCTTTCCAACAAGCACCAAAATCTACTCCCCAGTTTTGCCCCAGACCTTCAAAACTGAGTCTCAGGTACCCCAGCAGTGCCTGAGCTCTACTTGCTCATGCTACAGGAGCTGCACTGGCTCTTGTGGCCCCTGTGCATTGAGAGGGGAAATTGTGTCACTGTCAGCTGCTTCCCATGCCCGTGTCAAGCACAGGGGCAGAGAACTGAGAGCTGACATTGGGTTTTCTTCATAGCATCAAGAAGGATTTCCTTGGCAGATGTTGTAGGAATTAATGCAGATGTTCATTTCCATGGACACAAGCCACAGTGCCAGAGTATGAAGAGGTGTATATCAACATAGACACCCTGGACTTGATCTTGAAGGTCTCATAGAATCATTTTGGCTAGAAGATTGATTTTATGATTCTATGATTCATATATAATTTAAAGATATATAATTAAAACACGTTTCTCCAGAGAATTGAGCATGGGAACAGTGGTGCAAATAATACTCAAGGAGAATTCCTTGAATAGTTGACCATTTTACAAGACCTGACCTTGAAGATGTTCACAAAGAAATATTGTTTCAACCCGGCCAGCTGGACAAGTAAAATTCTGAAGATGTGGGTTTTTAAAAGGCAAACTGTCAGTTGAACACATTTCAGGGTGAAAAGCTGTGACATTTTCCTCCAGGAAACACAATACTCCTAGCAGAAGAAGGAGAGAGTAATTGAAGTTATATCATATTTTGGCAGGATCAGCTTCACCGAAGATTCAGCCAAGTTGCTCCATTTCCAATCTGATTTCCACCACCTTATGCTGGTTTTCATTTATGTGCTTGGTTCTAGTGGCATTACTCTCAATTTGCACTATCAAGAGAGTAAGGAGAGATAGTGTATTAAGATTAATGGATTAGTAAGAAAGTGTTTTCATTTAATGCTTATCAAAGATGAGTGGATACTGTGCTGTGCCTGCTTTCTTCCCATTGACCTGTGCTCTGGTTGGTGCAGGGTGTGTATTTAGGGCATTCTCCAGCCTCCTTCCTTTTTGATTCTTCCCTGTACTGTGATTCTCTGTTGATACAGAGAAATTCCATGTTGATATATATTCTTCCTCAATGGAAGACCTGTGAGAAAAACATTAAGAGAAATAATATGCAAAATACTGGTGTGTGCACTGTGATGCAGTGTCTTGCATCATTCAAGTCATCTTAAAAAAGCAATTTATTGCAGTAGCTTCAGGGAAATGTTAGCTTTAGCTGCCAGGAATAGAGAATCATGTTGGAGAACTCGTGGTCTTACTTCAGCTGCAGTAGCTGGGATGCTGAAACCTGCTAGCAATGGCTGTCCTAAAGATTTCTGGGATTTTTTTATTTTTATTTTTTAAAATCAAAGTTCCTAGGAATGGAATTTAATTGATGGCTGAAGCTCATGTCTTAGGTTGAAAATCATTTGATTATTTGGCACCAGCTTTCAATTTTCCCCAGTGTTCCACTTCTCTGTGGCCTTCTTTGGTTTATTGTCCAGACTGGGCACTGTGGTTCAGAGGCAGTCAGACAAGACTTGTGCTCATGTTAATTTTGGTTAAGTAATTGCATAAGAAATTATCTTCCCACTGTTACTGTGTAATTTTGCACGCAGAGACTGAGCCCATTCGTTTTGCCTCTTTAGCAGATGGTTGGGAAATAATGAAGAGGACAGAAAGCCAGAGTTCTGTCTTTAACACACCTGGCTCTGCAGCCAAGGAGCAGAGGCAGCAGTGACACAAATCACAGCAGGGAGATGTGCATCAGGCAGAAGTTGGGGGGTTTTAGTGACTTCCAGGCTTCTTTGCTGTGTTATGGAGTCTGCAGTATTGCTTCACTGACAACAAAAGAAGAAAACCAACAGTGTATTGATGGCTTGAAGACTGTAAATCTCTTCCCATGAAGGCTTTTATGCTTTTCAGTCCCATTCTGGGTAGAAGGTGTGCAGTCTGATGTAATGTTCTTTGTTTTGTTTTATCATGAGAGAACTGTCAAGAGATGCATTTGAAGTGCAATTGGTACCTGGTCCTGTTCTGGGGTAGCCACACAGTTCACCAACTCAGCATCACCTTGCCATGAACCAATACCTCAGCTGGGCTGACACAGGGTTGTCCTTCATCCCACAAGCACTCCTTGTTGTAGCACTTCCAGTTTAAAATTTTGATCACTTTCAGACAGGAAAGTGGAGGATTTCTAGGTAGAAATCTATAATAGGTCTTGAATTCCTTGATCTGCTTTGAATCGGTTTGAGTTAGACTTTCAGGAAGTGCTCTTATGAAATCCCCCAATTCTAGACTGGCACCAGCCTTGAAGGAGAGATACCTGAGTCCTGCCACTGTGGCTGAGGGCTGCAGAGGGTCCAGGCTTAGAGACTGAAATAAACAATTTTGTTTCCTTGCTTGATGTCACTGGGCCTCATTGTAGGGCTACTGGGAAGAGAGCACAGGAAATGAAACAATGCCAGGATGAATATGCCTGCAGAAGGAATACCAAGAATCCTTGAGAAAACAATGACAAGCAGGAGATGCAAAACATCCCGATGGGAGAGCAAGAAGTAGCTCTGCTTGCCTGGCATCTGACCTGGCAGCAGCGAGCCCTTGTGATGGGGAAAAACTCCCTTCTCCAATATGCACAACTGACTCTTTTCCAGTGGCCATAGGTGCATAAAAATTATCCTGTGGGGAGGTAGGCAGCAACACTCTGTCCTTGTGGCTGTGCTGGGGCTGGTGTGAGAGGTCCTGTGCCCTGGGAAAACTGCCACAAACTCAGCCTGAGGCAGCTTGACTCCCCCAGAACCTCTGAATTAATATTTTTTAATTGATTTTTGCTTAGTGTTCTGCTAACAGCAAGTAGCAGAGGACAAATAGACTTTAAGATGTATAGTAGAAAAAAACAAAAGGGACATGAATCCAAAGTATTTCAAGCTATGCATGATAAACAAGACAAGGATGTCATATACCATAGCACAGACAATATACTACGAGGGCCATCTTGTGGTCAGAGAAAGTTTTTCCTCTGTGAGCATAGAAAAAAAATAAATATTCCCAGAAATTTATTCTATATCTGAAGATGCTGTCAGCTTGTAATTCTTAGGAACTGGTTCTGATCTGTTGTACAGAGTGGAGCTGCTCTGCTGCAGGTCGTTAATCCTCGTGTGACTGACAGCAGGGTTGGCTGGGATGCTGTGCCAACGAGCAAAATAATGTGCTCATGGGTTGGGAAGGCTGTTGCAGACTAATAACTGGAGTCAGAGTTTTCCAAGGATTAATATTTTCTGCCTATTTCTTTTTCATCCTCTGTATTGTAGAAAAGCTCTTTGAAATCCATGGGTTAAATACCATCACAGTGCTGGAGTTCAGAACACAATTAGCTATTGTCAAATAACAGTTCAAACCAAGGGTCAGCATCCTTTTCATGGTCACCATCCCCTGAACCTGCTCTGTGTGGCACAGGTTTCTCAGTTGCACAGCTCTTTAGCTCTATATACCTAATTCTGGGTGAAAGACTAAAAATATTGAATTAAAAGTGAAGCCTGCCCAAATCAAATGTCTTCTCCAACACCAACGTGGAAAGCTGAACATGATCTTGTTTCTGTCACCTAATCCACGATCAGAATTAGTCCAGCTGCCTCTTTCTCTGTGCTTCCCAGGGAATCCAGATGCCTCTTGAAGAAACCAGGACCATTTCACTGATGCTTCCCTAATGGGAATCAGCAGCCAGCAGTGCTGGGCAGGCACAGCTTTGCTCTAGTTTCTAGGACCATGATGTATGGTCGATTAACTGAGCTTTTTTTTTGTTCTAGAAGAGTTGAATTTACAAAACCCAGCCCCACCATCTGGTACCATTGGCTGTAGGCTGTGATATCAATCCCAGTGAATGAATACAGTTCTCATTTGTTGGCCACCCTTGGTCCACAGATTCCAATACCGTGAGGTGTTCCTTATTGTGCCATTTCACTGCCACTTATGGATTATTGAATTCTTTTGATGACTCTGCAATGGTTCGTTTGCTTTCTAAAGTTTTTCTTTCAAGTATTTGTGCAGAGGGAGATAGACAAGGCTGATTCCTTCTGCAAGGAGATGTTGATGGATTCAGAGATGCTGGCTGCTGAACACTGCTGTGAATGTTCACTATCTTGGCTCTGCAAGGGTGGCCTCTTTGTAGGGTGTCTGGGAATATCTAGGATTGTTTAGTCTGGAGAAGAGGAGGCTGAGGGGAGACCTTATTGCTCTCTACAGCTCCCTGAAGGGAGGTTGTTGTGAGGTGGGGGTTGGTTCTCACAGATAACTAGTGATAGTTAGAGGAAATGGGCTCAAGTTGTGCCAGGGGAAGTTTAAGTTGGATATTAGGAAAAATTTCAGTACTGAGGGAGTGGTGAAGCCTTGGAACAGGCTGCCCCGGGAGGGGGTGGAATCACCATCCCTGGAGGGGTTCAAAAAACTTCTACATGTGGCACAGCAGGACGTGGTTTAGTGGTCATGATAAGGTTTAGTAGACGGTTGGACTTGATGATTTTGAAGGTTATTTCCAGCCTTAATGATTATTCTGTGATTCCATGATCTGATAGTGTGAAATAGAAAGGCAGAGCAAGGAACAGCTGCCTTTAACTTCCAAATGAAGATGACTGATGATAAACCCCGTATCCTAATGACATTGTCACTCCCAGGAATCTTTGGAATGAACCAGCAAAGTCCCAGGCAGGCCCTATGGACCAGGCAGGCATTGGTTGTACAGGCAGGTGTCATTCACAGGCAGTGTGTGTACTGGTTTTGCATCTCTTTGTTCATCTTCTCAGCAGTGCTATCAGCTGCAGGATCTGAGGAGATGGGCTGTCTACACTGGTCATGAACCAGTGCAAGGGAGACTTCACTTGGCAGGAGGTTTCATCCATGGCATCTATTTAGTAAAGGCTCATTTACCCTTGTTAGGAGCTCAGTGTGACAAAAGAGCCTCTTGGATGCCTGCTCATGGGGGCCATCCACTGCATTCCAGGAGGGAAATAAGAGAAGCATCAAGAAAGGAGGCACACATGTGTACCTGGAGGGGATCTCCCTTTTCATCTCTTTCTGTGCAGGAGTGAAGCATATGGAGCTTTCACAGTGCCCTCTGCTGCAGGCTCATGATTTAAATCACAGCAGAGCTCTCAGTCTGCTCTACACCAGTTAGGAAAGCAGGTATTTCTCAGGAGGTCAGTTGCTGACACTGAAGCATGTCTATGAGCAAGGAGACCCTCGACACTGCAAAGGGATTATGAGCTGACTTGTGTGTCAGAATTTGCTTTTTCTTTTTTTTTTTTAAATAGAAAAAGATTTTTTCCCTCAACCTGCCAGATTATACCAGTATTACAGTCCCTCTTAGAGACAGTAGTGAAATTCTTGTGCCACTGAAACACCGAGGCACCCGGTTTGAGGTGGAACACTCAGCCTGGCAGGAAGCTTACCATAAGGATCTCCATATATGTTTAGTGCACACAGCATGCTTTCTTGCATTCTTGAATGGTCTGGTAAGAAATAAAATAAACCAATCACCCCTGAGAAATTCAGATTAGGATTGGTTAAATAAATAAGACTTTTTTTTTTTTCAAATGCAGCTTCTGGAGGGGTAAAGATACTGGAGTCCAAGGTGTTGGCTTCGTGCTGCTGACATGTCTATCTAGTTGGACTCTGGCAGATGGAGCAAACCTGATTTTGGTTTTCTCAGGGGACTTGTGCAGAGGACCAGAGGAATTAGATGTAAGGAAGAAGTTCTTTACATGAGGGTGCTGGAGCACTGGAGCAAGTTGCCCAGGGAGGTGGTTGAGGCCCCATCCCTGGAGACATTCAAGGTCAGGCTGGATGAGGCTCTGAGCAGCCTGCTCTGGTTGAGGATGCCCTTTCTCTCAGCAGGGGGTTGGATTGGATGACCTCAAGAGCTCCCTTCCAACCCAGACATTTCTGTCATCCAAAAACAACCAAAGACATTCTGTGAATGGGCTGAGCTGCTGAGTTTTCTCTCTTGTCTAGGAGAGAGTCAAGGCAAGAGGCTGAGTCCCCTTTCTGACTGTGCCAACAGGATTATTTACTCCCTTCTGCTTTTTCATTTCTCTGGAAGGGTGGAAGGGTTTAAGTATTGCTCCCCCTTGTTCATTTCCATTTCTGACATTTGTAGTAAGTGCACAAAATTATAGCTCTTTAGTGGGTGAGAAAGCTGCTTGCTGCAATCGACATGAGACAATTTGACACTTGACAACAGATTTTGGTGCTTGCACAGAAGAACAGAATAAATGAGGCACGTCAGGAATTATTCTGACACCACACCCAGAGCTTTTGGATGGGTCTTGACAGACCTCGAGCCAAATATTGAACACTCCCATCTTCTTATGGCATTGCCACTTGTTAGGAAAATGTCACCACTTAAAGAAAACCAGAGATTTTTCCATCTGTGACCACTAAAAGTTGTGTCCTGTGCTGAGACATGTCAGAAGGTTTCATCTGTTGTTCTTTGGAGGGATGATAGCTGCATTGCCTTCCTCCTTGTAGGGAATAATAGCCCACTTGCAAAAAAATCCCCCACAGTCAAGCATCTCTCGTTACTCTGTAATGAAAGATTCAGCTTATTTTCAGATTAATATCAAAGAAAACTGGGCATGGAGATGTTCCTTGGCATTAAAATGTTAGCAAAGGTTGGAAAAACTAATGCTGTCCAATTAACAAAAAGCAATTGTTAAAATCTGTTTAATACTCATGGGTGTTTTTGACTGGGCCACAGCTGGCTTGTAGTTTACATAGGGATATGATCCCATATAAGTTCACCTATGGTTAATACAACTGATTAATTATTAATTGTTGCTTTGATGAAAGCAGACTGCTGTGTTATTTATTACAAATACCATACAGACCAGCAAACTGGCATGCACAGAATCTATCTGTGTCTACTGTTTTCTATTGCTTTACTTTTCACTCTCTGGAACTTAAATTCCAGAGATTATTCATGTGATTATTCATGAGATTATTCAGTATTCATCTGTAAATCATGCTCTTAATATTTTAATTAATTCATTTATCTAACCCAGTAATATAAAGTGGGAACCTGTGGCACTGGTGCTGTCTGGTCAGTTCTCATCCTGCTAACCTTTTTGGCAAGCAATGCACCAATTTTGTGGTGGAATAACTCCCCTTGGAGTTATTTACTGAGGGAAAGAAAGGGAAAAGAGAGAGGATGTAGAATAAGAATGCTATGTTTGCAACTTACACTCACTTTTTGTCCCCTGTGACAGTCTGGGTTTGATGTAATATTTAAATACAAGCAAAGCGAAGTCATGGATACAATTTCTTTCTTGTGCCATGATCTATTTAGGCTGAATTCTGTTGACAGCTGAGTAACACTGTTACCTGCCAGTGTGATTACAACAGTGTCCGCCTTCATTTTCAAATCCAATTTACATTTAATAAAATGAAAGATGAAAGCAACCTGGCTGAAAGTGCATCATCAGCACCTGCTTGCTGAATAATGGATTTGAAAGACTGGAAAGTAGTCGCCAAAGTAGTTATGATGCTGAAGTGAATCTAGGGCAAGGAAACTTCAGCATGACTTATTGCAAGCTGATGACATAAATCATCCAGGAGAGGCCAGTGAAGACCAGCTACCAAACTTATTTACTGTAGAAGAGATTGGCATTAATGAGCTGGAGGAGCAGAATGCATTCTTCTGGGATCAAAATATCACTGTGTCCTTCAAGTTAACGGTGACTATCCAGAAAACACTGTAGCCCATGTGTCCAGAAAGACCCCTTGCTCCAAACCAGGGGAGTGTTTCCTGCTGACTGTGGTGTCACACCAACATATTGCGTTGCCCTTCTGGGCAGCACCAGGAAACACAACCTAACCCTCACTGTCCTTAATAATGATGATTCTGGATGAAAAAAAAGGAAGTAGCTGAGCTGAATTGTGGGGGATAGAATGTAAGGCACCTTCCCTGATGATTTACATAGATTATTTTCTTTCTTTTATCTGCTGTACTTGTATAGCCTGTTACCTAAGAGTCATTTTCCAGGCTGAATTTCCCATTTGTGTTCTTGCCCCAGGGTATTTATTTCTCTTCTCTCTATACCTGGTCCTTATAAGAGTCTCAATTTCATTTTTTCTTGACGTGCTCCTGTGATGCTTTGTTTTATAAGAGGACACCTGTCAGGGAGGCCTTGCTTAACCCAACGGTTCTCAAGAGTTTTTATTGAATTAAAGAACTTCCAAAGGTGTAAATAAATTTGGTTACATCTGACATTCAGGGTTTTAAGTTATTTGAGTGATTGTCTTTTGCAGGACATGATAATTACACAACAGTTATTTGTTTCAAGCTTTAGGATTGCTTGGATTGCACGGCACAGGGGAAGCTCTTTGGTCTCCAAAACCTATGTATCTTGAAAGGGATATGACTTTGTTTGGGTATTGCTGCCAGCATGGTCCTTATAATGCTTGTCATTTTAACAAGCTGAAGGAAATATCTAAAAGTTAAGCTGTGTAAAACACACTTCTGAAGCAAGGAAGGAGGGCTTGAATACCCCTAACCAGTAAAGATGAACTGAGAAACTACAAATCTTACACTGGGAGCTGATGTCACTGCAGCCAGGATGTCAAACCTTTAAAGAACCTGCCAGCTATCAGCAGGACCTAAGCAAGGGGCAGCTTTTGTTCAGTGGGGCTGATGAACAACTCACTGATGTTAATAGGATTTTTTCCGTGTGCTTCGCATTTCTGGACTTTGAATCAGGTCTAAGGTTCTCCTCGAATGTGTGATATTGTACACCCTCTTTTGTCCTAAGAATGACACCTTCTCCAGAGGTGATTATTTTCTCTTGGAAAGGGAGGGACCTAAAAAGGAAATAATTGATAGTCGTAAAACCCCTACTTTGGAAATTCAAGTTCTTCTTTATAAGCTGCACAGACTAGGAAAAAATGCCTAGCAACTTCACAATACTTAAAGCACACCTGATAATGGAGTAATTATTTTACACAGAGCACTTTCTTTATTGCAAAGATGAGCATTTAGTTCTAGCTGTACGCAGCTTAGTAATAAAGGTAATAATCTGCCCCAGGACATGTCTGATTAACTGAGCTACTCCGTACAGAGTTGTCTATCCTGGATGTTCTCATAGCAAGGAAAGAACAGGGACACCTTGTCTCTGGTTATTGTTATTGGGGTGGAGGTGGGCAGAAAGATCTTATGAACAGTGTCTCAACTCACTTTAGGTGTATCCTTTATAGCCACAAAATACTGAATATGACTGAGAATGAGGGTGGTGGTGTAAATAATAATCAAGAGGCTAAAATGACTGCCTGTGTGCTGCTGAACAAAGCTGTCCCTTGGACAAATCAACCTTGAAGTAGAAGCAAAAGATGGGGGAAATGCATGATCTGTACCTGGGGAATAAAATATGGAAGTAGAGAGAGAAAAATGGGCTCAATTTCAAGTTTAGGAGAATAACTAAACTAAAGTGCACTGAAGACAATAAAGGTATTTTAAACCATCATTTTCTCCCTTTTGAATCCATTTTGGTTTTTCCTTAAATCAGTAAGAATCAGAAAAGTGAAGTTCTGTGATTGATGCAGGAAGGGATGTTATTCTTTCTAAGAGCTGATACGAGTGATTAGTGTAACTTAAAAAAAAATAAATCTCTTTTTTGCTGCAGCTTAAACTGCTAATTGCATTAGTGGTTCATAACCTGTCAGTGACAATGCTACTTCTATATATTTCATGTAAAATACATGCTCCAAAAAAAAGAAAAACAAACCAAAAAACCCACTAGAGATGTGCAGTACAATCCTCAACGTGCTGGGGAAATACTTGAGTGGAACATAGTGGAAATTCAAGCAAATTTTTAGGAACAAGCATTTTTAACTCACAGTTTGCATGGATGGTGTGTCCTCTCTCATGCAGTAATCATTCTTTATCGAAGTGCTCTTGGGGTAGGAGTCCATACATGATACTTATAGCTCATAATCCCTCTTCCTATAACTAGGTATTTTATCACTGAATACTTTGGAAAAAGTAATTTGAAGGTTTAGTGTTAATTGTGTGTCAAAAATCTCTTTCCTTTCTTCTGATGATAGCTTGGTTGAAAATTTCTGTCCAAAAACTGTAAGTGATCAGAAAATGGAGAGTAAAATTAAGTTCCCTTTTTAACATGCATGTCTCAGCCACCTGAGGCTTTAGAAGTGACAGAAGTGTCAGGGGTACTGGGCAGACTTTGTGTGCTATAAAAACAAGGGGGTGATATCAGGCACTAACTTAAGGAATTCATTCAATGGCATCAACACTCAAAAGTTCCTATGAAGCTCTTGGCTTGATGCTCTTCTAGTCAAAGTACGCAGCGGTTCAGAAATGTGTTCCCAAGTTACAACCGAGACTAGAATGTGGGTCTGGAAAAGAGTTCTTCAGTTATGCATATGCCAGGATGTTAGTCCACCTCCTGCTTTGGTGGTGAGAACCCCCATGCTGAGATTCATCTGAAGTTCAGGCCCAGAACTCCATCTGCAGGCTTGGTGATGAACTTTCAAGTGAGAGTAGTGCATTAGGGAGCACACCGTGGTCTACAGTGACCTACAGCTTTATTGCCTTTTGTCTCTCTTGTATCATTTTTAACCTGCCTGGATTCAGACTACCTAGGAAATCTTGGGAAGATTCTTTTAAATTATCTGGGAGCGAGAGGAGAGGATGTGGTGTGTATTTGAGGCAAAGTACATGCATTGTGCCACATGCAGATTGATTTCTTAGCATCATTATCAACATTTTGGGTTACTTACAGGTAGGTGACCTCATGATTCGAGGATACCTTTTAGTAATACAGAGTAAGAGATGGGAAACAGTCTGACACACTAGTCAGGAGTTTGCAGTCTGGGCTAGGCATACCTAACCAAAAAAGGACACTAACCTTGTTTGCAGACTGTTTTTTGCATCTGGCTGAACAGCAGAGATTTATCCTGGCAAAGCTGTTGGTATGCAGCAAGGCAAAGGGCACAAGCAGGGTGTGATAGAAAAATAATTCAAACAAGAAAAGCAACACTGGTTTGAGTTGGGTCAACCCAAACACCGCTTTCTGACACCCATGCTAAAAGGGGAGAAGGCAAGCTGGCTAGGAAAATGCACAGGTAAAATTGATGTGCTCTTTAAGAGATGCAACTTGCTTAAATTGCAGAACCCAAGAGGGTTTTGGAGACAATAAATTGCCAAAAGACCCCCACCCCAGTCTACTCTATGGTCAGGCTTTACAGAAATTTATTTAAACTAGGTCTATAAGAAACATATAAGTAATGTAAACCACTAGTCAGCACATGGATATAGTTTTGCTTGTGCAGGACTGACTGGTCCAATGCCTTTTGATGACCTTCACTGTGCTTAATAGATACAGAAAACCAGCCACTCCAATGAGTGGCAAAGTCCAGGAGACTGTAGGGATTTATACTAATGAAAGATCTGTCGTCTTGTGCTACTTTTCCTTCATCTGAAAAATGGAGGTAAAGCCAATTTTCTTCTACTCTAGTTTGTCTTGCTCATTCTGACTCTGGGACCATCGTTTCTCTTTGGGCAGCTCTCTCTCCTTAGCAGCCCTGACCTCAGGCTGGGGTTTCCAAGCACCACAGTTACGACCATAACAATATTTATGTTATAACAAGGGTATACATCTGTAAATATTTTTTTTTCCCCCTTCACTTTCCCTTTCAAGAGAAAAGAAATATCAGCAAATGACTGGGATGTAGTTTCTAATCTCCTCTGTAGAAGAGCATTGTCCACAGTTCCCTTGCTGCTGCCAGTCATGCCAAGTGTTATTGTCAAGGTCTGACAGATGCAGTCACACATAATAAAAGTGATTGTGTTTATGGACGTTTTATTACTCAAAATTCCATTTCAGCTGAAAGGTTTACTAAAGATGAAATGGAATTTCATTTTGCATTACACAGGAAAGAACCGTAAGGCAAAAATCCTGTGACAGTAGAAGACAATGCCCTGTGTGCAGCTTCATAAATTTGACCCTAAGTTTGGAAAGGGATGTCTAATCTTGCTGTGCAAGCAACACCTGCTGCCCAGTAATAGCACAGCCACGCCATCACCTTGCAGAAACTGCTCATTCAGCGTGGCAGGCCCCCTCAGAGATGATCCGACCGGTCGACTGCGAGTCAAAGGCAGTTTAATGTCAAAAAAGGGGTGTTAATTGTGGAAACTGTGGTGACCTACTTTGGACGTTGCACTGCCTGGTCATTTCCAAGTGTCTAACATATTTCCCATAGATGGGACAAATTGCGTGGTAGTTAACCCTTGCAGCAACCACTCATGGCTGCTGCTGGGTAAGCAGCTTGTCTTGAGCACTAGCTGAAGGAGATTCATGTTCTCATAGGAGGCCATCCAGTTGTCTTCAGTCTTAGGCACTTGTCCCTCCCTGTGAAATCCAAGTGCCTTGCAGGTTTAAATGCTCCTATGCTTAAGCTGCTTCAGTCAGGAAACGGCAGGGGGTAAAACTGAGGGCTAATTCTCTAAAGAGATGCAAGATAGGCTTGGAGTTGAGGTATCTAACTCTTGGGTGACCATGGGATCAGCAGGGCTCAAGAATGGGATTGATAAAAAGCAAGCTTCTGTGCTCAGAGCCATATCAACAGGCCAGGGGTAAAAGTCCTTTCCATCTGATAGGCACTTAAGTCCAAGGGGCAGGCAGAAGTCTTTGCACACCAAAGGCTCCATCCAGGGAGGAAGAATCACGCAGTGCCTCCTGTATACTCCCTGATCCTAGGGTGCTGACCTGTAAATGCAGCTGTCCAGCAAATCTCATCCCTGTTGTAGAGGAGGTGAGATGTATTAATAATGACAAGGGCAGATGAATGATGACATTTATTTTTGCAGCCTAATTACATATTACTTGAAACAGGGGGATGATGCCCCAGTTAAACGGATGGCTACTGTAATCATGGAACATCTTGGAAATGAAATGAGAAAGATTCCTGCTCTAAGTGCAGGCAATACAACAGATACTAAAGGCATCTATAGTCCCACTTTAGAAATGCCTAATCAGAGTGAAGCAGTAGTAGCTACATTACTGTTATTGACTACTTTGGATAACTTCTCTCTGACCTAGGAGATGGTAAGGTAGTTTGTACCAAACTACTCCAATAAAAGAGAAGAAAGCCTGCACTGTGCCAAAGTGGGGTGGCCCAGAGACATGTACCCTGTGGCTTTCAAACTGCTGCAGAACTGAAACGATATCATTCCATCAGCACGTTGTTGTAAATAAGGTCTGCCAAGAGGACTGGTATCAGTATCTACCCTAATTATTCTGGAGCTTGGCCAAGAGTAATGTATTCTTGGTCTCAGTCGCTATGTCCTTGATTATTTCTGGCTTGTATTTGTGTGTTGGTTGTTGGTTGGTTTGTTTGTTTGTTTTTAGTCTGGATGCCATCTATTGTTAGATGTTTGAACACCCCAAGGAGCAGAATCTGGGTCCCAGGTCTCTTCCACTCAGATCTAGGTTTGTGCTTCTTTGTAGGCTCTTCCTGGCCCAATCCATCCTGAGTTTTCCTGGAGGAGGTGGAAGCTGTGTTTTCAGCCTTCCTCAGCAGGGAAAAGCCTGGAATCCAGGTCTACCACTTCCTAAGTAAATACTTGACTTGGGTATTATGCAAAATGCCACGGCTGTGAATAAAAACTTGGCATGCATTAAGATTGCTCAAAGCATACCAAATAAATCAGCCTCTTCAGGAGGCACAGCTAGTTTGTAAATCCCAAACAGCCTTTGTTGACAGAGAAGTGCTTAGATTGTCAGCTCAACTTGGATTTTTCAGAAATCTAGTGCAAAATCCCTTTGTGTCTTCAGTTTTCATTACCCCATGAGCTGTGAGGCACAGCACTCGTGGTCAGCATTCAGGATGAGGTGTATTGCAGAGCCCCTGTTCTGTAAAAGGTTTTGTGCCCGGAAAGCAGGAGCAGGGTGATCTCAGGAGCAGTGAGGACACAAGGCTGGCAGCGTGCAGGACCCAGTGAATCGGGGTTCAGCACGGGAGGCTGGTGAGTTCCTGCTGGTGACTTCAATGGGGAGAGTGCAAAGAGATCCTCAGGCTGCTTCTGAAACAAAAGGAGGGAACAGGATTATAGCTAAAATAATTTAGAAATAACTATATGGGCACAAATGGGTGTTTTGAATGCAGCTCTGAAAGGCAATAGTCTTTTAGTCCATACTTGAGGAGGTAATGACTGAACTGGACTAGCTACCCCAAGAGTGATGCTTATTGTTTGCAGATGGAGTGCTCAGAGCACATGTCCAGAGGCTGTGGCCCATACCCCAAGCAGCCAGGTAACTTAATAACTAGCAACAGCAAGTTGTTCTGTGCACCTGAGCTGCACTTGGCTCACTGCTCAGGATGTCCTGCAAAATGATGTCACTATTGTCAAGAGCATAGATGAGACGTTTGCCACTCGATTCTTGTTTCAGAAATGTGAAATTAGAAAGCTTGGCGTGACTGTGTTGGGTACTGCTCACCTCACACTACTCAGGAACTTCTTGCTATGCTGGCATATCTTCTCCTGGACAGGATTAACTCTCCAGCTGAGCTCCACAGTGGTTTACATATGCTAAATCTCTTTCTGTGGTCACAGGATAAAGCTTGCCAGGTCTTATTTTGCATTTAGTGGTTTGTAAAACCTGACCGTGATTTCCTGAACGAGTGATGGTGCCATATATCATCTCCTGATACATTCTGGAAACCAACCTCCTAATGCCTTTTACTCCATTGTTGAGGCTGCTCACATTGTTTTACCATCGTTGAGTTTCCTCTAACGGAGCCAACAGCTCACTACAGAGATTTCATTCCCTCGTGAGATGGCAAAGCAACTCTTTTTCTCAGCTGCATTAGTTTGTCTCACTGCAGATAACTCGGCCCAGATCTGCAGAGGTGTTGAATGTCACAGCTGCATGTCCCAGTGGCTGCAAAAGGCACTGGGGAGTGCTCAGTGCTTTCTGAAAAATGAGACTATTCGCATTTCAAATTTACCCCCGTAAATTAGAGGAGTGGAAAGTATGAGGCAATGAAGGATGGGATTTATTTGCATTCTCCCAATTCCAGTACACTGGTGTGACTACTAAATATATTTTAGGATCTCCCGAGTCTTTGAGAGCATGTAATATTTTTGTCTTAACAAGGAAAGGAAGAAAATGATGGATGAAATCGGATCGTACAAATTTTATTTAAACGCGCTGTCATTGATTTGCATTTTATTTTCTGGTCCAACTGGAGCAGGAAAATTCTGCTTTTTTTCAGCTCTGCAAGTTCTATGATTACACAAGAACCCCCTAAAGAGCTGATAAAGCAAGTGTGACAACTCAAGATAAATAATTGCTTCTGGCTAATTGTTTCCAAACTACAGATGCAGTCATATAGTCAAAATATCATCAGGGCCAGTTCGTGGAACAGCTGTTTCATATAGAATTGCTGTGATTCATTTTGTATTCCTGTCCATTATGTGCTCTTGGTGAATTTAGTGCAATTATGTGTAGAAAAAGGCTATTGCTTTTTTTTTTTTTTTGGAGGAAGGCATTGGAAGCTGCCATTTTTTACCAGTGTATTTCTGCACTGTATTATTCCCCCTGACAAAAAAGCATCCAGAAAGGTGTGTCAGAAAGACAGATTATCTTCAAAAACACATGAAAGGTGGCAGGCTGGTTTCAACACAGCTCTCTGTAATCTATAATTGTTTTCTGACACCTTAACTATTAACTGCCCTATTTGGTAAAGATGCACCTTGAGAGGAAAGAATGTCCAAAGGAGAGTTTGCAGGGTATTTTGAAGGAAATTGCTTTGAGAGAAGTTTTGCTGAGATGTTCCTCCTCTAGCAACAACAAAACCCAACCAAACTACTACACCAAGAGATTCTGCCCAAATTTGGCTCTCCACCTGTGGGAACATATGTGAACTGAAGCCACCATGCTCCTGGCTGCTGATTTTCCTGTGTGTTTACTCTGTTATCTCACTTTCTTCCCTGTGAAATGGGATATTAATCCTTCCCTTCTTGCAGATAAGGAGTTAGGTCTTGTGTGCAGCCCTTTGGCACTATTAATGAAGGATTTCCTCTGCAGTTTAACTCGCCTCTCCTCCCTTGTGCAGATACTTCTGACTACACCAGGAACCTTCCTCTGCAGAGTCAGATTTGCTGTTTTGCATGAGCAGCTGATGAATGTAAAGCCAAGATTTTCTCCCAGAATCTGGAAGAGGAGCTGAAATTGCTTTGGTGAAAAGTGAGCCGGTGTAGTGAGTTTTATATCCTTAAATTAGCACTGAAGAGAAGGGGGAAACTTAAGAAGCAATTTCACAGTAAAGCCTCAGTATGCTAGTGAGTAGGAAAATAAAGTATTCTTCATCCATGAATCATGCTCACTCCCAGGGAGCTGAGACAGATACTTACTGCTCTTGCTGTTTACCCTCTAGCCAGCTGTCTGAAGAAGAGTCATGCACCTATAGCCACATGTTGAAAATATCTTCTCTGCTCTCTCAGGTTGTTAAAATGGTTAGAACAGAGAGGAATTGTGAAGGACTTCATTATTCTCCCCATTTAATTTTGCAGGATGCCCTTTGGTGCTTCTGCTCTGCGGTACAGCAGAGTCATCCTGATTGATGTATATGGCTGGTGGACAGCAAAATAAGGTTACCACTGCTAAGAAATACTGATGTTGATGTAATTATTTAAAAAAAAAAAACCAACAAACAACAAAAGAAAAAGTAAAACAACCCCCCCCCCAACCCTCCAAAACCCACTAAGACCATTTTGGAAATATGAAGTAGCAATGCTTATTTATTTAGCAGCTATAGCACAGAAGGAGAACACCAAAAAGCAAATAAAAATCGCACTAAAGTATGGGAGTCCAGTGCTAGCAAGCACCAATTCAGTCTTATCTCCTATGGATACAGTTGGACGCAGCAGCAGGAGTGTTATTTTCTCCCTGCGTGATACGAGTCACTTCCACAGGAGACAATATGCAATCCTAAGAGCTAAGCACTAGGTGTTTCATATTTGCTGAATCTCTTGCTTTGAGTCATTGATTTCTTCACATCGAATCTCATCTCTGGCCCAGTTAGTGAGCCATTAAGTGAGGAGTCTACTGTGTTGATGAAATAATAATTCTGTTTACAGAGCGCCTTCTCACCAAGGCACGGTAGGTTCAGCACAGTAGCTGCTTAATTCACACTCTTAATAATTAAAGCTTTTCTACCTAATGTCTCTGTGAAAAACTGAATTCTTGTGCTATCTTCAATCAGGAGCAATTGCAGAGAGGTTGCCTGGGGAGCAGTTCCTAGAAGGTTGCCCATTTGTTTGGCACCAGAGCACATTTTCCTCTGGAAGTGGCTGGAAAGCTGCTTGGCAGAAAAGGACCTGGGGTGCTGGTCGACAGCTGGCTGAACATGAGCCAGAAGTGTGGCCCAGGTGGCCAGGAAGGCCACCAGCATCCTGGCTTGAGACAGAAATAGTGTGGCCAGCAGGTCTAGGGCAGTGATTGTGCCTCTGGTGAGGTCGCAGCTTGAGTATTGTCTTCAGCTTTGAGCACTGCAGTATAAGATAGACATTGAGGTCCAGAAGGGCAATGAAGCTGGTGAGGGGTTTGGAGAGCATGTCTTATGAGGAGAGGCTGAGGGAGCTGGGGTTGTTTAGGCTGGAGAAGAGAAGGGGAGACTTTGCTGCTCTCTACAACTACCCAAAAAGGATGTTGTAGTGAGGTGGGTGTTGGTCTCTTCTCCAGAGTAATCAGTGATAGGACAAGAGGACAGGGGCTCAAGTTGCACCAGGGGAGGTTTAGGTTGGATATTAGGAAAAACTGAGTACTGAGAGGGTGGTAAGGCCTTGGGACAGGCTGCCCAGGGAGGGGGTGGAGTCACCATCTCTGGAGGAGTTCTAAAAACATCTAAACATGGCACTTCAGGTCATGGTTATGATAATTTTGGGTGGATGACTGGACTTGATGATCTTGGAGGTCTTTTCCAACCTTAATGAGTTTATGACTCTGTGATTTCCTTCTTCTGAGGAAGGTGCTCAGGCCATGCACAAAGCACATCAGCTGGAAAGCAGAATGTGGTAGTACTCCATTTCTGCCATACTTTTGTCCCATTAGGGACCACTGTACTCTGAAGACGTAATTCGTGTGACACTTCAAAGTCTTTTTTTCCCTTTCTAAAACCTTAAGGTATGAGAAAATTACACATATCCCTTAAAGAATAAACTGTCTGATGATGGAAGATAGCAGTAACTTAGGAAAAGTAAGGTCAAGGATGACTTGCAGCATCCAGCCCAATCCAGAATGACAGAAACTTAACCACTCATCTGAGAATTCCTTTAGAGGGTAGAAAATTTTGTTCAGACAGTTTCAGATAATCACCTTCTACAGCGTTCATCCTTTTCCTTCCTTCCTTCCTTCCTTTCTTCCTTCCTTCCTTCCTTCCTTCCTTTCTTCCTTCCTTCCTTCCTTCCTTCCCTCCCTAAGTGTCTAAATAGTGAAAGAAGGAGAAAGGAGGGAACTGAGGTGTGCTGACTAAGCAGCTGATGTGCTGTGTCATCCCCTAATACTTGCACACTGCTACCTTAACTATAAACATTTCCCCAGTGCTCTGCTTAAGAATCCATAGGGACACTTGTGAAACCTGCCCAGAGATTTGCTTCCCTGGTCCACCAAAGCACATTTGGTTTTTTGTATGCTTAGTGAATCCAGCTCAGGAGAGAATAAAGGTTAGTTATAAAGGCAAAAAACCTTTAACCATAAAGGCTTTGTTCTTTTCTATTCTTTTTTTTTTAACCCATCTATGAATGTTCAGGAAGGTTTGGTAAAATGATGTATTAGGAATCTGTACATGTCTTCTGTAGGTGTAAAAATCACACACACAAAGGATGTAAAGGATCAGTTATCATAGTCCTAAAGTGCCATCATGAACAATTTGCATCTGTAGACCTGCTCTTGGGCTAATACTGCCTAATTAATTATTTATATTGGCTGGATACAGCTCTGAAGTGACCATCTGCAGTGGGATGTGAGAAATGAACCTGAGAAACCAGCTGGGAAGTGTTGTGACTCTCACATCTGGCTGACATGTGGGAAGGGCTTTGGGAAGGTAGAGCTTCTGTAGACGAGCTTAGACTTTAGGTCATGTTGCTGCTGGTGTCTGAAATAGGCTTTCAGTGGAGAAAGTACTAGCAGGGAAAAGATGGTAGCCCACAGAGTCAGGAATGAATTAATTTACCTCTTGTGCTCATTTAAGTATTGGCTTTGGGAAGTGGTGTCCACTCCCACTGCCATGGATTATAGAATTATAGTCACATTGCAGCATCCCAAAGTCTTTTTCTGAAGGCAATAGTGGTAGCTAAAGAGCTCTGATGACATGAACCCACTCTGAGTAGTCTCTTTCCTGAAAGCCATTGTGTGTCATTGTGTCTGGGTGCTGACAGGGCTGGAGCTCATGGGGGAAGAGTCACTAGATGCCCAGCAGAGGTGGTGGCTGAGAGCAAACTGTCACTGGCCAAACTGCACTACTGCACAGGAACAACTGAAACCTACAATCTCCTCAAACACTGCTTTTGGAAATATTTTTGTGAGAGTTTTACTTTGATTCTGTCATGAAAAGCAAGACTGGAAAATAGTCTGAGAGCTCTTTAAGCTAAATCTTTCTGTGCGTTTCCTACAGATGCAGGTAATTGCAGAGACATTTGGGATCTAAGTCAGATCCTGCCCATTTAAAATATATATATATCAGGGTTGGTTTTGACATGCAGTGTTGACATCCTTCTTTCTGTAGCAAGGCAGATGATACGTTTAGCAGGCAGCTACTTTGACAACTTCCCTTCTAAGGAGCTGAAGGAAAATGCTAAAATTTTCTGTAGCTTTTGTTATTTTATGTGCTTGCTGGGCTAATCTTTTAGAATCCTGATGCTGGGAGGGTGGTCACACTGCTATCAGAGGCACATGCAACTCCAGAGACATCAGTGGAACTGCATCTCATTGCAGTTATGGAGCTGGACCTCCCTTTGAAGAAAAAAAATTGCATTAAGGGGGGATCTGACTTGCCAGCTTCTGAGCTTTGATACCAGTTCTTTAGGCTTCTACAGCTGCAGGGTCTTTCTGGACCTGTAATTTCTTTCCATTAGGAAAATCACCTGCACAAACCTTTCAAGAAATTATTAAAAATTATATATATTATCTCATTCTCATAGTTTAAATTACATCTGGAGTTACTCCCTGCATTGTGTGTGGTCTTTACTTTCTTCCTTTCACTTTGTTACACCAGAAACCACCTCTGTATCCTAACATTGAATAACCCAATGCCCATAATATGTGGTAATGACCAACTCCAGAAACAGACTCTGCAGCCATCACAATGAACTGGTGGATGAGACTTGGAACTGCCTGTGTGCTCATTCAGGAGGAGATGAAAGCCAGGCAAGTGCCTTGTAGGGGGAGTCAGTGTAGATGTTTCATTTTATCACCTCCTCCTCTCGTAGGATATTCCCAAGGCAGGATCTGGAAGCCTTCCAGCTGGTTAGGTAGATATATAGACATATATATTTCAAAATAATTCTTTTTCCACAAGGTGAAATGTATCTCATTTGTGTTCACTTGCGTTGGTGTGAATCATATCAAGATGTACACAGGATTTTTACTTGGGTATTTGAGGGCAGTGCCTGACTTGCATAGTGACAACAGTTTGAGAGGCACCTATAATGAGCTGGCAGTGTATTTTGGCACAGTTGCAGCTGTGAATACCTGTAGTGTGTCTGATACTGGTGTGTCTGGTAAAAGATGCCGTCACAGCACCTTGTCTGAAGGGACAGTTAAGCAAAGAGACTCCAATGGAATTAGATGCTAGCTGAATGTTGAGGGATTCCTTGTGTTGAATGGCTTGGGCACGTTTGCCCTCTAGTGGCAACGAGTTTGCCAGGGATGGACCCCCCCAGTAGCCAGGCAAGAAGGGTCCTCTACAGAGAACGTAGCTAGTGGGCTTTATTTAACTCCTTTATGATTTGTGGTTCGGGCTGTGATTGGATAACTCTACAAAGAAGGCCTCTCCTCACCTAAGGGTCTGAGCCAGCCTGCTTCCCTGCTGTTCCATTCCCTCAGAGGCAAGGCCATTGAGGAGATGGCCACGGCTCTTATCTAGAAGATAAGCACAGCAGCAGTGGGTAGGGTAGTGGGGGGCTGCGGTGAGATCTCCTGGGGGTTTGCTGTAGGATTCTGTACAGCTGGCTGAGGTTACATAGCAGTTTTGTTATGATCCTACTTTCTGACTAAGGGAACATCTCCCTGCTGAGGAAAGGCTGAGGGAGCTGGGGCTCCATAGCTTGGAGGAGAGGAGACTGAGGGGTGAGCTCATTGATGCTTATAAACCTGGAAAGGGTGAGTGTCAGGAGGATGGAGCCAGGCTCTGCTCAGTGATGTCCAATGATAGCACAAGGGGCAATGGGTGCAAGCTGGAACATGGAGGGTCCATGGAAACATAAAGAGAAACTTTTTCATAGTGAGTGGGACAGGACTGGGACAGGCTGCTCAGGGAGGGTGTGGAGTCTCCTTCTCCAGACACATTCCAAACCCACCTGGATCTTTTGCTGTATGACCTGCTCTAGGTGACCCTGCTCTGGCAGGGGGGGTTAGACTGGATGACTGAGATCCCTTCCAACCCCTGACACTCTGTGATGTGTGAGAAAAGCAGCCCTTTGAGTACCATAATGAAGAATTCAGGCAAAGAGAAGAACTTAAAGTAGGAAAGGTTCTTGAAGGAAAGTAGGATATGAAGGAAATCTTTTGGGGAGGGAAGGGGGTAATGAAACCCAGTAACTGTGAAATTGCTGTGTGATAACAAAATAAGTAACCTCTCAGTCTGTCACTCAGAAAAACTACTGCAGTTTTCAGACCTGAGTCATTGGAATAGCTTGGCAGACTAGGCCACGTATTTTACTTCTCATACACCCATTTAGGAGAGTGACCAACATCTTTGCAGCAGAAGAAACTTTTCTAATGTCTGTATTGTGCAAGTTGAAGTGGAGGAAACAAAGTTCGATGATTTCAGTGCTCTTTGTGCAATTACTGAGGAAATGACTGAAATTCAAGAATGATGTAATGTGGCAATTATCAGGTATCTTCCTGTGGGGTCCAACCCTGAGCGATCCCATTTCACCTGGTTCTTCCAAACACCCACTGACTCGAGGCTGATGGTTTTTAAAAAGTACTGTTTGGGGGTTTTTAAACCATCTTGATTGCCTTAGGATGAAGTGCTTGTAGATCAGTGGTAATGTAACAAGAGCCTTACTGGATGAAGGACTCCCTGAGCTAAAAATGAGAGTTTTGGCATCTTGGCTAAACAAATACAGTTACAACCAGCAGTAGTGAAAAGCTGACATTGTCTACAGCACAGAGATGTTGGAAGTTATGCAAACATAAGGTCTTGTGGCAGTGCAGTGCTTGCCTCTTGTGCTCTGTATGGAGCTGCAGTTAAAAGGGCACTTGATGTCTGGAACAATGGTAAAGGGGTGGACAAAATTGCAGCAAATATTTATGTTGCCATTAAATGTGGAGCCATTCAGGCATATAGTCCTGATTGCCTAATCTCAAAACAAATCAGTTGTGTAGATAAAGCACTGCATAAAAACCCTTTAAAAGATGACTTTAAAGGAAGGAGTATCATCCAAAAGGATGCTAATAGCAAGGCAAGAGTTCAAGAGAAGCAAAAACTTTCAAGCCCTCTTCAGTGCCATATTGAAAATGTGCAGCAGGAGAGTGAAGGTGACATCCAAATGTTTGTACTGGAAGGGACTGAGCCTGAGAACTGGTGGTAGGAGCTTTGAAAGAAATGAGAACATCATCTTAATTATATTATTTACATATATTTATAGTTGTAGTTGTGTTTGTGTTATTTATATATGTTTATATTAGCATTTGTATTTGCATTTGTATTTGTGTTATTTGCATTTGTATTTGTATTGAGATGATATAAATCAATACTGTAGTCTGAGTTACGATTCTGCCTTAGCCAGGCCAGGATTCTCTCTGGGGGTTTTTGTTCACATAAAGCTGCAGTTTTGGTAGGACTGAGCAGCACGCAAAGCACAGAGATTCTCCTGTGCCAGTAAACTAAACTTTGATCTTTTTTTCTGCTGTCTGTGCCTACCCACCAAGAGAAAGCTGGAACGATGTGCAAAACATTAGTGCTTTGTGCCTTAGATCCTTTCAGAAATATACATGAAATAACTTCATCACACCATACCTGAAAAGCTCCTCCAGGAGCTCCTGGACTGCACTGTGAAAAGGAGCTGCATCTCGGGGGGGGTTTGGGCTGTCACGTTGCGTCTCGCTCTGCGCCGGAGGGAGGTGTTGGCATCCCAGCATTTCTCATGAGTGGAGCAATCCATTTTGTTGATGCACCAGCTGGCCAAAAGGTAGGGGGAGTGCCAGGTTCCTTGTCTGCCTGGTGCTAACCAGCTGGCCCTGGGCATGCTTAGGAGCCTGCAGAGCCAAGCTGAAGGCAGGAGGCAGGGCAGGGGAGCTGGCTGGTTGCTGGACTTGGAGCTGGCAACCTCACCCGGCCCAGGAAGCTGTGTAATCTGCACGGCTGCAGCTGGAGATCTGAGGACTTGGCAAAGGGGGCAACCTGCCTGCCAGATTTATTTTGGTCTGTCAGGCAAGGTCACCAACTCATTCCTCTGTAACATTTCAGTTTGGTTGCAGCAGAATTTTCCAATGTGAAGCTGTAGTCTTGCAGAGACTGATACTCAGCTTTGCAGAGGAAAGTAGAAGATGTAGCTACAGTGGAGGTGTTTAGCCTCAGGGCTGCAATCCTCCCTTGTACACCTTTACATAGCAGGGTCTAGCAGTCTTCTGTCTAATTTTCTATCTAATTTTCTCTCTATCTAATTTTTCTCTCTACACCTGGGGAGTAACACCATGTCCTGGTTACAGGTTAGGAGTAGGAGTGCTGGAAAGCAGCTCCATGGAGAGGGACTTTGGCATCCTGGTGGACAATACGTTCTCTATGGGACAGCAATGGGCCCTTGTGGCCAGGAAGGCCAATGGGCTCCTGGGGGGCACGGAGAAGAGTGTGGCCAGAAGGTCCAGGGAGGTTCTCCTGCCCCTCTACTCTGCACTGGTGAGACCACAGCTGGAGTGTTGGGTCCAGTTCTGGGCTCCCCATTTCCAGAGGGACAGGGAGATACTGGAGAGGCTACAAAGATGCTGAAGAGATTGGAACACCTCTCTTGTGAGGAAAGGCTGAGAGCCCTGGGGCTGTTCAGCCTGGAGAAAAGAAGCCTGAGAGGGGAGCTGAGGAATGGTTACAAATCTCTGCAGAGTTGAGGGGGAAGGAGAAGGGGCCAGGCTCTTGTCAGTGGTGCCCTGGGATAGGACGAGAGGTGATGGTCACAAGGGGAAACACAAAAAGCTCCACCTCAGCATGAGGAGAAACTTCTCTGGGGCTGCAGTAACGTGGCCAGCTCAGTGTCACAGTGAGCTAAACACCTGAGTGCCAGTTCTAGCCACAGCCTGAGCCTACGCCAACCTCTTAATGTGCATACTGAGTCTAATCTGTATATCATCCCCCAAGTCTCATGGTCATGAACAGATCTTGAATATTAATAGTTTTATTTTGACCACATAAGCAGGAATCTAAGTAGAATTCTAGCATCTTAGCTTATTCAGCCCAAATTCTTGGCGCTGTTTCTTTTGCTATAATTATTTTTTTATCAACTGGAAAGAAAACAAAGCACAAAAGCAGCTCTAGCTGGAGTAAATTCTCAACTGCATGAGAGAGAGATATGACTGCTATTAAACAAGGCACTTAAATTTTGTATCATGTAATGTTTATAAAGAATGTTGAGTTACTTCTTGCAAAGGTTAAGACAATAATATGGAGGAAATAATGTCTAAAAATAGTGGAGATAAGTTTGAGAAGAGCTAGTCACAACATTTCATCTGTTTGTCACTGCTTACTGTGCTCTGAAATTAATTTAATTACTGAAAGACTTTTTAAGAGTCATGAAAAATGCCCTGAAGCTTCAGAACAAAGAACAGACTGTGATCCATTTTCCCAGTGAGACAAAAACAAAGATGTGCCAAAAGCCTGAGGACGGTGGTTTCATCACCCTGGTTTAGCACTGTATTTGTTCCAGTGACCCTTGAAGAGTTCATGCAGGGCTCTGGTTTGATGGGGCAAGTCTCAATTAGTGTTTTTCTCCAAAGCATTCACAACTTACCTAACAGAAAATGTGTAAAAGCTGATTGAGAGTGTGGCCATCCAGTAACAGGACCCCCATTTCCTGGGACAAACAGTATGCACAACCTGATGAACCCCACTTAGCTGCTGCTGTAAAGATTTTCATTTAATTTTGCCTCAGGTGGCAGTTGGAGTGCTCCAGGCTAAGCCACAGAGGTCTTGCTGTTCCAACTCCTTCTGGACCCCAAATTCCAACCTTGCCTAACATCAACAACACTTCTTTACAACAGCTTTACAACCAAGATTCTCCTCCCCCTCTATTCTGCACTGGTGAGACCACAGCTGGAGTGTTGTGTCCAGTACTGGGCTCCCCAGTTCCACAGGGACAGGGAGATACTGGAGAGAGTCCAGCAGAGGCAATGAAGATGAGGAAGGGACAGGAACATCTCTCTGTGAGGAAAGGCTGAGAGCCCTGGGGCTGTTCAGCCTGGAGAAGAGAAGCCTGAGAGGGAAGCTGATGAAAGTTTACAAATCTCTGCAGGGTGGGGGTCAAGGAGAAGGGGCCAGGCTCTGGTCAGTGGTGTCCTGGGATAGGACGAGAGGTGATGGTCACAAGGGGAAACAGAGGCAGTTCCACCTCAACATGAGGAGAAACTTCTCCCTGTGAGAGTGACAGAGCCTGGCCCAGGCTGCCCAGAGAGACAGAGTTAGATAGGGAAGGGAAACAGGGACATCAGGAAGAAACAGACTACAGATGATGGAAGTGAGTGCAGTGCTGTGATCAGATCGTTCTGTACATCATTCCTGCTTCCCTAAACCCACCTGAAAGTAAACTTAGTAATAGGACATAGAAGTGTTCCGTGTGACTTACAGCTAAGTGAACTGCATGGGAAAAGAGAGGGAAAGTCAGGTGTTTTTTTGGTACATTAAAGCATTTTCAGGTACGGAAATAACAACCTTCTCACGCTGATTGAGGAGGAACCACAAGTGCTATTTTCAAAGAGCTTTGGATTTTCTTAGTAAACTGTTTTCCCAGCCCTGCTTGCAGTGTAATTACTGCCTATCCAGCAATAACAGAAATGAGAATGTCTTAGGCAATGTCTTTTTCCTCCAGAGACAATGTGAAATGGTGTTCAGAAAGGTACAGAACTGTGATGTACTTACAGGAAGAAAAACACATAGTAATCAAGTGTGGAGGTTAGAGGGGAAAAAAACTATAAACAACAAAACAACCCACCCCAAACCGTGATTAGAATTTATATAAAACTGTCTGAAATCTATCAGACCTATAAATAAACCGGGGAGGAAAAAGATTTCAACCATTGTCAGTAAAAAAAGGAGCCAGTAGATGGCATGAGAGACCTTGAGATGCAACACAAAGCTCAGATGGCCACTAATAGCTACTCTCCTCTGCAACCTCCTGTGCTGTCTCTGGTTTTAGCCCTAACTACTGTATTTGCTAGATTCCCGAGGTTTCTTATTCATCAGCTGCACTTAGATCCACACAGTACATTTATTTTTAGGGACAACTAAAGTTCATTTAATAACTCATTCAAACATGCTGAGTAAAAGCCTAGCTCTGTTGAGTTTAACCATTGACTTCAGCGGGGTTAGAATTGTACTCATTTTGGGTTTGGGTTTGGGTTTGGGTTTGGGGTTTTTTTTTTAATGCTCATGCTGTGGAGCAGGCATTTAATTTCCAGGAGGAGTCTGATATTAACAGGTCTGTCCTTTCCTATCACACTGCAGCTCCTTTCTCTGGAGCAGAATGACCACACTTTCCCAAGACTCACTATGTCATTTAAAATTAGTGAATCAAAAGAGCCAGGCCTGATGGACAAAAGGTTTGTTGTCTTTGTCTAGGATACAAAAGACTGTGCCTCCAATAGACTTTTGCCTATCCCTCTGTGATAGCAGGATCCAATTCTAGGCTTTTAGGAATAAGGCACCAAGGTTTAACCAAAGCTGACCATGAAGGAATTATGAATGTTGTTTTGACTTTTTTCCAAGTGTATAGTTATTGTACAGTTGGATGAATCTGAAAATGAAAACCTTCAACTCAGCAATAAAATACACTCATGTGGTTAGGAGATCTAGTGGAAAAAAGAAAAAAAATAAAAGAAATTCCTCTCTAGAATCACTGAAGAACTTGCAAAAGACGTATGGGACTATAAATTCATAAGCATTTCTGACTCCATCAAGTAGGTAAGTAGTCATATCCTTCCGAGGCAGAAAATGAGGCATAGAAATCCCCAGCCTCATGCAAAAGCACGTTGCAGGGCTGCAAAGGCAGGACTGGGACTCAAGCCTGGCCTGTGCTTTAACCAATACTGGAGCACTATAATTGCAAGGTCATAGTCCTTGATTGCTCCAGTAAAGTCCAGAGTTCATTAATTCAGACCACTAGGAATGAAAAGTAGAGTGCATAAAAGCTCAGACTGTGAAGTACACCTTTTGACACTCGGTAGGCTATATAACTTTGCTTTGCTTTATAAGACAGGACAGGCATGTTTTCCAAATGAGGTTTAAAAGTGGACTGCAGATATCCTCCCAGATGGGTTGGGAACGTCTATGTGGCACATTAGAAACTCCAGAAGGGCTTTTTCACACTTGTACCACTAATGCTCTTAATTCCTTTGGCAAAATGAGCTGCTTCTAAGCCTTTTGCTTTGCTGTGCCCACTGCCAACTTCAGGCTTTACTAACTTGCCTTCTATTTGGGTTTTACAGCTGCAACATCAGTGGAGTCTTTTGGTCAGTCACAGACATTTGGCTGGCTCAGCAAGAGGACTAACGAGCAGGAGCTGGCCAGAAATGAAAGCTCCCCCTTTGAAAGGGAAATAATAAGAGCTGTGTCTTGCCCATGCCCTGCACAGACTAGGCATGGGACACAGGAGTGTGCTTGGGTTTTGCTAGAGACTGCTTTCCCCTCTGCTTGAGCCAGCAGAATGCCTTTGACTGCCTGGAAGAGTCCGACTGGCTGTAAGCGACAGCTTTGCCCCCGAAGTGCTAAAGAAACTCCAGCTCATGCACTGACCTGGCTGCAGCACTGGTAAGGTGCTGGTGAGGGGGTTCCCTGGCGATGCTCTAACACAGTGGGGCAGTTTTACCTTTCTTTCCTTGTACTGAGGACAATGCATGAGCTGGGAGTTTCTTTAGGACCTCTTGGCTCAAGCTATCACATGCAGCAAAGCATTGGGAGCCTTGCTGCCCGTTAATAGAATCATAGAATCCTCAAGGTTGGAAAAGACCTCCAGGATCACCAAGTCCAACCTTCTACCTAACAATTCCATGGTCACTGGACCACGCTCTGAAGTTACACATCTACACTCTTTTTTGAATACCTCCAGGGATGGTGACTCCACCACCTCCCTGGGTAACCTGTTCCAATGTTTAACTACTCTTCCACTAAATTCATTTTTCCTCCTATCTAAACACATATCTTAACACCACCCCCAGTGGAAAGTGCTCACAGAGGAGCTTCTGCTGGGGGAAAGGGATATGTGTGTGGTTTAGTATGGGCAGAAGACCTTTTACAGGTATGACACCTTAGCAGGAAGAGACATGTGTCTGTCCTGGTAGCTCCCTTTTATTGGGATGCCAGAGCTGTCTTCTCCTTGATGCAGAGTCCCCAGGACAGGCCTGACCTGGAACACTTCTTGTTTTTTTAACCCTTTACAGCATGTATTATTAGGTATCATCATTGCATTATAACCTAATTTAGGACTGCTGATCAGTCTCTGTCTTCAAGTTTTTCCCAATGACTTTAACAGTCTGCAAATTGTGGTTTTTTTGGGGGAGAAATATTTGCCTTTATGAGCTCCTTGTATTTTTTTACTGTGCATCCCAGCTTGATCATTGTTAATTAGTGTCACGCTTCTGTGTGGATGACTCTGTTTTACTGTGAGCAGAATTACTTCTCTTACTAATGGCTCCTTGCTGTTACAAAATTCCTGTTCTGGAAGTTAAGCAGAAAAGTTCTTTCTTCTTCTCTTGCTACAACTCCTCCCTCACTACCTTTGTCTTATCTGAAGTGGTTGTCTGGCAAAAGTTTCTCTTTTGTAAATAAGCAGATTAAAGAGAAAGGTACTGGATTAAAGATGACAGTCTGATCCTATGAAAGTCAACGGCAGATCTCCCATAAACCACACCGAAAACAGCATCAGGAGGAAAAGGACTCTCCAGGTGTAATATTAGTCTGATTTTAAGGAAAGTTAAATACAATATTCTTCATCTCCCCTTTTGTTTACCTTTTTGCAATGTAGCCCTTCTGAGGAGTTAGCAAAACACAGCTTTTGTACGGGGAACTCCTGGCTGAAATGAAAACACAGCATGAGAACTCACGTTCCAAGTCCTCGTTTGGACATGCTCGCACGAAAGAAAGCTGTTGAATGGAGAATGGGCCAGCTCCATATGGACCCAGTACTCATGAAGTTTCTCAGATACAACATACAGACTAAATTAAGGCTGGGGGAAGAGAAAGAGGCAGGTAACTCCCTTTTGCTCTCTAAGTTATCCTCAGGCTTGAGGCTTAGGGGTAGAGGCAAACATGCTTACCACAGGGTAAGCACCAGACGTGATTTGAGTCCGGTATCTACAGATACCTGATTTGAACAAAACCCATAAGGGTTTACTTTCTTCTGGAAATAATGGAGGAAGTGCAGTACACTGAGAAAAACTGGGTCTTTCCTAATTTCAAGTTGGTGCTGAGATGCAACTTGAGAGTAAGAGGAGTACTACACGACTCACTTTCTGCTCTTGAAAGATTAGAAATGTTATTCTGCAATAGTTCAGCTATTTATTCTTCAGTTGTCTTTCTGATAACTCAATTTTTCAGTTAGAAAGACAGTTTCCTGCCACTCTTTGGGTTCAGCAGTACCTTGCCCAAACTTAGGCTCCTCTTGGAAGAGCATGCTGCTTGCTGCTGCCCGTTACAGAGAACCTATCACGGCTCATTGCACTGCTGATTCTTGTACAAGGTGAAGAGGCACTGGCCCCTCGAAGGGGCCACCTATTCCTGGTCCCCTGGGGTGGGAGGGAATTACCCTTCTGCACAGTGAAAGCTAGCAGGTTGACACTTCAGTGGTTAAGCAGATTATAATGCCCGTTACAGAGATTTATTCTTTACGATAGCTAATAATAGCTTTACGATGCTATTGATCATACATATTTTTTTATGTATTACTATTTCTTGGAGCATTTGGAATGCTACCTGATGTATTATTGTTCACCGAAGTTTCTGAAGGTGGCATTTTCATAGACATACAATAGGAGATGGTAAACCATAAAAAAAAAGTTCCTATTCATACTTTTAGCTCATGAAGCAAGAGCACATCCATTGAAATCTAAATGAAAATGGGGACTGTGTCACACACTATAGCTCTCTGGAAAGCTACAGTGGGAGTCTAGCAGTCCAATTCATTCCTTTGTAAAATGTACTAAGGCTAATGGTCTTGCTGGGAGTAAAATGTATTTTATTTATTTATTTATTAATATATGTTTTTTTTTCCAGAATGGTTCCAAGAACAGACTTTTCTCTCTGTGAGAAAACATAAAAGAAAACAAATGCTTACTGTGTCTTTAGTATGCTAAATATGAAATTCTTTGCACAATGGAATGTTAGCAGTAGCCGTAATCATGTTTTTCTTTCATCACCTAGTGAACATAATTTTAAGAGCGGACTGCTGTAATTATATTTCAGACAAAGGGAAGCAGAATTTCTGGATAATATTATAGTTGGCCTGATTGTTTTGTTGATAGGGAAAAATGGAGAGATCACATGAATACTTATTTAATGAACAACATTTATTAAGCAGCGCACTGTACAGAATGCATTTGACTCTGGATGCAATGCAGTAGGCTTATTTTCTTCAAGCACTTTTCTTAATATTTTACTACAGCTATTACATTCTCTTCTTCTCTGTCCAGCTATTCAATTATTTGCATAGTATGTCTACAGCATGGAACTAAAGTGTTTAGCTTAACTACAGACACCGGTGCAGGCACAATCGACGTCAGCATCCACAGAGTCCACAACATCCTCAGATGCAGACTTCTTATCGCTGCTCCTCTGCCATTCCAGCAGGCTTACAGCAGTAGCTGTCAGAGGAGAGAAGGCATTGTTAACTAACATCAAGCAAATTAAGGCATTTCAAGGAAATGCTGTTTTGATGGCTGCCAACCCCCTCGTCAAGTCGAGAATGAAATCCTGCCCCCGCATCTGACATCTAACCGACGACTCAGTGACTTGGAGCGGGATTTTCATCCATGATACAATTACTATAACACTTCCCTACAAACAAAATGACTAACGTGCCACGGAGCACAAAGACCACAGGCAGAAGGCTGTAATAGTGCTGGAGGTAGCCACCGTCAACCTAAGACCACCACGTACCAACACACATCAGCAATCTCTTTTCATCGTAGCGCTGCCTCTCGCTGCGTGTTTCAGCTGACTATTTGTCGAAGCTCATTCTGAAGGATAAGCCCTTTGGAGAATTTTCAGAGGTTCATAAACTTCTAATTAAAGTTCCCCGTATATTGTGAAATCTTGCAGAGCACTGGCAGTTGCAGTATTAACCCCAGCACACTGCTTTATCAACAGCAGCTTGAATAAGCCATATCCCTTAATGCTGAAATAATCTAAATGCAATAATGATATTCATCCTCCCAATAAATATCCTTAGCTAGCTGAAGGTTTATCATTGCATCTGGAAGAATATTAGGACATCCATTTAGATTAAGGTTGTATAATGAGAATGGTAAAGGGTTCATAATTTTACCTCCATTTGTTTTATCCCTTAGTTGGGCAAGGCATTTATAACGTGCCATCTCTCATCAAGGGAAAGCTGGAGACCACTGTGTGGCTTCAGGTTGTATCAGTCACTTATCTCCTGAACTGCTAATACCCTCCTTGGCTAAATTACTGTCCAGCCTGAAGCAGGGGTTTGCATAATAAACTGGATAATAAATATTCTCTAGAAAGGTGCTGGAGATGTGTTTAAAAAAATCCCCAACAATATTTTCAAGGTGTGAAATGAGAAAAGCTATAAAATGCCCGAGTTCTGCTTTTTATTCACATTAATTCTGGTTATGTCTCTTACTATCAGGCACACTGTGGGTCTGAACACTGCTGCTTGAGAGGCAATGAACAAAGAAAGAAAAATACCCAGTTTTTAAGGGCTGGCCTTGTATTCCTATTGATCCTTAGCCTGAGGAAAAGCAATCATCTTGCTAAAAAACCCACAAATGACATATTTTCCTTCCTTCCCTCCTTTCCTTCCTCCTCCTTCTCCTCAGGATAAATAAATAAATAAAAAAAATCCTTGATTAGGAATGTTGCTAGCAGACTTCCCAGTCTCTGGTTCAGTAAATGAACCAGAGAAGCCTGCAGTTGCTATAAAAGCAGCACTAGCTGCGACAACTAACATATCTTTTTTTGTGTGATTTTCTTCTTTTCTCACACTTTATTTTTTTTTTTTTTGGTGAGAGAATGAGACAGCTTTATTATAGCCTAATATTCTGAGGCAGTGAGAGGCCCAGGGTGATGACATTTCAGAGATACAGACTTGGACGCACAAAAGAAATCTGTGAAATGTGGATATGACAAGATTTTGGAAGGTTTTTGTTGGGTTTTTTTTTTGAGGGTGGATTTTTCTTTTCATAAAAGGATGCATCTATTCACATCTCAGGGAGAAGTCAGAAAACTATTAGCACTCTCTCTGTGCTACTTGTTGAATGCGCTGTTGTAGATGGTTGACTATTATAGAAAGACACTCATTACTTTCATGGGCTGATTCAGCACATTGCAGAGATTATTAACAGGAGCAAAGTGCAGAGTTCTACACAGATGTTGTTTAAAATCAGATGTAAAAGTACTCCGTTCCTCTCCAGTATCTCTCAACACAGGGGTCCATTGGCTTCAGTGAAACAACACTGGATTATCCCAGTTAATAATGGATTTGGCCAACAATGGTTAACACAGAGAATAGACCACTTTAGTAGATACTCCCTAATGGTAGGTTTACTTCTAAGGTGTAGATGTACTGTGTAATTCCTCAAAGGATTTAGGAAGGAATGCACCAGAAATATCTGTAGGATTTCAGGCTGCATTCAGTGTGAACCTGTGGTAGACAACACATCACATCCGTGACAAATTGGTACCAGTGAAAGGAGAAAAAGGTCCAGTGTTTTTAAAAAACTGGGGCATGGTGTGTGTCTATAAAATAAAACCAAACCATTTTTTGGAACAATTTAGAGAACATTTCACCTATGTGGGTTGTTGGTTTTTTTTCTGATGTATTGCACAATGGCATAGCATGGCAGCCTAATCACAGCAGTCATGTCACACCACTTGGCTGACTTTCAATCGCCTTGCTTGCCCTGGTCTACACAAAATTGCAGGCTGTAATGTGCATAAAAGGACTCGGTGTTGCTTACCTCAACTTTATGGAGGTCTTGAAAACGTGAAGAAAAATTATTGATCACTGCTGCCCCTTTTACCACCTCGAATGTTTTTCTCAGATGATGCTACCTGCCATCATCTAAACTAGCTTTTAGCTGGGCAGTACTGTCGGTGGTTACAGCAAATACTAATGGGATTAAAAACAGCAGCTCAGAGAGGAGACAGAGCAATACAGGTCTGTGTGTGGCTCTGCTGTGTTTTGTTCTTTCGAGTGCTCTGACAGAGCTCCTGCACTACGTGACACACACAGAGGGAAAAAAATAGCTTACCTTTTGGGAAACAGTGGAAGCCAACCTTAACTGAAGCTTTTTCGACGGGAGTACAGTCCTTCATACATTTCAGCACAGGATCCACAGAGTAACACGTAGATTCCTCGCCATCAATAGTAGGAGTTCGATCCAGCTTCACATAACTGCGCTGCAGCTTGCACCCTAAGAGGAAAAGGAAACGTAGTTAAAATGGTAGAAATAAATCCCCATCGATTGTTGCAATAATAAAGCTCCATGTTTTCTCTTCAGCTTTTATTAAAACACAGGTGCCTGACAAACCATCTTCACAGTAGCAAGGTTATCGAGATAGGATGATAATAAGTTGGGGGGGGGAGGTAAAGAGTCTGGAAGGGGAGCTATTTTTAAAATCTAATTGCACAATCTAACCGAAATGGAATCACGTATGCCCAGTTTTTTAGAACTACATAATACGCAGAAAATAACCTCTCATGTCTAAAAGCTATTAAGAACAGATACTGCAAGCACACTGGCTACTTCATTGCATTAGGAAAAATGACAACTGTAGTGAATGGATAAAATAAAAAAAAGGCAGCATTTATATAATAACATCAAGGATAATTTTTGTATTGGGTGATTTTTATAATGTTGCAATTATCTCACTAGAAAGGTATAATGTAACTTTACAGGATCCCAGCTATGATTCTGTTTCCTGACACACAGATAAGTACAGTTTTGCTGCCACGGAAGTCAAGGAGAAAAAAAACCATTAACTTCAATAAAGTTATCTCAGGTCCAAGGTAAATGGAGACCTATAGAACAAAACTGTATTGATGCGATGGGAGACCATCATTATTTTTCCAGCTACATGGGAGGAAGCTCGTTTACTTCAGGAGAATTTCTAAATATTTCTCTGAGATTGCACCCTCGGATGGTGCAGCACAAAAATGAAATTTTGCACGCTGAAAATTTACATAAACTTAAGATCTGACACCGTGTTTGTAGTCTGCAGCTGTTCTGATTGAGTTAAGTCAGCGGAAGATGCTTTAATTCAGTGGTGAAAAACACACTTATTTCAGTGGGAGCAAGATTAGGCCTGATTTTTGCCTCAAAGATAAAAGCTCCTCAGTGCAAGAAATTATAGCACAATCATTTAGTTAACATCGAGCTGCACATGAGACAAAGACTTAAGCTGTAGCATATATTCTGTGTATTCACAGGCAGTGTTTTAAAGAGTCAGGGTTTAATGACATCAAAATGGATATGTATAGCTATTATCTTCTCTAAGTAAAAGGTAACTACTGCTTTAAAAAAAATAAAACCAAAAATTTGTAGCTCTTGGCAGAGGAAAAGTGGAATTGCATTCTCCTCAAGCATAAAGTCTTTTCAGATCTACTCACCAGCAGAGCAGGTTTCTTCTAGCAACACCCATGAATGAACAAAAGCAGAACAGCTCTGTGCCAGCCTATGATTTGGCATCAGGAGTTCATTGTGTTTTTCTCTGTCATTATTTCCACAAAGTCCACAGGTCTTTCCTCTCATCCACGAAGCAACAGTAACCTATAAACCAGCAGATCTTTGTAGTGAATACTGAAGTGTTGGGTCTGTTACATTGCCAAGGGACTAAAGAGAAAGAAAGTAGTAACCTTGAAAGTAAGCCTAGTACCTTAAGGATCACTCCATCAAAAATTACATTCTTCAGTCCATGTGCTGGAGCTTCCACGATAACTCTTGTTCCATTTTTGTAAATTTTAACATTACCTGTAAGAAGATGGTGAATCATGAGGTGATCTGCTTAATTTCACATTAATGGAGAAGTTGAGTAGCCCAAAATGCATTTTCCTTCATGAAGATAGTTTTGCTGCTATAGTTGGATTTGATTGTTTTGTGGGTTTTTGTTTTTTGTTTTTTCAGCTGTGGTTTGTTTTTTTTTGTGGTGAGAGAAAGCAAAAATAGAAGAAATTATCTCTTCATTTGTAAAAATATTCTACTGCTGTTCCCTGTAGTTGGAACTGACTTTTGTATCCAATTTGCCATGCCTTAAAATGATAACGACATTGCTGGTGCTCCAGTTAAATACCTGAACTAGGGCATCTAACTGTGACAATAACCAGAACTTTTTTTCCTAAACAATTTTTCTGTGGAATTTATAAAGACATCTTGAAGATATTTAGTTTCCAGGTCAGCTGTGGAAAAGTGGGTTTTGCAGCTTACCTTTTACATACTTAGAATCATCACTGTCTGATAGAACTGGTTCTTCATTGCACGTCACAAGGAGAGATGAACTTGAGGAAGGACAGATTGTGATATTCCTTCAGAGAAAAAAAGAAAAGAAAAGAATAATAAGGAAAAAAATTAATAAACTCCTGGTTAATTTAAAAAGTGAAAAGAAGAGGTATTTGTGACCAAAGCCATCAGAGAAACAATCTGAATATCTGAATTTTGAAGGAATGAATGAGCTGTTTTCATTCCAAAGTGCAAAATTCATTGGAACTTCGGGGTCTGAGATTCAAAGAGTCTCGGATGAGGCTTCCTTCTGAAAGTCCTGTCTTTCCCAAAATACTGGATTGCAAACTGGTTTCGCTAGGAGCTAGACATCTCCCATCCCCAGACTCACTCCCCGCAATGTTACACCTATCTCCTGAACCTTCAGAATAAACCACACTTACACTGAGGTTGTATTTATGTGAACCTCTCTTGAGAAGGACTGAGGATCAACCTTTCTTGTAGTGATGATGAATTTAGGGTGTTCCGTACAGTCTTGGGCCACTATCAGGCTGCAGCTTTTATTGAAGGAATACGTACGGCTCACGTGATCAAATGTTTTGAAATCTCCCTCTCTGACTTCACATGTGGCTGGGAAACAAAACCAGAAAAGAAAAAGGCAGATATGACAATGGCATACATGTTCCTGCAAAGTACTGAAAGACACCTCTGTGAGACTGAATTACACTCCAAACAGGAAAGAAACTTCATAATTTCCTTGGCAAAGCTTTCAGTGCTGCCAGAGTCTGTCAGGAATAACTACCAGGTATAGACTATATGAATATTGATTTGATTACGTGCTGAACACAAAACTCAAGCTAACAGGAACGAAAATATACCAAATTCTTCAGCAACCACAAACAGTGACTGGCCATGGTAAAGAGTGGCTCACATTGCCTACAGAAAGGCTTAGGCACCAACCAGATAAGACTCACGTGACTCCTCCTTGAAGAAAACAGACATGGTAGAAAATACATGATCTGCCTTGTAACTGCCATCTGGTGCCTCTCAGTGCAGGGATGGCACCTTCTTAGAAGGGGCAGAAGACAACCTCTCATCCCTGCAGCCAGGAGCAATTCCTGAACTCTGAATATTTATATCAGTTTGAAATCTCTTCATTCCCCTGCCAATAAACCTGCTACTAAGTGAAGGAACGAGCTGTTGAGAATGCAAGATTAGAGAGGCTGTTCTTCCCTAGAAGACCATTACAAGGAAAGGCAAGGCCCAGTCAAGGCCATTACAAGGAAAGGCAAGGCACAGTCAAGGCCATTACAAGGAAAGGCAAGGCCCAGTCAAGGCCATTACAAGGAAAGGCAAGGCCCAGTCATGGCAGAGGATGGATCTACAAACATTGCTTATTCATAAGACAAGCATCTAAGTAATTTACATTGATCTTCTCGTGCTATTTGCGATGCTATTTCAGGAAATAAATTCCAGGCAGTGATATCTCGAGTCTCATAAGCTGGAGATGGGCCTAAGGGCAGAGTGAATGGCGTTCGGAGAGCCTGGTAGTAAAGTGTTACCTGAAAAAAGCAGAAATGAAAATACATTAAGATGAATTGAACCATATTGCTCAAGATATGACTGCAAACAAAGAAAGACTCTTATCTTGAAAAAAAAAAATCTTTAGATGCATTTATACAGTTGCAGTTGTGCCAGTCTCTCCAGGATGCACCCAAACCACAAGATTCCGAGAGGAATCATTGTATTCTTTTCTAGCCACACTTCTCAACTTTCTATGAAATTGTTAAGGACATTGGAAAATAAGTGACATAGATGAAAAATAGAATGGTTTGGATTGGACACCACCTTAAAGATCTTCTAGTTCCAATCCACCTGACCCACTGTAAGGACACCTTCCACTAGCTCAGGTTGCTCAAAGCCTCATCCAACCTGGTCTTGAACACTTCCAGAGATGGCTGGGCAACCTGTTCCAGTGCCTCACCACCCTCATAGTAAAGAATTTCCTCCTAAGATCTAACCTAAATCTACCCTCTTTGGGTTTAAAACTGTTATCCCCTCTCCTATCAGTCCGCTCACTTGCGGGAGTCCCCCTCCAGTTTTTCTGCAGGATTCCCTCACTGTAGCTCCAAATTTCATTTACCAAGAGAATCAAATTAATGCCCCAGTGTGCCAGCTTCTTCCTTAACATCTCTTAGGGGTCCTAAATGCTGAAGCACCATGGAAGGTTAAAGACACACTAATTTATCCGTGCATGAGTAGCTAGCTGTTATTTATTTGCCAGAGATCCATAGGGGGAATTTTTCAAAGCAGAGCATAGGGATCTGGGGGACAAGGACAAATGAATCAGTGGGATTCTGCAGATCCAGCCTGTGCAAGCTGCTCTGGAAGTGTAACAGACTGCTCCAGTTTGGTTAAGGCAGAGTTGTACCTGTGGCTGTCGTAAGTGGCTTGGACCTGTCTCATCAAGCAGTCACTGCTGATGTGGGACGCGTGTCCTAACTCAGATAGACTCTGTGCATGGCTGCAGTGGAGTGCAAGGTGTTCTCAAGGTCTCTTACCTGCTTGGAGACCCCTACACAACCCACAGAACCAGTCACATCGTGTGAAATGAATAAAAATGTGAGTGCAGAGCAGCCATACATGAGACAATTTGGGCCTAACTTCTGTTCTCAGCATGGAATCCAAGTATTTGACTACAGAGTCTGATTTTCAACTTACTGCTACATTGCACCGAAGCAGCACAAAATCAAGAGTATTGCTGTATCTATTTCAAGACCCATGTAATGCAGGCAGGTATGTAACAGCTTCCCTAAAAGGGAAGGTTTTGCCTTTTTTTTGTTCTCTTTACATTAAGTATCAAACTGTCATTAGTTGAAAATCCATTCAAGGTAAAGAAAAAGAAAAGAAAAATTGACACATACCCCAGGAGCTTTAATTACTGTATCAATTGTTCGTGGAGATGTTGCAGCTGCCCTTACTATAAATTCATGAGATGGATTTCTCTGACTTGCTTCTGAGAAACCCAACACGAGTGCTGCCCCAGGAACATATTGCATGAATCTAGAGGGGAGGAAGATGTGACAAACTCAGGTATATGAACAACAGCAGACATGGGATGTGGGGACTATTGGCAGTGCTTTAAAAGATCAGGAAAATGATGGAAGAATTGAAAAGTCAAAGAAATAATATTTTGGGTCAAATCAAATGGTTGATTTTACCCGGAGGAAACACACTGGATTTATTTAACTGGCTATTTTTTGAGACTGAATAGAGGAACATTTCAAAACAAAAAAAGCATTTTGAAGCAAAATATGATTTTGAAGTAAAATGTCAAATAATTTATTGTGAAGAATGAATTAAGTACATGAAGTTTTAAAATATTTGGGAAGTATCTTTTAATTTGAAATGTGGAGAAAGTAGAACACATTCACAAAATATGTTTGTGCTACTGAATTTGTGTTTTCCATCCAAGCAAAGCAAAACAAAACAAAAACCAGGCAAAATAAAAATCAACCAAATGAAAACAAAACAACCCCCCCCCAAAGCCCAAACAAACAAAAAACAACCAACCAACCAAAAAAAAAACCCACAAAACCAAACCAACCAACAGAAAAAAAAGCCCACAAAACCAGAACAACCAACCAACCAAAGAAACCAACACCAGAATAACCCACAAAACGCCACCTGAGCATGTTTGGGCTGAAAACTGTCATCCAATTCTTTCAGTGTTTCTGAAAGCTGGCTAGAGTAAGAAAGGTAAAATAATAGCTTAGGAAAGAACAAATTACATACGCTGTGCTTGTCTTTTTTATCCAGGATGGAAGATGTCCCCATTGTACCTTCAGCTGCACGGCTGGTTTCCTTGCCAGCTGGCCTGTGGTAGCTGTTGCTGTGACCCTGTAGTCCCAGCACTCCTTGCCCCATCTCAGCCTGGCCTTTACAGGGAAACAGCCAAATTTCAGGAAAGAATCACAGAAGGACCCCCGACCACTGAAAAAGGCAAGTTTTCCTTCTTTCCTAAAACCTCACATTCATCCTTAAATGTTTCCACGTTTGTTTCTTTTGCTCTAAATAGGCTCAGAGAGAAATTTTGCCTACATTTGGAAAAACCTAAGGCATAGTAGAAAAAAAGTTTGCTAGGCTTTGCAGAAATATACACCCATCTTCTTGTCTCAAAGCAACCAGGTCTGTGATATTTTCCTGAGATTTCCTTAGACTTGGTAACTTTGGAATCAATATGTAGTTTTTCTAGAAGATGCCAGTATAATATTTTCCATTATCCTCCCCCAATATCTCTTGATTTGAACACCACCCTCCCTTTCAATGCTGAAATATCATGCCCAATTTGTTTTTGATAATTGCAGCTGCAAAACCCGAGTTTTTTCTTGTTTTTTCTTACACCAAGATCTCTTGCACTAAAAGGCACATGGGAAGTGCAGCACAGGGAGGTGCAAAAAAAAAAAAAAAATCAAAGGAAGAACCTGTTCTTTCATTTCTGATGTTCTCTCAGGCATCAACCCATTACCCAACTTTACTTTTTCCATCTTTTCATATAAAACTCATTTCCTATGTGTGTTTTTCTTGTTTAATTTTCCTGCTCATTTAAAAAACTCAGGGCTTTTTCGATGTCTCTGTGGTCGAAGCTGCCGACATTCTTACCTTTGCTTTCAGAGGCAGTATGACAGCATCAGCACACGCTTTCCAATTGGTTTCAGCCAACTGAACCACGACTAGTTGCACATCAACTTTGGCAGAGTCGGAACGAACATATGCTGTAGCTTGATAACCTTGATTTCTGTTGTCACTCCTCACTGCCTGTGCCACAATCGTAATGCCAGGTGGAATTATGTCGCCCAGGAAGTTGCGCTGAAAAACAACCCCCAACCATCTATGCTTAGTGTATTTCTGTGCATTTACAGTCCAGCTTATGTGTGCTGAGAGCAGTTTTGTTTGCAGTACATATTTCTATACCCCCAATATTTAAGTATAAATTTGATGGGAATGGTGAACATTTCATTACCACCAGCAAGTTTGAAAGGCATGATGTTTTAATGAGGGATCCAAGACTTTTCCAAGCTATCTTGATGCACCTAGGAAGATTTTTTTCATTATTCTAATATTTCAAGTAGCTGCCTACAATACATACTAAAAAAAGTTGGGACTAGATGATCCTTGAGGACCCTTCCAACCTGGAATTCTATGATTCTATGACATACTAAATATCTTCATAGAAGTATTCACATTCACAAGGTATTTCACTATACTTCAGCTCCTTCAAGGCAGTTGATTATTTCTAAATCCTTCTTAGTAGCAGTGTTCTCTTCGACATGGCCTGCATTTGAAGAGCTATTTGTTATATTATTATGTAGATACCTTGACTTAGTACAATTATAGAATACTAAGATAAAAATGACCTGTGCTTAACGGGACTTTGCATTTACCAATCAGTAATGACCATGGAGAGTCTGATTCTGGTTATACTCTGCATGCAAAATAATTAGGTGGACTTAAGTTAAAAAAGAAAAAAGACTTTAAATATACCTTATTTATTTCCTCCCCATTTTTTACCTTCATGCAATTTATTTTGCATTTTGATCTTTCACAGGAAAAGGAAAATTTTTCCCCTTTAACTCACAACCCCGCTCCCTTCATTTTTTAAAATTTCCAGATCCAGGCTTTCACATACTGCAATCACCTTTAGAAATGAAGGAAAAGATACCCAAGAAACTAGCAAACAACACCCCAAAGCCAAGGGAATTGGGATAAAACTTTTTTTTTGGGGGGGGGGGAACTTCTCAACAGACTTTGAATTTGAATTTTGACACTTGACTGGCAGCATATTCCCCCCATCTAATTAGAGTGCCACCACATCTACAGCTCCTGCTCAGCAGCCAGCAAAGCCTGGCTGCTCGTTTGGACCACATGGGGAGTAGTACCTCCTGCGTCAAGCTGGAACCGCGGCTGTGAGCGATACTGTNGGCTGTGATGGATACTGTCTCGTCTGCTCACGTGGCTGCTCCTGGAGCTGTGGCCAGCATTTTCTCCATGGTGGTGGCTGCTGCTGCTGCTGCTGCTGGTGCTCCTGCTGCTGCTGTCACTGCTGCTGTTGCTGTGGCTGCTTGCCGACTCGGAGTGAGACGATGATGAGCTGCTCGATATCTTATGATTTGGATGCTGCAAAAGAGAAAGAGTTTAAAAAGCTATGATGTGGTCTCTAGTTTTACAGTGTAGATATCAAAATCAGACCTATCAGCTTTCTTGACAGGACAGAGTTCCTCTACAGACAGACGTGGACATATCTGCAGTGTTATTTTCATGATCATAGGCAGAAATGAAATATGTTGAGAATGTGCCTTGGATCCACCTGGATCTCTGCTGACAGGGAGGCTGCCTAGGCAGCATTTGCAGGTGGCAACAGCACATTGTCCAGGTCTAATGTTAGGGAAAATAAAACCTGACCCTTAACAAGTGGTCAGATAGATCCATATTATTTAGAAATAAAGAAAAAAGGTATTACAATTTAATTAAAAACACCGTAAATCATTCTCCTCTTTCTCAAGCAGGACACATAATTACTTTATGTGTAACACCAACAAAAGCCACTATGTTATCACCCTTCTAATATATACCTAAAATACCTCTGTGCCATAACTCCTACTAACTGTGGTCTCTGATATCATGCACATAGCTGAGGATTTTGCCATGATTGCCTAAGAACTGTGAATATAGCTATTCCCACTGGAAGAATCTGCTGGTTTATAGGTCTCCCATGGTCTTTGTTAGCTTAGCTTTGGCTGCATTGTAGAGTATCTGGCCTAAAGGTGACCTGACCCAAATTTAAGGATTGCAAGTGCTGCAACAACAGCAGGATGTAGTGTAATAGCATTTTAGTAATAAATCTGCTTATTTTGGCCATCATCAATGTGGTTGTTGGACAGTATGCAACGCTCAGGTGAAACGAACCCAATGAAGCCCTTCAGTAACATGCTTGACCATATCAACTGTGGCCACCATGGGAATGTGCACTTGAATTAATAGAACAGAACAGGATGCACTGGGGACCTCTAAAGATCATCCAGTCCAACCTCCCTGCAATAAGCAGGGACATCTCCAGCTAGGTCAGGCTGCTCAGAGCCTCCTCAAGCCTGGCCTTGAATGTCTCCAGGGATGAGACCTCTATCACCTCTCTGGTCAACCTATGCCAGTGATCTAGCACCCTCAGAATAAAGAACTTTTTCCTAATGACTGACCTAAATCTACCCTTTTCTATCTTAAAGCCTGTCAAAGGACCTACCTGATGTGTGTGAGCAGACCTGAAGCGCAGCCGGTACACCTTTGGAAGGTGATATACCTGCAAAATTCCAGAAGTTATTATCTACAGCTCACTAAGGATACCTTCTAACAAAGTCAAAGCCTCAGAAAACGTTACCCGTTCTGTAGAAATGTCATAGCCACTGTCACTGCCAAACTGGGACTCGACGTGCTTCGTCTCAGCTTCTTTGTTATATTTGCTGTGGCGCTGGGAAGCACTGGTGCTTTCACTGCTGCTGCTGCTGGTGCCACTGCTGGTGCTTCTGCTGCTACTCTGTGTTTTATGCTTCTGCTCACGGGCACTTCTCTCTCCTTCAGCAGCACTGACATGTGGAAATGGTGTGGTCTTGGACTGTTTCTTAACCTTATGCTTTGTACCAGATGCTTTGCTACTGCTGCTGTTGCTGCTAGCTGTGCTCCTACTGCTGCTGCCTTTGCTGCTGCTACTACTGCTTCTGCTACTGCCCTTGCTGCTGCTACTTCTGCTACTACTGCTGCTGCCCTTGCTGTTGCTGCTACTACTGCTACTGNAAATTTCCAGATCCAGGCTTTCACATACTGCAATCACCTTTAGAAATGAAGGAAAAGATACCCAAGAAACTAGCAAACAACACCCCAAAGCCAAGGGAATTGGGATAAAACTTTTTTTTTGGGGGGGGGGGAACTTCTCAACAGACTTTGAATTTGAATTTTGACACTTGACTGGCAGCATATTCCCCCCATCTAATTAGAGTGCCACCACATCTACAGCTCCTGCTCAGCAAAGCCTGGCTGCTCGTTTGGACCACACGGAGAGTAGTACCTCCCGCGTCAAGCTGGAACCGTGGCTGTGATGGATACTGTCTCGTCTGCTCACGTGGCTGCTCCTGGAGCTGTGGCCAGCATTTTCTCCATGGTGGTGGCTGCTGCTGCTGCTGCTGCTGNNCTAAGAACTGTGGATATAGCTATTCCCATTGGACGAATCCACTGGTTTATAAGTCTCCCATGGTCTTTGTTAGCTTAGCTTTGGCTGCATTGTAGAGTATCTGGCCTAAAGGTGACCTGACCCAAATTTAAGGATTGCAAGTGCTGCAACAACAGCAGGATGTAGTGTAATAGCATTTTAGTAATAAATCTGCTTATTTTGGCCATCATCAGTGTGGTTGTTGGACAGTATGGAACGCTCAAGTGAAACGAACCCAATGAAGCCCTTCAGTAACATGCTTGACCATATCAACTGTGGCCACCATGGGAATGTGCACTTGAATTAATAGAACAGAACAGGATGCACTGGGGACCTCTAAAGATCATCCAGTCCAACCTCCCTGCAATACGCAGGGACATCTCCAGCTAGGTCAGGCTGCTCAGAGCCTCCTCAAGCCTGGCCTTGAATGTCTCCAGGGATGAGACCTCTATCACCTCTCTGGTCAACCTATGCCAGTGATCTAGCACCCTCAGAATAAAGAACTTTTTCCTAATGACTGACCTAAATCTACCCTTTTCTATCTTAAAGCCTGTCAAAGGACCTACCTGATGTGTGTGAGCAGACCTGAAGCGCAGCCGGTACACCTTTGGAAGGTGATATACCTGCAAAATTCCAGAAGTTATTATCTACAGCTCACTAAGATCACCTTCTAACAAAGTCAAAGCCTCAGAAAACGTTACCCGTTCTGTAGAAATGTCATAGCCACTGTCACTGCCAAACTGGGACTCGACGTGCTTCGTCTCAGCTTCTTTGTTATATTTGCTGTGGCGCTGGGAAGCACTGGTGCTTTCACTGCTGCTGCTGCTGGTGCCACTGCTGGTGCTTCTGCTGCTACTCTGTGTTTTATGCTTCTGCTCACGGGCACTTCTCTCTCCTTCAGCAGCACTGACATGTGGAAATGGTGTGGTCTTGGACTGTTTCTTAACCTTATGCTTTGTACCAGATGCTTTGCTACTGCTGCTGTTGCTGCTAGCTGTGCTCCTACTGCTGCTGCCTTTGCTGCTGCTACTACTGCTTCTGCTACTGCCCTTGCTGCTGCTACTTCTGCTACTACTGCTGCTGCCCTTGCTGTTGCTGCTACTACTGCTACTGCTTTTGCTACTGCTGCTTTTGCTACTGCTACCACTACTACTACTGCTTTTGCTACTGCTACTACTCCTTTTGCTGCTACTGCTGCTGCTTTTGCTGCTTCTACTACTACTACCGCTACTACTGCTGCTGCTACTACTGCTGCTGCTGCTACTACTACTACTGCTACTACTACTGCTGCTGCTACTGCTGCTGCTGCTGCTACTACTACTGCTTTTGCTGCTACTGCTACCACTGCTGCTGCTGCTACCACCACTGTCCCCAAAAGGGTAGAATTTCTTTTCTTTGGCTTTGGACTGTCTTGTTTTCAGATTCATCTGGGCGCCTCCTTTTGATGTTCTGTCGCCAGAGTCACTGCTGGAAGGGGTGCTTGTTGTACTCTCAGCACTTCTGCTGGTGCTGCTGGCACTGGATGATGAGCTTCTGGATTTTCTTGTCTCCTAGTCAATGGTACCATTGGAAAAACAAAATTATTTTTCTGTCTTCCTGCAGAAGGCTGTAAGTAAAATCAGTTCCAGAGAGCTATGAAACTCTCTGCTACCTTAGAAGACAAGATGCACGCCTGATAGAAATCTTGCAAGGCATCACAATAAAGCAAATTCATAATAACCTGTTCAAACCACACATCAGTAGAACAATACCCCAAGCCCCTTTGGGATAATGAACACGTGTAGAGATTGTTGATCATACAGTGTTGTGTAACTAATGCTGGCAATGACAGTGCTGCAGCTGTGACTATCTCAGGGCAAACTGTGCAGATAAGGTGTGCTACCTTTTTGCTTTTTGTGTCTTATGAGAGATTTTCAGGAAAACTTACAAAACCAACCTGCTCTTTCTGATGTCCTTCGCCTGCAGAAGAGACGATTGCAAACAAAAGACCTGCAGAAGGACTTGTGTACTCAAAAGCTTGTCTTTATTTTCAAAGTTTTGTATGCTATCTAAACCAGTGAAGGTCCTTAGTAATAGAAATATAACTAAGCTTTGTGTAACAACTCCCACAAATGCAGAAGTGGATTTTTATACCGGTACCTGGTCATCAGGATCGTGAAGGATTTTCTTCACTCTTCTAATGGCTTCTATGCTGGAAGGTATTTGTGCCTCTGGATCCTCAAATGTCACTAAACGTACCATTTTTGTAGGAGCTTGGTCTCCTGCTTGGACTGTGACTTGTATTTTTTCAATAGGTGCCTCTGTGTAAACTGAAATTGCACAACAATTAGTATTAGCAAATGAATAGTAGACCAAGACTTTTTTTTTTTTTTCTGTTATTTATTTAATCATTCTTCCCCCAGACAAAAATATAAATGCTTAGTGATTATTTCTGGTATTGAGAAACTTGGCTAAAAAAAATCTGTAGTTGGTAAACCACATCCTGGCAATAATGCCATTTAAAAATATTAGCATGATACCAGATTCTTTTCAAGTCAACAAACAGAATGATCAGCAGATTTAAGTCAAGTGATGTGGATTGCTTAACTAGGTAACACTATGGGATAGGGAATTAGGCATCAATTGAAGCTCAACTCTTGAATTGTAAAGAACTGCCCAATGGTTAGGACTTTAGTTTAATACTTAGGAGACGTAGATTCAGTGGCCTGCTGTGCTTTCACTTCTTCTGATCATGGATTAAGACTAGGGATAGGATAAGAGGAAATGGGCTTAAGTTGCGCCAGGGGAGGTTTAGGTTGGATATTAAGAAACATTTCTTTACTGAGAAGGTAAGCTGGTAGGTCTAATGGTAGTGTTAGTGGTACTTAAGATGCAAAATACATGTATGTGGCTATGCAAATATTAATATGTGGCTATAGGCACACCTCTACCCACCCACCCATTATTTTCTTTTCTGTGCACAGTCATATTTACCTGGCTTGAAGCTCATTCTAAGGGCGTGCTCTCCAACAAGGTAATAAAGAGGCACATTTTTGATAAATGCTGCATGCACACTTTTCCTCTCAACACACACTTCAACCCCAAAAGTGCTTGCGTTGGAGCACGTGGACTGAACAAACGGCTCTTTTGGGGAAGAATAACGTCCAAAGGAGGCGGAGTTCTCTGACCAAGCATCTTCTGTGGACTGTCTGTCCTATAGGCAATACAGGCAAGTTAAACTGAAGAGTCAGAAATACTTGCAAGCTATGTTTGGGTAATAGTTGTGTGCGTTCTGCAGGAGGAATTATCCAGTTTATGGGAGGTAGCAAGGCTGTGACATAGGACAGCGTGGTTTTCAGTTGGACAAAACTGTAAACTGAATAGCTTGATGAGACTGTTTAGTGTAAAATGAGCTTCAGGCTATAAAAATGGGAAATTATACCACAAATTAATTCTAAATATTTAGTTTTAATCTGGTGTATTAGACAGTGTTAACAGGTTCATGATAAATCTGAGTGTGCTCTAGACTGACTGGACTTCTTTCCTTTGGTTTTTGACTGGGGCAAACAATAGAAACTTCATATATATACACAGAAATTCTGTCTCAGTCGAGGTCTGACATGAATGTGAGACTATAAAACTATTTACATGTGCTAAGCAATGTTTGCAGAAGAACAAAATAAGATCGGATAGAATTAGAATCAAATCCATGAAATGAAACCCATGATTTCCTGGAGCAACAAATGAGTATAGCTAAAGACACTTAATCACAAGCTTTCATTTAATGCTTAATACAGGTTTCCAAATATATTTTTTTTACTCAGTTTATCACATCTCACAAGATTCCAAACTTGTACGAACCCCACTGAAAAATGTGGAATTTTAGTGCTAATATTTTTATTTACAAAGGAAATTCTACTGCTACTGGGAAATGCTCCAGTTAGTGCCATTATGCAGTTGCTGTTCATTATAGAGTAACTGTGGAGTGCTGAGTTTTCAGGAAGGGCAACACAGAGGCACAAATTAGAAGAACTTGGCTTGTGCTGGGATCTTGGGAACTGCTCTCAGTGACAATACATTTGCCTAGTGACTTCTCCATGGGGAAGAGCTGCACTCATCCTCTGTTTTCTCTTATTTACCCTGAAAACCCTTCAGAGTTGCAGGACAACAGTGAAACCAGAACAGGACAGTGTATTCCTCATCTCTGTCAGTCTTCAACTGAATGAATTGCCACAATGAAGCCTTCACAAAGCTGCCCATCATAGAAAGCCTGTACTGGCTTTGATGGAAACCTGGAGCTCAGGGAGACATTTGAATTGACACACAAACTGCCATCCATCCTTGAATCAGGATGTTTCTAAGCATTACATTTGGTTCTACAAGTTGAGCAACGAAGTGTCTAGAGGCACATTTGTGTCTGGCCCACGAATGTGATGTTGCATAATGGTTGCCAAGTATTTGAAAGCTTGTGGGCCTATCCTGTAGATGGCAGTGTAAAATTAATTACCAAAGTGCTTTTGCTTGTGAAAAAGTGTTGCAAGTCTGATATATTACACTCCAGAATTTAAAATAATGCTACTATTGGGCTATTTTTTGTTATTAGATTGAACTTGACTTATTTTGAGCGAAGCAGCATTGGTCAGAGATTAATTATACATTTTCCTATGGAGAAAAGAAATAGTCTCCCTGTGATTAAAAGCCCCAAAAAGAATAGTCAGACACTACATCATTTACCCTGGTGTTGTCAGTCTCGCCTGATGCAGAATCTGAATCAAAAGACATCTTCATTATGTCAGGCACTGCTTCAGGTAGAAGGACTGGAGTCATCTTACTAGCAGCCAAGTCCCCAATGTTTCGTGTAACAGCAAATGTCTTAGACCTGCAGAATAAACACCAGAGGAAATCTGTGTCTATAAAGCACTGCTGAGGAAAAGACCTGAATAATGCCTCGTAGCATGTACTCAGCAGCAGATGCCATACCTTGCAAATTACAGATACAGCATCTTCCCTGTTAGTTGTATTTTTAAGGACTGCTAAGAGTGAATAAAGACATGGACCTGTCTCAAGGGCAGAGGGCTCAGTTAGACTCTTAGAATCAAGTGTACAGGTCAAAAACATTGCGGTTGCAGGGATCTCCATCTGCCTAACACCTTGAAGAACAACCCACCGACTTAGAAACCTACCTGTGGATTACATAAGAATTCTTTTTTATCTCCTTCTTTTGATATTCTGGACTTTTACATTTTTAAACTCATCTTCTGTGTGTTCACTGCTAATCCTGTTAGTTCTTTGACATTATATTTGGGGAAAATACTGCCATAAGTTCAAAAAAAACCAATCTGGGAACTGAATGTTGTTTCCTATGCAACTTTTGTTAAAGCAGAATTAAAGAAAGGAGCCTGAAATCATCAGAGAGTCTCCAGCTTGATCTAAATTCACTCATGGCTTGACCACGGCCTGGAAAGACATCACAGGGAGATGTGTAGGAAGGTTAAGAGCCTATTTATGTCAATTCAGTACATTGGTTCCAATGTTGTGGACTCTTAAGAGTACTAGTCAGGATCCAGGATGAGTGATACAAGGTGCAACGTGGGACTGACACTCTCATGGCTGAAAATCCTGACTCCTTGGCTCCACAGCCCACATTAGTCATGGAAGTTGTCACCCTGCTGTAATAATGATGCGTCTTGTTTGGGGTCAGAGAGAGAAACACCTTGAATGCTGAACACTTTTGAGGGATGAAAACATTATTTCCCTCAGCTATTAATGTTGTGCTATCTCTATCTTATTAACCATTTATTAGTGCTAACACCCAGCTCAGCATTCCCTACGTGCTGTTTCTTAAGGCCCAAGCTGATGTGCTTGCCCTGGGGCCTTTGTGGTCTGAGAATGGAGGCGGTCTTTGTGACAGTGAATGGAGAGATGGTCTGCAAAATGGTCTCTACTTTAATATGGTCCACACTGTACTAGCCTGAGCAATTCCAATCGAACCTATTTGAAAGATGAATTTGTATTCATTTGAGAGCCCTCTCTTCCTCTTGAAGGCTCCTACCGTGCTGTGCGAGCTGTAAAGCACACAATTGCTCTTCATGTGAAACACCTCAATAAAACATGTGTCACCTGTGGGCTTTGTTTTTCTTTTCCATCTCTCTCACTTTTTGAGATAAGGACATGACAGCAACACCCCACGCTGGGTGATAGGAGAACATTGAAGAATGGAATCTGAAGTAAAATATTCTCCCTAACAAGCTGAGGGGGATAAAAGAAAATACAAATCAACTTGCATTTCAGATGGCTCATCTGGGTAAAGGGACAAAAAGGGAAATGGCTTTTATATTAATCCCATTCAATAATTCAAATGACCACTGAACTGCAGGCTGGGTCTCCAAGCGTAAAGCCCTGGGGTTTCTTTTCCAATTTTATTTTATTATTTAATTTATTTTTTTTTAGTATTTTTTTATGCCAATAGTCTACTCCTGCCACCTAATGAAAGTGGAGGATCGATTCCTCCCCGTTGAGCACAGAGAGCCGACAAATGTAGCTGCATCACAGGTGACACGTGTCAATGTCTGCAGAATCACACAGCACAGTAAAAATAGGCTGCAAGAGCCAGCTCTGGTGCTTTAACAAGAAAAACAGTCACAAAGAAGGCCTAAAGCTATGGTATGAAAGAATCTGTTCTCTCTGATCCCACATAAGGGAGAAAAAATAAAAAGGAGATTTTCCAATATGTATTAGTGTATCTTTTGGATGAGAGAAGAAGCTGTGCTATAGTATAAGCCAAATTCACTGCAGGGGGAAGGGACAAGCAATTCAGCTGTGTTGGGCTGATATTTCAGTGAATGTGGCCTCACGTACATCCCTAACATGGGGACAGAAGAGCTCTGTTGCTTAAAACAAACAAAAAAATCAACCAAGAACTATTTTCCCAGGTTTTAAAACACAACATGGCATCGTATCTAAATAAATGAGACAATCCTCCAACCATATCACAGAGTGTCAGGGGTTGGAAGGGGCTTCCAAAGATCATCGAGTCCAACCCCCCTGCCAGAGCAGGACAAAACCAGGGCAGATCACTCAGAGATGAATCCAGACAGGGCTTGAAAGTCTCCAGAGAAGGAGACTCCACAGCCTCTCTGGGGAGTCTGTTCCAGCACCCTGTAACCCTTACAGTAAAGAAGTTCTTCCTCGTGTTGCTGTGCTCCAGCTTGAATCCATTGCCCCTGTTGGCCTCTCTCAAGTGGATCTCTGTCCCCGTTGAACTGGGGAACACAGAGATGGACTCAATATTCCAAGACTATTCATACCTTCAGGTCTCTTTCTCCTGTGGCAAAATGAAAACCTCTGCCTTCCCTACACATCACCCTTCCAGCCTTGCTGTGAAGGTGTTGTAACAATGGAGTGCCAATCATTTCCTTCCTCTGTCCCCAGAAACTGCCCTGTGATCTCACAGGGCGTGCTGGCTCTTCTGCCCTCTCTGCTACACCTGCTCTACACATGTTGCACATAGTGCTAGAATTTCATGGTTCATCTTATTTATACTATGGCTGTGTGCACCAATTTCTGCTTATCCTGCAGTCAAAACAAGCAGGAAAGCCCTATGATACAAGCTCTGCTCAAGATTATGTGTATACTTCAGTAGCCTGTCATTATGAATATGTGATATATTTGCAAAGTGCATTCTCTGGCAGCTCTCTATATTTATATTTTAATTGCAGGGCTCTATTTTTCCCTGAAATTTGCTTGATTTGTACTTCTTCCTGTAAAGTTTGCTTAAAAGTATGTTTAAGTAGCCATCTGTAGTATGCTAAATAATTATGGTAAAAGAGCCTTAAAAATAACTGTTAGTTTTAATTAAATTTAACTTTGATAGGATTGAATTGAAACACATGCTATACACTCTCGCCGTGGTTTGATTAATTATTTTTGCTCTGATTTCTGCTGGAAAGTGAAGTCTGTAATGTGCTGATTTATCTTGGGAATGCAATTTCTCCATCACCCAAATTTTTGTTGGTTTTTTTTTCCCTTTACAGTCTGCCATTGTTCACCTGACTTTCTCTTCTGCTCCTGAAATTTATATAAATTTCAGTGTGCACAATAGAACAGAATTTAATGCTCTTGAAGGCTGTTTGCTTCCTGCATCGGGATGTGAGAGATGAAGGGGAAAAGAATATCACATCCCGACGAGCTTACCTGACGTGGTCCCATGTCAGGTAACCCCCTGACCATCAAGACAAAGTGCCCAGTGCTAAACTAGCTTGAACATACCTCAAAAAGAAGGGAAAGAGCAATAGCTTTCTAGAACCATTTCTCTAAATGGGGAATTTAAAGCTAGCAAAGGAAGGTGTCAGTGTATCTCTGAAATACTGAATTCAATAGGTTCTTTATTCTTTGCTGGCTCTATGCAAAAGGAATGGAAGGTCTGTGTTAAACTAACATTTTTGACTCATTCTCTGTAGGATATATATAACTATATCTTTTTGCTCCCTATCATGGCAGCTTGTTTCTCTTCACACCTTTAAGATTTTACTTTGTTTGGTCTTTGACCTCCTCAGTAATACAGTTCAACATTACATTCTCTAGTTATTGCTTTGCCTTCACTTGCACTCATTGCTGTTTCATCGCTCGGTGTGGTTTCCACTGACCATTTGTTTTGTAACGGTGAGCAGGAATGCTTTGGGGAGAAAAACTGATGGTGCTAAAAGTTAGCTAGTGAGTATTAGCTTCCTCATATCCTTGGCATTACAGAGCTCGTTCCAAGTGACTACTTCACTTTATAAATGGTAATGCTGCAGGGTGTAAAGCAGGGCTTGGGCTGGAACTCGTGGACTCCTCTGCTGTAATCCTTTGTGTCTGATACTGACTTGTTCTGTGTTTCTGGTAATACATTTAACCCTTTTTATGTCTGATCTGATTTCCCCTTTAGCCAAAGACTTTCTTTGCAGGGAGGAGCCTCCTTCTGCTGGCACTTGTAGTGATGCTTGAGGTTCTAGCTCTGTATCCGTGTCCAATATCCTCACTTCAGTTCACCATCCTTCTGACTTTATTTATATCTACCTCACCCTCTCCAACAGTAAGAGCCAGTGAGAGCAGCTGCCTGCAGTCCCTGATGACCTTGGCAACAGACTGTTCTGGTCTTCAGAAGAAACTGAACAAAACTTTTGGGCTGTGGTGCCCCAGCAGCTTTACAGGCAGCTAAGTTTTGCTCTATGAACTGCCAAAACCTTCTCTCCTCCCTGTAGAGAGCCTGATTATAATCCATTGGATGGAGGGGAGGAAACATCTTCGGGAAGAGGATGTGATGTCAAATGTCTACTAGGATGACCTGTGACCATCCAAGGGCAAGGGAGAATAATGGTTAGCCTAACTGGTGGCTAAACTGAGGAGACCTGCAGAGCTTCTCCTGGCCAGCAGCCATGAATGCTAATTGCAGCTGGATCAAGCTGAGTGTTTTTGTTATGGCTGTATTCCTAGAGAATAAACTTGTTAACATTTCCGTGGATTGTATAATAGCTGGTTTCTGTTGTCACTGATGCTTTTCCCTTTGTGATGAATATTCGGCTTGTCTGTCTTGGTATATTTTCATGTGTGTGTGAAGGCTTTCTAAGCTTTTGTCTACTGCTTTGATTCCTTGGACATACTCTTTCTGTTTCCTCCTTCTCTTTGTGCTTGTATTTCCATCTGTTTTCATTTGCTTGACATCTGGCTACAACAGTTTTCCAGAGTGTATTGTAATTGCACGCACTGTGTAAAAACACAAGAAACACCAAATCCTCTACACTTCAAGGCATCAAATACAATTGTATATAGGTTATCTGTTATAGCAGATAGTATTCAGCTGGCTTATACCTTATCTAGTGTCTCCAATTCAAATATATGTATTGGGATAGAAATTTTATGCCATTTACATTTCAAATAGCTTATAGGTCTCAATAACTGGTAAATGGTCCTAATGAGGATTTTCAGGTGGAGACCACAGTAAGAAACACGTATTTTCAAGCAAAGCTTTAGTACATGTCACCTCATTTAAAATAAATAAATCACACCAATCATTGCGCATCACCCAAGCTGTCAGTCAAAGACAGGATCCCTAAGGAAATGTTCTGTTTTATTTGCAAAAGCTCTGTCTTGCTACTTAGAAAGATAATAAGTGCTATGTCTTACCTTACAGTAATTATGTTTGTCTCGTCTTTACATGGTGGAATTTCAATTTTGATGTTTTTCTCCTTCATGTGAGCAGTGACAACGGCATTCACAGGTATATGAGCATCCAGTTTGGTGTGTGCTTCCAGCCCTGCCTGGATCAAGTGTGTGTTGATCCCCATTACAAAAGTCATCTCTTTAGCTGTGCTGAAAAAGTAGAATGAGGGCAAAATTACTTTCAGACAGCAAACAGTTGTTGAATTTTCATGGCTTTTGTCACTTGGAAATATTATTCTTTTTTTTTATACTTAATACTTACCTCAGACTCACTTTGGATCGCAGCCTAATGTTGGCATTTAGTAACTCAGTCAATTTGAAATCAGACTTTGGAGAAGGTGTAATCTGTGCTTGAACTATTACAAAGAAAACAGAAAAGTGTTAAAAATCCAGCCCCCTTCCAATCCTAACAAGTCTGTTTGCATTGCCAAGTCTCGAAACACGTTACCATTTCCTCCCACTTTTGTGATGGAATAGTAATAGAAGCTGGTCTCCGTCGGGAACCCAGTGCAGGTGGGCACGATACGCCGGATCTCGGAGGACAGCAAAGCCTTGGTCCACTGCCTCCCTACACCACTCTGAAGGCTACTGATTACTCTCCTTATCGAAGGGATTTTTTCATCAGGTCCATACCATGCCTGCAATTACAGAGTTCGACTTGTCTAAATAAGCAGAACTTGAGTATCACGATCCGTGTCATTAACTATGCCTCAGGGGAAAGTCTGCCAGCAATGATTATAGCTAATCCTGATCAAAGCTTGATCTCCCTCGCCTTGATTAATACTAAAGAGGAAAACCCCTCTTGAATGAAAAAGCTAAAAAACAAAAAATGAAAGAAAAAGAAAAAGGAGAGAAAGTGTGAAAGAATTGGAAGTAATTTAAGCTTTTGATGCTCGGGTGGTGATGTTTTTGGGAAGATACCTGCAATGCATTTTGGATGGCATTTTTATCGAGTCCACCAAAGAACAATTCTTGGCCAAACATCTTAATGTAGCCCGACACAAAAGGTTTGTCACTGGAGAATGCCTTCCAGTCGGAGAGCTGCATGAGAAGAGGAAGAAAGTCTGATTATACAGAAAGTTTGGGGAAGCAGTACCTTAGAGATTTTATTTTCCTTGAGAATCTACCTTCTTCAGGATTCCCTTGAAGTCATAGTCAGTCTCCCAGTCCCTGTCAGGAGAGTAACCTTTAGCAAACACTTCTTGCAGTCCCTCAACCGTTACTCCCACCTGTGGGAAGAAGTGGAGCGTAAATGCCAATTGCATGATGGTTGCAAGAAGGGATGAGAGGGCAAACTCTGGGTAGACCCAGTTACCTCCCAGGGATCAGCCACTCTTCCAAGGAAATGTGTCCGCAGCTGGGACGTTGCCATTGTTGGAATTAAGCTGCCTGCATTATTCAGCACCAAATATTTAGCTGCCAGTCCACTCATAAGGAGCTCTGAAGAGAAACAGGCAGCAAAGCACAGCACGGTTAGTTCTGAAAGCCACAGTGTGCAGATTGTACCCATTTACTAATTGCATAATTCAACAGATACGGCATGATACGAGCAAGGCCAGAAAGCCCAGCTATAAAACTGATGTTGGAAAGCAGTCATAAACAGAATATTTTGCATTTTTTAACTATTAATGGACAAAATTACAAGCCCCCTGCTCATTGGTATGGTGGTTATGCTATTTTTCCAATTGCTTCTGCTAAACTATTTAACATCCAGAGACTGTAACGTCAGCTTATGAAATGCTTTTACGAGACATCATTTAGGGAAACTTGACAAAGGGGATGAGAAATGAAGAGAGGTTTGCCATCCTTTGCTGATAGACTGGGGAAAGGGATATCAATGTCCTATCAGCACAGATGGTGAGGTGTAGATTTGTCTCTCAGATTACTTGGAGGCAATGTAACACATTGAATTCCAAATGCTGTAATTCCTTAGGTGAAATACACTCGTTGTTAAGTAATGGTTAACTTTTGAACAAATTTTGAACAAACATAATTTGTGCCTATTTATTTTCTCTGCTCCAGATTTATCACCCATAATGTTCTTAGATACAGGTAATCAGTGCAGAGCACTGTCATGTATTCTTCCTGGTCTTGGCACAGGTCTGTAGAGTCCTGTTTTCTGAGTTAAAGTAACCCCAAGGCTTTTCTAAGTTTCCTTAGGTTTCAAGAGGACCAAGGCTGACATGATACGTGAGCATCTTCCAGCCCTCCTCTCTCTTCTCTTCTGACACTAGCTGGATAGACTGGGAAGTATTTTAGGGGTCTGTGCCAAATTTCATGTTAAACACGGGCACCACATCCTGATTAAAGCCCAGCATCACCAGAAGTCAGCTTTGGAAAGCTGTTTTGTACCAGATCGCTGGGACTAATTTTGATTTCTCAAGACAGATTCCAACTTTTCTTGTATTTGAGAAATAGTCTGTTGGGAAAGCAATCCACTTAGTCTATGAGTCTGTATGAACTGGAATTTCACTACAGTAACTTCACTGTTTTTCTGGATGAAGCTCCTGTGTTACTGAGAGTGCTATAGGCACTATGGACCTACAACGTATGCAGCTCAGTGACAGCTCCTGCAATCAAAATACAATTATTTCTGCCACCCCACTGATGGCAGAGGAATCAGTGGAGAACCTTCAGCAGATAGCAAGGAGACATAACAAAAGCTCACACTTTAATGCTGATCCTCTAGAAAATAAAGAGCAAAGTGATGCCACAGTGTGACACTGCTAATGAGATGACTTGAGGCTTGGAAATATGCAGACTAGTTTTTCTCTGAATGGGCTTAGCCAGAATAGCTTTATGTGTTACAGGAACTTGACACTAGAATGAAGCATGGTACTTGTAGTGAATTTGTTAAGGCTTGTGTGTGTGTGTTCTATCCCATGAAAACTGTTAGTTAAAAAACCTCATGGTACTTACTGATACTTAATAAAAAGTGTTGCTCATAAACGAATTAATGATTGTACAGAATTAATGGACTTGAGGAGAACAGGGATATTGCCAAAACCTTGGATATTACATAGTAATATCCTAATGCTCTAGGAAAACACTTTCCCATGGAAAATCCTACTGACACAGTCAGATGATGCACTGTAGCCCCTTCACTGTGAGTGTGGTGGCACCTGCGTATGTCTGACTAATGTCATGAAGCACTATTTGGGGTGGTCATGTGTGACAGATTCCAGATTAGAGATGGAGTCAGCTGGCATTATTGCCTGTCATTAAAAACCCAGCATCTAGAACCACAGAGATCTGTGGTGCTGAGGGCACATTTTTGTTCTTAGAAAAGAAATAGTTACTGCATTACAGCTGTCACTATGGTAACTCCTCCAGGATGGACTCACTGCAAACACAATTCACCCGTGGCTACTGATGACAAATCAAATCAGAATGCTGGAGGATGGATCCTCCTCCCACACCTGTGTAATAGAGGCTCAACTTCATTTATCTGAGTTATCCAAGTCTAAGATTAGCATGTGTAATAAAAGGATCTTGTTTCTTATTGTTCAGGATGTGGGATTTAAATATCACATATGCATGGTAACCAAATTTCAGACCCTGGTCTTCACCAAGAAGTCAGGCAATTCACTGATGGGCTGCATTTCCAGGCTACAGCCAGAACTAAGTAATTAATTTCACATAGCCCTCTGCCAGCTACCCTCGTGCGTACTGCACCCTTCCTTCTAACTCTGTGAAAATTCAGACAGCTCCATTTTAAAAGCAAAAATAAGAGGAGAACATGATTACCTAAAACTAGAAACACATATCTGCCTATTACTGGAAAAATGTAACTCTCCCTGAATGCATTTTAAATGGTACAAAAGTTCACACAGTGCATTAGCAGTGGCTGTGTTTTCTCCAAGCACTCTCCATCTCTGAGGCAGCAAGCATGTGTATCGTATATTACTGTGCTTGTTGTGGTCTGTATTATATTTATTTCTCTTACAAAGCAGATTCAACAGTCCTGTAAAACCTATGAAACAGGGGCAGGGCAACAATAACATCTACAAAAGTTCTTTCAAGCCCCTTCCAAAAAGAAGGCTTGCACACTTAGCACTGTGGGTTTCAGGTGTTTTGGAGTTTCTGTTTCTATTTGTCACTTTGAAAAGAATCCTTACATCTACCAGTGAAAAAGAAAAGTGCCCAAAACATCTAAGTTCTCCCAGATAAACAGCATAAGTAGACTGTAGATATAACCTCCCTGGTCTGCCAGCTCCACAGACCAAGTCACTGAGGCTGCAATGGTCATTTACATAGGGGAGCCACTTAAAATATCTCTACTGAGAAAAATAACATATGTGGAAAATAGCAGTAGCTGCAATTGAGCCCATCAAGAGCTGTCTTCCCACCCTGACAACATTTGTATGTACAACAGCCACTGATGGAACTGGTCAGCCTCCAGATCCCACATGTGGATCTACTCATTCCAGTGAATAATCCTGGTAAAAAGGTGCAAGAAAAAGCTTTGGACAGCAAGCCTGAGTTAGCTGCTCGTGGTTGCAATGAGTTGTCACGTGTGAGTGTTTTCAGGACTTGCTGTTTCACTGGGTGCTGAAGAGTATTTAGCATCACATTGGAATTCAGCAAGAGTTGTAGGTGCTCAGCACTCATAGAAATTAATCCACGTTGGCACTAATTTAGGTCCCTTCTGTTTGTTTGGTGCTGAACAATGGTATGAAATTGTTAAGCACCACTGAGACTATGCCATTTGATAGAGGAGCATGTGCCTCACCAGCTAATGAAAATGGAGGGTTAGAGCCCCACAAGCCCTTTGGTAATTTCATGCTGGCAGTACACAATGCAAACCAGACAGGAACCTAACACTTCCCAGAAGCAGAGCCTGAGATTTGGATTTTTTTTACATTTTTTTTTTCCCCCCACTGAAATAAGACAATATGAAGGAACAACATGCAGCTAACCAGCTGGCTAGGAGAACTGGGCTCTCATACTGCACATAAAATGTTTTTTTCACACATTGACCTGTATATATTTCTCTGCAAAGTCTGCTGGATCTTACCTTTAAACACACTGAAGCGGAAAACCTTGCTGAACCCATACCCAGATCTGTCGAATTTGGGACTTAGTGCTCTGATAGCCATTCTGCAGGCAGAAGCCCTGAAAGAAATTTGTCCAGCACATTAACACCTAAATTCGTTTGCAACAAGTTTTTCATCTAGGGAAGGGATCCAGCTTTTCCTTACATCACTTGAAGATCTGGAGCTGTGCTTCTACCCATGGCCCTCAGCTGAGAGTAGATGAAACTTGCCACTTGCATGCTAGGTTCCTTCAGCACAGCATCAGCTAATGTCATCAGTATTGGAAGGCCTGGCTTGGTTTCAAGCAAAACCACTGCAGCTAACATTCGGACCCGAGGATGGATTTTGTGATTCAGGAAAATCTCAAGGGTAATAGCTTGTACCTGGAAATAAGAGATACATTCAAATATACTTTAACATTTTGCTCATAACCATTTGTCACTGGTGAACAAGCTCTTCATCACTAGTACAGCAAATTTTACATTATTTAGTTTTTATGGCAACAAAGTTCTTGGTTTCACATAGTCTGAGGGCTGGAAGAGGCACTGTGGGAATGTAGTCTGACTTCCTCCACAATAAAGCCAAGAAACCTCACCAGAGAACTTCTACATCAAGTCTATTATCTCTTTTTGAGACACAGCAAAATATATCTGGGGCACAACTACTCTAGGTAAAGGAGATTTCATGGATCCTTTACATGCCTGAGAAGTGGTTTCAGTGATCACTTACCCCTACGCATAGGTGTATGCCTTATTTCTAATCATTTGATCTCCTGGGGCCCTTTCTGTTAAATAATACAATAAAAATGAAATTAATAAACCCCATCTTACTACCAGACATTTTTTTACAGTGAAGGGCCATGCTCTCAAATGAAAAATCCCATCCAGAAAACTTCAACAGACTTTGGACCCTAACTCCTACCTTTGTTATTCTCTCCTCCTCCTCCATTTTTCCTCAACTAGCTCCTGCACTCTAGGAAATTGTTTCTTTATTCTGTTGCTTAAAAGCATACCCTGGCACACTATTGTCTGTGCACTCAAGCCAGGAATCATGCAAAAAAATGAGTATAATGGAAAAACTGATACAGATTAGCAGGAGAATACTTAATGAAGGCTTTTATTTTACTTTTTATACTAAGAATAGACATATATAAAATGTAAAAAATCTTGAAAATGCAAGGTTTCCTTTTAGAAGCAGATTGCTTTAAGGTGAAAATGATTGCAAAGTGATGTTTGTGGTGGATGAGTGTACTCCTGGGTAACCATTGTATGTGCTATCTAATCATTACCTTGTTCAGGGACAAAAGTCACATTTAGTAAATGCTCTGCTTATGACTTAAACCCACACAATGTCTGCAAATTTCTAATTAGGATGCAAACCTCTGGTATCTGTTTACAATAAGGTCTGGTCTTGAATTATGATTAGATGTGACACTCAGTATTAAATGTCAATGCTCTGAAAAACTTGTTTTCTGGATTTCTCACATACCAAAGCTGAAGTAGCAATAAACACATTTTGGGTCATTAATTTAGCTTTCAGTCTAATGTCCTTGGGAAAAACCCCAACATTTGCCATGGAAATACCAATTTGTCTTCAGCAGCAGAGTAAAGGACGTATCCTTTTAATGGGATTTTTGTTGCCAGCTGAAATACTGGAGGTTAATGTCAAAAGGAAGAAGACATGCCAACTAAAGAATGTTTAAGTATTCATAGAAAACAAACGAAACAACCAACTCCAAACATATTACAGCTCTATTTGGAAAAAAAAAAAGTCTGCCTTCCCCTCCTCACCCATCATTGATTAGCAGCCTTGTGCTGCGTTATCAGAAGCACAAAGGAAGCAGCTTTATTTCTTTACCATTTTTGGGTCTTTCATGCCTATGTTTTTCAGGGCCATCACAGCAGTGGCATGGACCTTGAGTGGCAAATCAGAGGCACCAGTTGCATAGCCTGGCAAAAATTTCTTGATGTGCTTGATGCTGGCTGGATGTCCTACATTCCCAAGGGCTTTCAAAGCCAGGGACATTTCTTCGGTGTTAGACTTGCTCAATACCTCTCCTGCAAAGCCATGAAGTAGCTGAAAAAAAGAAAACAAATCTTCTGTTGAGTTCAATTCCACCTCTTATCTGCATCCCATCCCTCAGCCTATTCTGAGGTTTGACTTTGATAATTTCAGTTTGTTCAATTCGCTTATTTTAAATACTTTCAAATTCTTTTTGTCCTCATGAATAGGACATTTTATTCATAGAACAAGTGTAGCCAAGAAAGCTGCAGTGAACAGCTTCTTCATCACTATGCCTTAAAGTTATCAAGTAAGATTTTTAAAGGAAAAAATAATGGCTAGGAGCTGGTTCCCACTGCCCTTTGGACTGAGTTGGGACCCCTGCAGTAATGCTGTTTGAATATCTCCATCCCGTGGTTGAAGATGGGTGTAAAAATACAGACAGTTAAATTCCTCAGACCCTTAAAGAAGATTCCTGGAGACATGTCTAGTTGTGGTGCCCTGACCTTCAGCTGTGATAGTCACTAGTTAGCATGGATTAAGAGCTAGCAACAAGATCATCAGGGCATTTTACAACCTTCATCATGAGCAGCTGGATCACACACTTACATTCATGTGGCAAGGGTGGAAGTAGTGCTCTGAGAATGAGAAAAGAGCTAAATGCTAATACATTCCCATTTTCAAAGCTAACAAGTGGCTCTAACACAGGAATTGAGATGTTCTAAAAGAATTTCAACACAGCTCCTCAGCTTTAAAAGATCCCTTGATGGTGTAGAAACTGTCCCTATGAATGGGCATTGAAACGCATCGAAGAAAACTATACAATCATTAGCTCTGGGAAAAAATTTCTATTCCTTGGCACTGGGCTTCTCAAAGTTAATTAAATAAAGAGCTTTGGTGGCAACCATAACACAGGAGATGCATGTAGGAATGCTGGCCATGCCTGTGTACTACAGGAAAAAATTCATTAAGGCACATGATGCATTGGGACCACCCTGCTCTTACTGAGGGTGGGGGATCCACCAGTGTTGAAGACTGAAGACACCTATTTCTCTTTCCCTCTCCATCACTGGCTGAGTGGCCGACTGCTGTAAACCATGACATGCATCTCTAGAACCAGGAAATACTATTTACTGCCTATTTAAATTGCTTTCAGGCCCACTTATTAAAAGTAGTGGAGTATTTCAGTAATTACTATTATTGAAAGCTTTTAGTCTCTGTGGATGAGCGGGCTCTGCTTCTGGCTGAGGAATGGCTGGGCTACATGACTTTGGACAAAAATCTGGGCTTTTGTGTCACCCAGTTTATTTATAAATATATATAAGTACCCATAATTAAAGTCTTTCAGAGCACTGTCATGGGACTTCATTAATAACTGGCAATAAAGATACCCAGATAGAAAGTGCTATGAATTATATGCTGCTTCTTCTCCTCACACTCTTTTGTGTGTTAATCTAAAGATAAAAATGCTGTGTTTAACCAGCTGGGGTTCCTTCCCCCAAAGGAAACGCTGTAGTGAAGCGAAATACAGGTTTCTGAATAATGAAGAAAGAACTCAAGGCTTAATCTTTCTTTTAAATGATAAATAACAACGGGGTTACCTGGAGACATTCCGAGCAGGAGTCTGATGAAGAGCACTGTTTGTGGCACAGTGACGCGTAGCTGAGGTGGCAAACCTTTCCAAGGGCTGTAGTGGAGCGTGGGCAGTGCTTTTTCACAATCAGCTGGGGAGAAAGCAGTTGCTCGTTACCACCGTTAACGAAGAGCAATGACACGGAAAAAGATGTTTCTGCCAAACTCAAGGGAAAACCAGGCTTGTGATTTTTTGTATTGATGGGTTTATAGTTAACCAGTGAATATTACGGCATTTAAGGGTAGTGAGCTGAAACACAGGGAGGTCCACCTCAATGAATCATGCAACTTCTTCACTGTGAGAGTGACAGAGCCTGGCCCAGGCTGCCCAGAGAGGCTGTGGAGTCTCCTGCTCTGGAGACTTTTGGGACCTGCCTGGCTCTGTTCCTGTGTAGGCTGCCCTGGGTGACCCTGCTCTGGCAAGAGGTTTGGACTCGATGATCTCCAGAGGTCCCTTCCAACCCCTACCACTCTAGGATTCTATGACAATGCAACTGTAAAGTAACATTTGGAAGGCAGATCTGTTGCTTTTAGCATTTCAGATTCAAATCTGGCATAGGCTATAATCCAAAATCACCCAGTCAGGGAATGGAAAACCACACATTAGTCAAGGAACATGCATCCTTATTTTCTGAATGCTTCAGCTATAGGGACAAAAAATCTCGAGACACATTGTGAATGAACCTCAGTACTTTGGTCAGACAGGAATTTTTGTATAAATGCAGGAGGCACCAGCCCTCTGCCTCCTTGAGTGGGAAGCAGAGTAGTCACACAGTAAGAGTTGGGCTGCCATGGCTTTTACAGGCGGCAAAGCTCTAGTCTGAGATTCATGGTTCTCCACCTAGGGTAGGCAGAGACAAGTTCCTGCACCTGTGGGTAGAATTAGACCCTGCAGAAGAGGAAAAAAATGTAAAAATCATTAGACTTTCTCCAGCGTGGGCTGCATATTGGCATCATTCCCTTGACTTGGATAGATCTGCTCTGATTTATACCCGGGCTGCTAGGTCAGTCAGGACGAATACATGGATATAACAAACAAGTATTTCTTACTCCCTAGTCTCTGTAGACTCTCAGAGATCTAATCTGATGTAACTATGAAGTATGTTTGGACAAAGGGAGAGTAGAAACCGCTGTTTGCAGCAGGGGTATTTCAATGTTTCTTTTCTGTTTCATTCTGGATTCAGTTTTGCCCTTACGATTTGCATTCTCCTCCCCTTAGGACAGAAAGTAAACTCCTCTCAACCTCACCAGAGGATATAAAACCTTTATATTTTCAAAACCTTTGCCAATTAGTCAAATGAATAAATATGGCAGATGCTAAAATGAGTAAAGAGAGATTTGAGAGCGGTCGGAGAATCCTACCGTTGCTTCCTCCATCACGTCCTGAGTTGGTGTGCTTGAGTGCAGGGCCACAAGCACTGTCTGAGCTGCTTCCCAGCTGGTGAGCTCTTGCTTTTCCATTTTATGCCTCAGGAACCTGAGCGCACGGTGGCTGGCAACTGCAGGGATGATGTCCAAAATGTACCGCCTGTAACAGGAAAGGCAAGGACCATTTTCCAGACCTGCACTGGAACATCATCGTCATTCCATATGATCTCCACTCAACAGAGTTTATCAGCAGAAGAGTATTGCTCATACCTGTACGCTGGCCGACCAGAGAATTGCTTCCACACTGACTCATAATTCTCCTCATTTGCTGCCCGGAAGAGGTGTATGAGCTTGAGGACTTTTGCTGGTGCATCACTGGGAAGCTGGTCAGACGTGGCCTCTACCAGTTCTTGCAGGCTTTCCTCTATCTGCAGGAAGATCACACGCATCGTTTCCCATATGCACAGATTCCAACCTCCAACCAGTCCAGTGGCTGAATTTTACCTGGCTTTCCACATTTTTTATTCTGAATAAGTGGATAGGAAGCTGAAGTAATTCACTGCCAAACTGGTACTGAAGTGACCCACGATTCTGGTATTCTTTTGGTGGCACTGCTGCTGTGTCCTTCTGCACGTCAGTCAAAACAAGTTTCTGCCTGCAGTGGAGAAATACACAGAGATAGCAACACAAGATGCAGGGTGCAAACTAAGGAATACAATATTTCTTCCTCCCTGCACTGCACTGCAACTACAATTGATTCAAAAGGGTTTTGTTATTGAAAGGCAAAGTGTTTTACAGAGAGATCCATCTGGACACGATGCTCAGAACCGTACTCTGAGAAGGTGTGCACAGCAGGGCTCAGATCAGAGCCAGCCTTTGCCTTTCTTTGGGAATAACATGGCTTGAAACTTTAAGGAAGGAGTAGGAGGTGAGGAGTGAGGACCTGAAGAACATCACAGGAACTGTGTGCTGCGCCCTAAAGAGTAAGTTAAGGATTATAGGAAAATAACTGATGGGAAACTTTTTCAGAAATTATCACTTAATTTAAACCTTTCAAGAAGTTCATAAAAGCTCTTTTGTGTCTGTGCCTCCTGGAAGCTTCCAAAAGAATGGGAAATTGTTAGATGCAATAAGAAATGTTCCAATCTTTTTACTTGCACTATTATAAATCCCTCCCCATTTTGCCTGGCAAGTTGAATGTCCAGGGGACTGCAGAAGATAAAAAGTTCTCACGAGGATTCAGATTGGATTTCCCAAACAAAAAGGTCCAGGGTTAGTCTTTGGAAAAGTACTCAAGTTTTTGGAAACTTTTCAAGGAGCATCAAACCTTCATCCTGTGTTCTGAAGAATAATTCCAACGACAGACCATCTCTGTAAACATCCCCTGTCTTTGTGACATTTTCAGCTAAAGGGATGCATCCTATCCCACCATTTATGTTTAAAATAGGTCTTTCAGGGAACTACAATAAAGTTAGGCATTTGTACTGAACCAAAAACATTCCAAAAGCAATACTGCTGTACTACAAAGTATTTCAAAATCTCTGTAGAAAATCGGCATGTTTATTTTGGAATCTCAACGATGATCTTCTGTATCATTTCTATCCACTCCTTCCATATGGATTTTAGATAACTGCTGCAGAAAATAGCATATAACTGCTTTGCAGACAAGCCACTGGGATTGGAATAGAAATCACTACAGAATCAGCAGAGATTTTTCTTTCTCTCTTGAAATTTTATACAGTATCATTGGCATTTGGGTCACAAAGTGTAAAGTCAGGTACATTTAGATGGATTTAACTCCCCCTTCCAGAACATGATGAATCTATTATGTCATCTTCATTTTGGAAATGATGTGGAATAGATGGGAAAAGGTTATAAACTGAAGAGAAGAGCAAGTTAATACTAAAGATAGGATTAAAATGGTGAAATGATAGAAAACCTTCTCTGGCTTTGAAAGATGCCGCTAGAAGCTTAAGATGAAAAGGTCTGAAAACTCAGCTCCAAATGTTGCAGAATCTTGATATTAGGTTTTTTGGGTGTTTTTGTTTGTTTGGGTTTTTTGTTTTGTTTTGTTTTGGTTTTTTTCCACCACAGAAATTGTATGGTTGAAAAAACTACTGAAGACTTGGACATATCCAGACCTTCCCAGATATTTTATATGTGGCCCCTTCTGCTGGGCATTGCAAAAGATCCAGAGAAAATGGGAAAAGCAGAGGCATTTAAAATTAATCAGGGGGATTAATACCTGAGGAAGAAGAGTAGGCAAGACAGTCTATTCAGGCTTGCAAAAGGAGAGTTTAAATCAGCAGAAGTCCATTGGCTCCAGACAGTCTCACTCACAACAACCTATAATTTGATAAAAGCACTACTCCTGTACCTATCTCCACTTTGGCTTCAGGAGGGACTAAAGCCACTTTCTCCTTTGCTGTTGTTTTTTCTTTGGAGTGTTCTTTTTTTGGTTAGCCAAACTGAATGTGTTCACCATATTAATAAAGTTAATCAATGATTTATTGACATGAATTTTCTGATGGTTTCCACAGCTGTCTACGATACCAATGGACTCTTGCAGAAGCTAAAGGATCAATGCAAGACTGCAGCAGCTGAAGAGTGGAATTGAGGTCTACCACAGAAAAAGCCTCCCTCTTCAGTAGGATAGTCCTGTCTACAGAGTCCAGATATAGAGCACAATTTTTTTCAAGCCATGATTTTGAGGCAGATTTTCAAACCCTGAAAGTCTGGGGGCTTGTGCTAAAAATAAGCCCGGATATAATTTCATTCTCAGTTTGCTCCAAACTTGTTTAAGAAATATGCAAAAATTGCCGTGGAAAAGTAAATACATTTTACATGCCCTGTGCCCAATCTTTTTGCAATAAACCACTGTTGTCTATCAAGAAACAGTTTTGATGAGAGATTTGCAAGCAGCCCACTGTATTTAGGAAGTGTATCAGAATCCAAAATCCTGTCGAGTTTTCTTGTGAGCTAATCTCCAGGGTCTCTTACTGCATTATTATTTTCTAAGGAAGTCTCTTTCAGTGAGTAACTGTCTTTCAAAGTATTTTACTGCAAATATATTAGTTCACAATTTTTTCAGATGGAATTACATTTGTTTTGGCTTTTCTGACATAAATCAAATATCCCTGAGAAATAAAATAGTCAAACCCTGCCAAGTTGAGCTAACAAAATTTCGATAGCCATGTGCATGTTTCAGATTTACAACTAACACTCAAGGTTTTCTTTATGAACTGTATGGGATTTTATGTAATTAAACACTGGCTGTGGAAGTAAAGGATTGGAGTTTGACCAGATGACTGAGATGCTGAGTGAGTTGCTGAATTAAAGGTCTATATACAGTACCTTGCTTCTACTATTGCATTTCCTCCCGTTATCTCATTGAAGGGTGCAAACTGGTGGATTTCCTCAACATCAGCCTGGGTAATTACAGCTTCATTGCGTGTATATTTAATTTTGTAATTGTAAGTAGCAGTTGCCCGGGAATTCTTGTTTCTCTTTATAATATTAAAAAAAAAAAAGCAAAGAAACAAAGAAAAGAGAAAGTCATTGAACTTCCAAATTCTGTGGCTAGAAGCTATCACATCACCCAGTTCAAACCATTTATCTTTCAGTGCTGTTCACTGGCCATATGAGTGGTTTATGTGAATTCTGCGTGCACGCTTCCATGGGAGAGGTCAGGCACTGCCTGACTCTGTTACTTTTACTGCTAAAAAGTCTTAGCTGCTTTTTCCCTTTCCCAAATACAAGTAATTTCTTATTCCCCCGAGAAGAGACATTTTCTGAGGAGAGCTGCAGTATAAACCACACAATTTCTTATTTCAAAGACGGGATTATAATAAGGTGGAGTGGTATTTGTTGAAGTGAACTATATCTAAACATTCTCGTTTGAAACACCCATCTTGAGTAGCAGAAAGTGGACATTGAGAGTATCTTTTTTACTCAGCAGAGTAGGTGAATTAACTCATGCTGGTAATTAATGGCTTCCAAGCCAGCTAGTTGAAGTGCCTGCAGCACATGGCAGTCTGCAGCACATGGCAGTCTGCAGCACAGACCTCTGCTGCTCCCTGGATCTGATTTCCATACAGAAAGGAAACGTGGATAACTAGACTGACTCTTCTCTCATTTTAAAGGTTAGAAAGCAAGAGAGAGCATGGATGCCAAATGGCAATCCGTATAAGAATATAAACCACGTATGCATAACACCTCTCTGCTTTACCTGCTGGCAGGTCTGGCATGGGTGAGTATATGCTGAACCTGTGACCACCTGAACTTTCTCTTCACAGCTGTTGAGGTCCTTGGATTTGGTCACATAGACCAGGCTTGCTCGCTTGTTTTCCTGGATTGCGTACGTTGTGTTACAAATACCTCCGATTCCAGCCTGGGAAAATGAGAAGGTGGTCAGAGAAGCTCATTCTTATGCAAACCCCCATCAGTTCCCCACCTGGACTTCCCTGTTTAATTCTGAATTTGCAAAACTGCAGATAGAAGTGAAGGGTTTTTTACTCAGGGTACTTTCCAGAAGCAAAATGGAGATGGTGGTTACTTTCATCTCCTTTTCACATGTACAGGTTTCCAGTAAGCCAGAGTTTCACTTAGAAAACTCAAATTCTCCAGAGTTTCACAGAGACACGATTTGGGGCCTCAGAAGAGGTGAGTAACAACTTCCAGTTAGAGCTGTCGATTATAAAATACAATTTGAGGAATATTAATAAAGAGTGCCAAAATAATTTGATCAGTCAGAATAAAATCTCAACAGCCAAGCATTTTAAGGTTGGAGATGACATTCTTCCCTTAAAATTTGCTTTTATTGACAGCTTATAAATGCCTGTGGAACAGGCCTCGCAATATCAGATGATCTGTCACAATCTGAACAGCAATAATTAAAAAGAATTTGAGGATAGAGGAGTTTTGATTGCGGGTTTTCTTCAGTTAGCAGTTCTAGTTCAGCTCCTCAATAATATTTCAAGCGTATTTATTTATAACAGCTCTTAAATCTCCTCAGTCGGTGAGGAGATTTTTTGGAGAGGAAAATATTTGATTGCATTTTAGGAGGAAGGGTTATTTTGGTGATTTTTTTTTTATTGTTATGGATAGCATAGCCACTCCAGAGAGCAGCTCTGGGCAATGTCAGAACAGCAAAACGGTCACGTGGTGGTTAGGAGGCAAGACATACCCACTTCATCTTTAGCTTAACAGCAATCCTAAAGACACCGTGGCTTCAGTAAGAACTAGAAATAAGAATTGTCCAAGCTTTCTGATGGACTTACACTCTGGAAATACAGCTCATCTGCAGACTCCGGGGTGTAGCAAACACATCTAGACTCTAAGTGACCATGTCCAGCCCACTGGGCTGAGTGGGATGAAGTAGCCTTCTGCCTAGCTGGACTTCATAGCTGTCTGCAGTTTGTGGCTAGCTCAGATATCCTTCCCCTACACCCTGACAGATGGGATGCAGACTTGCCCTGCTTAGTCCTTTAAGTCTCTCCACAGCTCAGATTTTTGGGACTACTAACTCTTGTCTTCCTTTACAGAATGACTCGAGATCCTCAGCAAGGATGCCAATGCTCATTAATCAGTTGCTGTCTGAGAAAAACAAGGAAAACTTGGAAAGGATTCCAGGAGGTGAAGTCACATACACTGCTCAGCAGTGAGAGTAGGACATCCTGCTAACTGAATTAGAAGGAATGAAAATGTAAAACTAGATTTGAGAAAATAACACTGCAGAACGTGCACCACCACCCCCTGGGTTCTTATGTGCAACAAGCAGCATGAAGATATTAAACCATGCACTTCTCAGAAACAGCTCTACTCACATTAAAAAAAAAAACAAAAACAAAAACCCTCCTTTTTTTTAAATTAAAGTTACTCTGGTCTGCATTTTCAATAAAAATAACATTAAAGTATAATAATTTCAAAGCGTTTGCTGATCTCTGAATTGAATGTAGTCTAATCAATGTAAATATGGTTTCAGCAAAACTAAACACATTGCAGTTTCTGTGGTGAATAGTAATATCAGATGATTTGCCTCGACTAAGATATTAAAACCTGAAAAACAGGGGAAGCTCCAACAGAGCATCAGCTGCAGCTGTCAAAGCTGTTCAAGTAATGTCATGGAATATATACTGGTTTCCTCCTAAAAGAGGAGCTAGAAGAGGTTAAAGTATGTATCATTGGTAAAAAAGAGTGAAATTAGTGTTAATTTAGCTTTAATCATGTGCTGCACATTCAAGTTTGTTTTAATACAGTATTCAAATGTGCTGTAGGCTTCAGCTTTCAGAGGAGGTTACTTTCTCTAGAATCACAAGACAGATTTTCTAAGGGTCTGATTAAAAAAATGCATTTCCTGAAATACGCTGATGAACTTCAATTAAAAAGCTGCTATTTTCTTGTCCTGTGTAGCTACAGCTTCACCACAAGAACAACTTAATCCTGATTTCCCACGATTAGCTGTTTCTCATTGGGGAAGTTTACATCAAGGATGAACTCAGAAAATGCAGTAGAAGAATATGAGGAGAAGGCTTATTTATTGACCACAACAGCCAAACCCAAAAGCTCACCTCCTGTAAGCTGTATGAATGCTGCATCTTCTTTATGTTTAGCTCCAGCACATTCAGAACCCCTCTGTAGATGTTGAGAGCATCATCTGAGACAGAATCGGGAGCCATAAGGTTTCCAACGTGGCCATTGCTGTACTCGAACTTGATGGGAGTACTAAGCTGCCCAGTTAGAACCTGGGTCAGCTTGAGTGATCGAGAGAATGAGGCTGTAGGCCAGACACCATTGTATTCTGCTGCCTCGATTGAATGAATCTAGAATAAAACAGGGATAGAATTCCTCTTCAATTCTTTCAGTCAACCTTCTTCAATGCACATAAGCATCTAGAGCTTTAAGCATGTCAAAAAGACACTTTTAAAGAGGGCAAAGCCTCTTCAGAAGGAAAACTTAAAAGTTGTCATTTAACATAGCTAGTATTGAGAGAAGCATTTCCATAGCTAAAAGAGAGTACTTGAAATGACTGTCACATTTCCTCAGTCACTGGACTCTCTTCTCTGTCACAGATAATCCGTGTTGCCAAAGGTTGACTTGTATGAATAAATGAGCCAGAGAAGAGCTGCATGAAACAGGTTGCTACCCAAAAGTAGCATGGAAGATCTGCAGGAAATGGCAGGAGAAAGTTAATGTTCCAGAAAGCATCATTAACTCCTGGTGTGAACTCTGCAGCCTCCCTCACCGGGGTCACCGCACGCAGACAGCAGTCACAAACTAATAACAACACGGCTGCTGGGGCAGCCAGATAGGCAGAATTAGCTTCAGCAGTGGAGAGCAGATTACAAAAAAAATAAAAAAAATAGAAATTTATCCTCCCTACGTGTTTTGCTGTGGAGCCGAAGGCTCAGGCGCTGGCCCCAACCACACTCTGCACTTCACGCACCAGCCCCAACCTGCAGCACGTCCAAGCAAGTAGAAAGTTGTGCTAAACTCTGAAGAACTGGAATCATTTTCACCCCATGGGAATGCAGTGTGTTTAGCTTAGTTTCTCAGAGGACACTTCCCTTCTATATATTTTGACAATTTAAAGAGACTTTTCTCTGACACCTCAGGCTGGTGATGTGATGCAGGACGCGGATTAATCCCTCCAAAAGCCACACAAACTAAATCCTCGTACGGCAACCCGCCGGAGACCGCGCTTTCCTATTTATTTGTGTTATTGTTGGTGGAGATCACTGCCAGCCCCAGTAACTGAAGCTTACAGAGGAGGCTGTTACAGAGCAAATCCCTCGTGCTGCCTCTTGGACATGCTTCTGGCATATTGCACGCGGGCAGGTTTGGGACTGCTCTGCAGGGTCAGGGAGAGGTAGTTTTTCCAGCCCTGGGGGCCCAGTCAGGACTTGGGTTGTCTGCTGGGTTTTGAGCACAGCTGGCAGCTCTTACTCGTGGGGCTGCGATTCAAAAACTGCCAGCTGGAAACTGCCCAGGGAACACGGCTTTTTGCTGGGGCTGAATGAGAACTAGTAGGCTACAGATGAAAGATTAATTCCCTGAACCATCCCTTCGAACCGTCTAATTTAAATATAACAGCAGCAAAATAAACTTCTCCCAGAGCAGGGAATAAATGTATCGTTACCTTTAGCTTCAAACTTGCCCAAAAATCTCACGTTGTGGTTTGTTTCTTTTTCTTCTTTTTTCATGCCTGAAATGATTTCTGGTTGGTTTTTGGGTTTTTTTTTGATTTTTTTTTTTGGAATGGAAAATTTTTTCCAAATGCATTAGGGCGGGTGAAATGGTGTTGGAAGGAGCAGGAGTCAGTTTTTGATGAAGAGCCACCCACCCTGTTTCAGGAGGAACCATTGATTTCAACAGGAATCATAGAATTGAATGATTCTGTGAATGGGAGAGGATTTGGGGTGAGGACAAGACTGCTCCTGCCTCCCCTCTACCAGGGAAGTCTTCTACTCACCACTGCAGATGTGTGGCTCTTATTCCCTTGGTTTATTTCAAAAATGAAAATCCATCCATTTGCAAAGGTCATGGAAAAGTAATATATCCCATCTAGATCTGCTATAATTCCAACTTACAAACCCACCTAGTAACAGAAGGCTAATTCAGGAAGGCTACAGCATTTACAAGCATTTATCAGACAGTCGACAGTCTTTCTACTCTGAAGTTTTCAATGTGCCAAATAAAAGCTTTAAAAAAGATCATTTTTTCTTCCAAAGACACCGAAGACTGAGTGGGGTTTGTGTCGAGCAATTGATGGGTGCGTTTCAATGCATTCATTAGAAGCACACATAGGCTTCTGTTAAAGGCAAAACTGTTTTTCACATAATCAAACTCTTCATAATTACTCAGCATGCAGTAAAAAAATATACGACTGAGGATGACAAAGAATGTCATTTGGGACCCTGCAGAAAAAGAAGCCACCAGATGACATTAATTATGCTAAATATTGAATCACATCCAGCTACTGTAGCATGTTTTATTGCCTTTCATTTGGTGGTTACGAAATCAGTTGATTAAATAATCCTAGGTTGCACTGTTTGGAACAATTGGATTGATCCTGTAATAAATTATTGTGCATTTCAAATTACGTTTCATTGTCTCCCTGACCACAAAGCAGAAGAAATTCTTCAAGCCCAAGGTTGGCTTGAGCTGAGAATTACCTGGCAAAGTGCAAATAGAATCTAGGGCACTGCATAAAAACCAACAGTGTCAGTTACATCCTCCCCAAGTAAGCACAACACATGATGAAACTTAATGACTCCCCAAAAACTTGGAAAAAAAAAAAAAAGAATAAGTTGAGTATGAAGAGAATTTTACCTTTCAAATGGAATAGGTTTTCTTACCCTAATAAGACAAAGTTTTGGCCCAATACCACTAATTTCCACTTTACTTTTTATTCTTATTCCAGCTCTTGCAAGTCCTTTCTCTGGAAGTCCACTGAGAAGTATGCTTTCATAATTAAACGTATAAACCTTGTTCTCACTGAAATCGGGTTCTGCAAAGAAATGGTGCCCATAAAACATTATAGAGACTACACAGAACATATTATGGTACCTGTATGAGAATGTATGGAACAACAAAGATGAATCTGTTCATTTTTGTATTGCACCTGAACAAAATTAGCTGTTGTAAAATTCTATTAAACATTGATATACTTTTCAGATTCTATTTTGAATTTCACTCATTATAATTATATTAGCTGATAGGAAAATTACTTACGGTAATTAAGATGCTGGCTCCCTGAAAGAGAAGGAAAAAAAAAGAGTAATGAAATGACAAAGTAAAAAAAAAAAGCCAACCAAACCCAAATGTTAATGTATTTTAGTATGAAAGGCTATATCTCATCTTGTACATATGGCATAATTCTTTCTAATTAACTTTACTTCTACTTCAGCACATAGGCAAAACCATATTTTTTTTTGCTAAACAACAAAAAGAAATTGTAACGAAATAATTTTTCCCCTAAAATGTTAACATTCATGCTTGTAAGTGAACTATATTTACATGCTTTTTTCCTGAATCTGGTATTTTAAATTCATCCAAGTGGACAAGTTACTTACCCGCTAGGGTTAAAACCAGGGCTAAAATCAAGCCCCTCATGATGGGGATAAAGTAAAGGTGAACATGCTGGGTTCTCTTTATAAAGGCTTGTGCCATCACATGCTTCTTTTGGCATGTTAGTCTGACAAACAAGCATATTTTAGAATGCGTATTGATCAATCAAAAAATAAACATTTCTGAGGTCACAAATGCTGACAACTTCAAATCAGCTCATGCATTGCCATTACTTTCTGGGTGAAACTGAGACTTCATTCTCAAAATACCTTGCTTGCTATTTTTTCCCCATTCCTCCATCTTTTATAGTAAAGCAATAATTAAAAATTAAAATTCAATAAAAATACTTCCTCAATTGTAACTGAAATAATTGAGCTTTTCTCTAATTGTGTCTTCAATTTCCTGAGAATTTGCTCTTGCTAATGGTCACAGCTTTGGAGGCACACCTCGATCTGTCCCGTGGAAACTCTCCTTTTAGAGGAGAGTTTGTGATTGATTTCTGAGATTTAGATACTTTAGAGCTCATAGCAATGCAACAAAAACCTGTCTTCCCATGGCATCTACCATGGTTGTCTTTGCAAACATATCTTATTCCCACACCTAGGAAGACAAATTTTGTCAATTCACTTTATCTTCTGGCTAATGGTCAAGGTTTATACTATGAAAACAGGAGGGAATTTTGTTTCTGTGTTTATAAGAAGAATCTAAAAAATGGAGTTACGTTTCCAGAAGGATCCCAGTGAGTCAGGAGCTTCAGGTCCTTCTCAGAGGCTTCTCACAGGGCTCTGGCTGCTGCCACTCTTGGGAAAGTATATCCAGGATTTCCCACTTGTAGTAAGAACATTTAGACAAGTCCTTAGCAAAAACAACTGAGGGGGGAGTTTGCTTCTTAATCTCAAGTTATACATAAAGTGTTTAACATCTACTTTGAATTCAAGCTTGTCTTTTGTCTTTAAGCACAAGTGGTAAATGAAATAGAACATAAAAACCCACCTGGGTACAAGGGTTATTAAGGGGTCAGGAAAAAGAGCTCAGGAATGTGTATCTGGTATTTCCTCGAGGCAGTGAAAAGTACAACATACTTGCAAGTAATGCACCTAGTCAGGCTGCTAGACTCCATCCTCCAGGAGAAGAAGGTTTTCTCAGCTGCTGCTGCTCACGAGGGAGAAGAAGGGTGAAACCTGAGCACGGGGCCTGACCACCTCCACCATCAGGCCTAAGAACATACATACTGCAGACCCCAGCACACCCTCCCTTGACACAATTACTTCATTTCCTTGGAGTGATGCCACCTGACTAAGGGATAATGAAGTTTGTTGCTGTGCTGCCAATGTACCCGAGCTGGGGATGCAGCCATGAGTCCCTTCTGCTCTGCTGCTGCTGCCTGCAGTGGTGATGGCTGGGCAAAGAGGGAACAGCCAGAAACTCAAATGAGGGCTGTCTTGTTTGGGCACCTTCACTACTGATGCTGAATGTTAAGATATGGGAAGATATGGAATTGAATGAGTAATCAGACCTTCCTTGAAATGAAATATGTGTCTAGTCAATATATTTTAAGTATGACAGAGGTAGGAACCGTTACAAGAGATAAACGACTGGGCTGTTGGTTCAGTGAGGATTCAGATGGCAAAAAATTAAGTGCTTTTGGATTTCCCCTGATGTTTTCTTCTAGGGTGCTAACTTGTGTGTGATAGAATCATGGACTTGGAGGTCTTTTCCAACCTTAACCAGTCCAACCTTCTCTCAAACACCTCCATGACCACCAAACCATGTCCTGAAGCACCTCATTCACCCAGTTTTTGAACACCTCCAGGGGTGGTGACTCCAAAACTTCCCTGCACAGACTGTTCCAGTGCTTAACTGCTCTTTACTACAGTAAAGAAATTTTTCCTTATATCTAATCTGAGCTTCCCCTGACACAACTTGTGGCCATTTCCTCATCCTGTTGTTAGTTACTATGGAGAAGAGACCAGCACCACTCTCACCACAGCCTCCTTTCAGTTAGGATTCCTCTCAGCCTCCTCTTCTTCAGGCTAAACAATACCAGATCCCTCAGCCTCTCCTCATAAGAGATGTTCTCCAATCCCCTCTAAGCCGTGAGCCACCAGGCTCTCCAGCAGAATGCTGCAGGGACTGTGTCAACTGCTTTACTAAAATCTGGGTGGACAACACCCACAGCTTTCCACCATCCAACTTCACCTGATCACNAGAGATAAACGACTGGGCTGTTGGTTCAGTGAGGATTCAGATGGCAAAAAATTAAGTGCTTTTGGATTTCCCCTGATGTTTTCTTCTAGGGTGCTAACTTGTGTGTGATAGAATCATGGACTTGGAGGTCTTTTCCAACCTTAACCAGTCCAACCTTCTCTCAAACACCTCCATGACCACCAAACCATGTCCTGAAGCACCTCATTCACCCAGTTTTTGAACACCTCCAGGGGTGGTGACTCCAAAACTTCCCTGCACAGCCTGTTCCAGTGCTTAACTGCTCTTTACTGCAGTAAAGAAATTTTTCCTTATATCTAATCTGAGCTTCCCCTGACACAACTTGTGGCCATTTCCTCATCCTGTTGTTAGTTACTATGGAGAAGAGACCAGCACCAATCTCACTACAGCCTCCTTTCAGTTAGGATTCCTCTCAGCCTCCTCTTCTTCAGGCTAAACAATACCAGATCCCTCAGCCTCTCCTCATAAGAGATGTTCTCCAATCCCCTCTAAGCCGTGAGCCACCAGGCTCTCCAGCAGAATGCTGCAGGGACTGTGTCAACTGCTTTACTAAAATCTGGGTGGACAACACCCACAGCTTTCCACCATCCAACTTCACCTGATCACAGAAGGAGATCAAGCTGGGCAGACAGAACCTGCAGTTCATGCCATGGCAAGATGCCCCACATTTGTGGGCCCCAGTAGCACACCCTGTCCAGCTAGAAATGCCTTATGGTCACATTTTTGGCAGCCAGAATGGAAGTAAATGCAGAGCAGCAGTGTAATACTGGCAAAACCCTCCTGCTTTTGTGGCACAGCTTGAGCTCTGCAGTAACATTGTGCTGTCAAGGAGCCACACTTCCACAGGACAGCATGTCGAAGAAAACAAATATATCCTATACAGAACTATATAAGTGAAACTATTAATTTAAGCATTGTTATTAACAGAGTATTGAAATAATGTCCAAAGGACATACCCGTAATAAAATGGAGCTGTAACATTCTTCAAGTTTAATAATAGGCTTTATAATGAAGGTGTAACGTGAATAGATTTGTTCTAGCTGGGTAGTGAAAATACTGCTTTTCTTTTTTGAATGGGGAACACTGAGTCTAAACTCACAAGCAGTATGTAGGCACCCAACTGCTAGGCAGCTAAAATAATTAAGGCTGTGCAGGCTGCTGCCTTGTTCTCTCCATCCGCAGCGTGTCCTCTCTTTTTAATAGCTCCTCTCTACCCAAGCTTGTTTTCTAGAGGGTGAGGAGAAAGGGATCTCAGGATTCTTGCACCCGTTATTACTTTAAAAGCACAACCTAATAAATTCAGGAAGGGGAGAGGAGACAGCTGGAGTCTGAGTGTCAGAGCATCTTTCCCCACGGAGCAGACGTGTCCCTCCAGCTAGCTCAGAGGGATTAAACAGCCCATCCATCTCTTTAAGGAAACGGATAAAAGGAAGAAAGGTGCCAGCCACACCCTTAAAAGCCATGGCATTTTTTCTTAAACATTCAACATGTCATGTTAGTGAGCAAGAAAATAAATGAAAAATAAAACCCAATGAAACAGGCCCCTCCATAAACAGCTTTCCAGTGCCAAATTTGGTTTCAGAGGAAGGAGCTTTAGTATGGGCATGGGCTTCACACACAACCTGTACCTTTATTTATTTTAGCCATGAAGAGTGAAGAAGAGGAATTTCTAAAAAGCAAAAAGAAAGATCCTGGGATTTATTGATTTATTTATTTATTTTTAAGGGAAGAAAATAGATGGTGTTGAGTATTCGGAGATCACAGTGGTTGTATAAGGAGAGCAGTAAAATGAGGTAGACTGCTTTGAATTTACAGGGCACTTGCACCATAAATGAAACATGAATACAGCCTAATTAACCTGATTAGAACTATTGCTTCTACACTGCAATTGTCTTTACATAACACATTCTGCTTGAGTAACAGAGTCTTATTATCTCCTCTTGTTCTGCCACCAATAGCGTGGCACTCTCCTTGTTCTGCATTCACACTGCTGAATTATGGTGCAGTGATGCAATTTCCATCCTGCTAATATATAGCCTAATGACAAATCAGGGATTAACAAAACAACTCCCAAGCAACTGTAGCAGGTTAAAAGAGATGTAATCAGTTGACTATGCTGCATGATTTTTAGCCTTCAGTTTTCCTCATTTCTAAAGATGGAGAAAACTTACTTAAAAAAATTAGGTAAAAAATTTCACACCTTCTTCATACTTAACATTCACGCCTTGAATTTATTTCTTTCTTTTCCTAAAAACATTCAACATTTGCTATGGTAGCATAGCCTCCAAAATAGTGTTTGATTCTCTCTCCAGAGACTCTGGACATTGTCTGATGAATAAGAATGCGTTCTGTGTTGGGCTAAATTGCCATATGCCAATTGTAGGATATTTACAAAGGGATTTTATTATATTAGTTTTCCTTAAAAGGTGATTTTGTTTGGTTGGTTGTTGTTGTTTTGTTTGTTTTCTTTACTTCCACTTCTTTTAGTAGAAAGAAACCAACAGGCCCAGTTCCCTGCTGTTATCCCAGTTTGATGCTGGCACAGCACCAGCAGAGTGATAACTGGGAATTAGACACAAGGTTTGCAAACTGAAAGAAGTAGAAATGTTATTTATATGTTGTCTGGCTTCTGGAGCATGCATGGCTTGAGAGACGTGGCTGGTCCATCCAGCTTTATCATATATCTGTAGAATTTAGTTTTGATCCAGCTATCTTTCATTAATATCTGCTGGTAAATCAAAGCCACGTCTGAGTGCATTTCAATGAAGTAGTCAGTGGGACTNAAGGCCCTCCACCAACAGCTTTCCAGGGCCAAATTTGGTTGCAGAGGAAGGAGCTTTAATATGGGCATGGGCTTCACACACAACCTCTACCTTTATTTTTTTTTTAGCCATAAAGAGTGAAGAAGAAGAATTTCTACAAAGCAAAAAGAAAGATCCTGGGATTTATTGATTTATTTATTTATTTTTAAGGGAAGAAAATAGATGGTGTTGAGTATTCGGAGATCACAGTGGTTGTATAAGGAGAGCAGTAAAATGAGGTAGACTGCTTTGAATTTACAGGGCACTTGCACCATAAATGAAACATGAATACAGCCTAATTAACCTGATTAGAACTATTGCTTCTACACTGCAATTGTCTTTACATAACACATTCTGCTTGAGTAACAGAGTCTTATTATCTCCTCTTGTTCTGCCACCAATAGCGTGGCACTCTCCTTGTTCTGCATTCACACTGCTGAATTATGGTGCAGTGATGCAATTTCCATCCTGCTAATATATAGCCTAATGACAAATCAGGGATTAACAAAACAACTCCCAAGCAACCGTAGCAGGTTAAAAGAGATGTAATCAGTTGACTATGCTGCATGATTTTTAGCCTTCAGTTTTCCTCATTTCTAAAGATGGAGAAAACTTACTTTAAAAAATTAGGTAAAAAATTTCACACCTTCTTCATACTTAACATTCACGCCTTGAATTTATTTCTTTCTTTTCCTAAAAACATTCAACATTTGCTATGGTAGCATAGCCTCCAAAATAGTGTTTGATTCTCTCTCCAGAGACTCTGGACATTGTCTGATGAATAGGAATGCATTCTGTGTTGGGCTAAATTGCCATATGCCAATTGTAGGATATTTACAAAGGGATTTTATTATATTAGTTTTCCTTAAAAGGTGATTTTGTTTGGTTGGTTGTTGTTGTTTTGTTTGTTTCCACTCCTTTTACTAGAAAGAAACCAACAGGCCCAATTCCCTGCTGTTATCCCAGTTTGATGCTGGCACAGCACCAGCAGAGTGATAACTGTGGGAATTAGACACAAGGTTTGCAAACTGAAAGAAGTAGAAATGTTATTTATATGTTGTCTGGCTTCTGGAGCATGCATGGCTTGAGAGACGTGGCTGGTCCATCCAGCTTTATCATATATCTGTAGAATTTAGTTTTGATCCAGCTATCTTTCATTAATATCTGCTGGTAAATCAAAGCCACGTCTGAGTGCATTTCAATGAAGTAGTCAGTGGGACTGATCCTGATGCCTGTCTTTTCCATAGGAAAAAAAGGAACTTATGAAAAAGAAGAGTGTGGAATCCAACTCTGACATCCTCAATCTAAAACCAGATAGTTTTCATACAACTCAGCTTTACTAAGATGCTCCAAGTGCTTTATTTTCATTCAAGCACAGAAAACACATTCTGAAGCCTAACAGACCACTGTCATCACTATCATCATTGCCTCATCAGCCAGAATTCTGATTAAGTGGCTTCAAGATTTTCAGTTTATATTATTTCCCAAGTCATTCAGTAGGGTTAAATGTTAGACAGCTTGCCATCTGAGATTTGAGTCATGTCATATTTGAGGACTGGTGTTTGCTATGTAATTCTATTGCACTAGAAGATAACTCCTCCAAGTTTATCTTAACCCTCACTTGGACTTCATGGTCACAGAGTGATTAGCTGCTGTGGCATTGGTACTGACAAATCAGGTAGCCCTGAAATTTAGCCTTTTCCTGTCTCCACCTCAGTGATTTGGGGCTGAAATGGTGACTGCACATATAGGACAGTGGGGAGCTCTGTGTGCTACACTCAGTGTTCTCCTCTATGCTGAGGTGCTGCTTGGTTACAACTATCAGTGCTAGTAATTTATCCAGAGGGAAAAAAATACTTGTGTAATGTTTATTCCAATGTACTTTGACTGTATAAAACATGGGTATTGTCGTGGGGACATGAGGAGATCCCAGGCCATACCACGTGCCTTAGGATGGACAGCAAGAAGAAGGAATGTGCCTGGTTTGGCAGACTCAGCACCAACTACCCTTTTGCAGGAGGTGCTGTGAGCACATAAAATGTTGTCACTTCAGAAAAAAGACCCACGACCCTCTGTAATCCTGGGTGAAGGGACCTTTCTATTCTCAGAGGAACAAGGTGGAAAAAGAAAGATGGAAATTCTCAACACTTTCTTTTTCTTCCTATCAGGCAAAGTGTATTAGGGTTGCCGAATTTCAGACTCTCCAAAGGATTTGGACTGCTTATTTTTGTGGTTCAACCTCAAATGTGCAAGATTCTTCACAAATGAAGGGGAAAGCACTGACTTTTTTTGCCCAGAAGCCAATATACTCAGGTATACTTTTCTGTTTCATACACCTTCAGCTTGGTGGCTTATTCCCTTATACCACAGAACCACTGCAAGAACATGATGGATCTGGATCATCCCTTTCTAGTATCAGATAAGGTTAGGATATCAGGAGGAAGCTCAGTAAGAATTTACTCCTGTTACAGAATATATGAGATGTGTGATACCTAAGCTTCCCAGCTCTGGGTCACTGTGACATTAGGTCATGGGCCAGATAAGATAAGCAGTGTATTATTCCTAAAGAAGGAGCAGATAATACTCTGCCAGTTCAAACAACAGGCATTGACTTTACCCACCAAAAAAAAAAAGGAAAAAACCCAGAATCACCTCCCAGTATTTAATCAATGACTATGACTCCTAAAGATTGAAAAGTCTAATCATGTAAAAATCAGAACACAATTTTGGTTTTAAGTTCCTGTGAAAGTTAGTTCAGTAATAAATCCATCACCATATGTCCATATGTCTCATTCCTTCGAGAGAAAGTTGCTACATGATTACACCCACTACACCACGTATTAATCATAATCCCATCTTCTCTATGAGACAATTGCAGTTTAAAGTATTAAATGGAACACTGATGTTCATATCTGCTCATCAAGGACTGCACCGCTATGATTCCATGTCACCCAGGAACATCAGAGGACAAGCTCTCTCTTGAACACACCTTTGGCTAAGACTATGAAGAATTAATTCCCCATCCCTGCTAATATAAAGAATGATATCTGAACAAATTCATATATCCAGGAGACGTGGAATCTGGATGCAGATCCAGGGCAGCAATTTTCAGCTGACTGGTGTGTTACACTCTCACGCAACTGCATTTCCTCCCATCTGGTAGAAAGTTTCTTATCCATTTCACTGGGAACAATCCTAAAGTGTCATATGATCAAGACTGTCTTTTGCCACAGGAAGAATTTAATATGTAAGGATCATGACCAATGCTGTTTAACATCTTCAATTTCTATTTCCAAGGCTTTTTAGTATGAGTACAGGGAAAAGATAAAGGCAGATGCTGGCTCGCTACACTCTCTACCCTGCACAGAAGTTAGTGGTATCTGTTCCTGGAGTTTAACTGGAACTACATCCACTATATCCTGACACTAATTTGCTCTTTGAGTAATCACTGTAACTTCAGTGCAAACACTCAAGGAATAAAATAGTTCTCAATATGAATAGGGACTGTAAATCTGCTCTCTCATAGGTATCTCTTGAAAAAGTTCTTTAAGCCTTTATTTCAGAAACCCTCCAGTTTCTTAACTGTTCATTTATTTGTTCTTTTTTATGTTAATACCTACATTAATTTCCTTTTGCTCATCTCTGGAGAAAACACTAGGAAGTCTGTTATTTTCTTGGTATTCAAAGACTAATGATGGGGAAAGCAAGTTTGGAATTTGATTTCCAAGGAATTCCTGTACTGAGAACAATACAATGTTGGTCTTAAAGCCAAAATTGGACATAATTGCCCATTTTTTTTTAAATTCTTCAGGGAAGGTAATGGAATGAAGTCAGGGAGACTCACTTGCTTTTCTTCTCTGACATTTTAGTTGTGATTCATTCACTGAATTTCTTCTGGGATAAACTGATGTAGCTCAGTCAAACTCCATGGAATTGGGGCAGTTTACCCCATCCGTGTATCTAACCCAATATTTTAAGTTTCGTGTAGGAAGATGTTGGCTGATGCTTCCTTTTTGTTTTTCTAGAGGCTTTCTAAAAACAATTCAAGTCCTTTGCACTGATTACTAGTGCACGAACCCTGTAACTGGTATTTATACTGCAAAACACAAAGAAACATAAAAATTATCTAGTACGTAATTGAAATGTTCCTATTCATTTTCCCAGAACATCTGGACATTCTAAGGTTTAAAATGTAGAAGTAAAAGCAAATGGAAATTTGGCATCCTCTTCATTTAAACACTGAATCAAGACCTTCTCTATAGCGAATAAAACTATTTGGTTTCATACCTCTGGGAGTTTTCTGAAGTGAAGGTTGAGTTTACCACTCCATTCCCTACTCGTGCACTTATAAATAATTGCAGGATATAACCCTATGAGGTGTAATAAATACATGCATTTGGATTTTGTGTTTATTTTAACTCCTAACTAGTTATACAAACATTCTATACCACTTGCATTCTTGGTCTGGACACCATGAGCATCAGCTCAGGTGCCTACAAAGGTCATCTCACAGAGAGTTACAGCAGAACTGACTATTAACGTAGGCAAGACTCTTCATGCAAGAGATTTTTGTGTTCATAAGGCTCAAATCTCTTTCCCAGGGTAACTATTACTCATATGCAATAAAGATTTTTTGAAATCTGTCCATGTTTAGGCTCTCCAGACAGGATCTTGGCTTTGTGTAGCAGCAGCACGCTGAGCTGTTATTCTACTAGATGATGGCAGTGCTGTTGTTGAACTTGGAGTCAAAAGGTGCTAACATTTTAGGTAGAAGCACTGATACTAAATAATTCAGTGTCTTTCTGGAAGGTGTCAGCCCCATAACCTTTTCAATTCTCCTCACCAACAAATAGAGAAAGAAATGTTGCTAGAAGCTATGGAGGAGTGTGGGAAAGGCTGGTCTTCCAGGCATAACAGCAACTGCTGGCAACAACAAAGGGAAATTAAAATGTGAGACATACAGCTGTAAAAGAAAAAAAAAGGTCTACCTGAAACACCTTCAGCAGCTCCATCTGTACAATTTCCACTCCTCCAACATGTTCGGAAATGCATAGAAAAGGTAAAAGGGAGTGACAATGGTGCATGTACCAGGAGTTAGCCAGTGTCTGAAGAAATGCTGTCTTAAGTGAAGCATGGAAAAGAAACCAAGCTCACAGCACAGTTTGAAAAGCCAGGCCAGTCACCTGGGAAACGAGAAAAGAAAGAAAACCAAGCAAATAGGCTATCAGCTCAAGCCTCACAAAGCATTCACAAAATAGAACTGCCACAGACTTCTAAGTTAGTGATTAACAGGCTCTAAAATTATAGAACTGGCTACACCACCCATAGAATCACACCTGAGTCAGCCAACCTAGCACTGATGAAGATAATTACTGAAGCAGCAGGTTCAACCCATACTGAAATTAAGGCCATTAAAGATCTTTCTAGAGACATTTCTCTGACTCCAAGGAGCAGTTTGGTGATGGGCTTGAAGCAGTCCACCTTTTCATCTGGAAGTTACAGCAAAGGGAGGGACTGTTGCTATTTAATGGGTAAACTGCTTCTTCCTTGTAGGAGGGGTGAGACAGGTCAAAGTGGACCTGGTCTGGACCTCCATCTGTGAGAAATAAGGTGCCAAGGACCACGACCAAAGGCAAAATGAGTCAGTGTGCTTCTTACTCAAGTGGGCTTGAGCTGCCTGCAATGGGAAGTGGTACAAAGGGCGAGGAGAAGACTTCTGGCAACTGTATGAAAGGGCAGGTACAGGGAAACAGCCAGGTTTTTCATGAGCATATTCCACCAACCCTGAGGGATAAGGGGAGTGAGCTTTGCTAAAGAGCACGAGGCGCACAAGAAGCTGCCAAAGGCTTCAGATTGATCTGGAGAGAGGAAAGAGACACTGGACTTCCCAGGGAGGGAGCCGTTCGATTTCTTGTCATAGCACTTTGCCCTCCCTGTCACTCATTTTACTCTGGAGCCTTATAAGAGCTTCGACCCAAACCATGTGGTTTTGTCCCACTAATGATACTTAATTGGAAAGCTATTGTTTTTACAGAGAGACTCTTAGGTCTCCTCAATAGGCAGATTGAAATAACATGAGGGAAAAAGGGATTTAAACTGAAACACACAGGTGATATTTTGTCCATTTTATTACCTCAGCATTAAGCAGTTTACTTTTGGCTCTCTGTCTTGGGGAAAAATTGTTTGGATTTGCCCTTATAAACAAAAGAAGATAGAGAAGGGTTTTAAACAATTTAAATGCATGCCAAAAACTGGTCAGGAAACAAATGAGAATCATTTGAAGCTACACACAAAAAACCCCACTCTTATATATATATGAGAATATATTTTTCCATTTTGATTCCCATTTATAATTCTTCAGATGAGAAAGAAGGCTGGAAAAAGGTGTCTACTTCAGCCTCTTCTCTGAAGCCAGGAGCAAGTGTACAATGCAGAAAAAAAGGAACCAAAAATAAACTTTATTTTTTTTTCCCCCTCTTTGATCCCTCCCTGGCTCCTTCAAAACAATATAAGAGAGCTTCAGGTCTTTTTCCTTTCTTAGTCTTGCACTTCAGGAAGACCCTTGAATTTCATATATTCTGTTTTTCCCAGCTGGCCTTTCTTTCTTATCTAGAAAAAGTTATTAATCTCTCACCATTTTCAACCTACCTCTTGCTTTGTGGTACGACAGACACAGTGATTCTGTCCCAAACTTGAGGCCAAATGAGAAGCACAGTGCCACAACACCCCTTCCCCCTCAGAGGGTCCATCGATCTCATAAGCAGCCTGTGCTGCACTTCTCCAAACCTCTCACTAATTTACATCACTTCACAGAGACTTCATTCTGATTACAAGGGGTGAACTGAATAAAACCTGCGACAGACGAGGAGTTCTCTCAGCTGCCCAGAGAATAAAAGGGGAGCTCTATTTAAAGCATCCTTTAGGTGCCACCACCTCCTCCTGCAGTGCTCTGATGATGATGCTGCCACAGCAAGCCAGACACTGCCCTTGCCCCTTCCCTTCACCCTTTGTGCACTCACACTGAGATGTGGGGACATCATCTTCCCAAGTCACTCACAAAACTTGTGTTAACCACATGCATTGTAATCAACAAATAGCAAAAGAAAACCCCAACAGACCAAACCCATGCAAAACCCACCCAAAGGTCCTCAAAAGACCAAAGCAGCGTTATTTGTATAAACACTCTGGGCATCTTCCTTGGGTGTCTGCTGTGCTGGTGACGGTGTTTATGGCTGCCATAGGAATGCTAGAAGGGGAAAAAGTCCAGATTCCCCTCAGCACAAAGGAGAGATAAAAAGAGGGAGGAAGGGCAACTATTTAAGAAGACACTCCAAGGATCTGCTTCACTTGCAGCAACTTACACTGGCAGTAATTCAGGTGCTGTGGTGAGAGGAAGATGCTCTGAGCAGAGATGTAAGGGGAGAAAAAAGAATGCTGACTTATGAGCTCTACTTGTACAAAAAGCATTACTGATTGCTTGTGGAGGACAAGAGACAATACTTAAGTTATATCTGCTCGAAGGGGGTTAACAGGGGTGCCATCTCTCTCCTCATTTCTGTTTCTTACTCTATTTCATCGGCTAAGAACTCTCCAGCAACAATTTATCTTGACCTCATTAGGAACCTCTGATGACTGCTTTCTCAACAGCTTTGTTTTCCTCAAATTCTCACTATCTAGAAAGACACGGTTCCCAGTTTACTCCTCCCTGATTTTATGAAGTTTTGGGTTTGTTTTGTTTTCCAGTGTAAGCGTGTGGTATGTAATGAGCAACTGCATCCAGGACCCCACTGCAGAGCTGCTAAGTGATGATTATGTGAAAGCTTCCTAGCCTTTCACATACCATAGTACAGAAGTGAGCCTTTGGGGCACCTCAAAAAGTTTTAAAACACTTTATTTCATTCAGGGAAGAATCAAAGAGTTTCACTGGAAGAAATTGTCTTTACACACATTAAAAAAAATATATAAAAAAATGAAGGTTTCTAAAGGTATCTTTTAGTTAGAAGACAGAAAACGTGCATTTTGTAATACCACAGGGGTTCTTTTAATAAGTCACTGAAAAGTTCCATTTGACAAGTTAAACCTTGAATTTTTTTTCATACTTATTATAGCCAAGGAGGTACTAACCTAATACAATGGGCAAAGGAGTGTTATCACAATACAATAGACCAGACAGAGTTAGTACAATGCTGGGCAATAAGGGATCTCACTGTAATGAGAGGGAAGCATGCTTCAGAAAAGAGAAAAGAAATGTGTTTGGTTTGTTACTGGTCATTTTATAGCTCCCATTGTAACCCAATGCAATGACCCCGAGATGCTTAAAAGTCTTCTTTAAAAATGTAGAATGATCATTTCAAAGGTGCACAGGTCAAAAGAGACCATTATGGTGCCTAAACTAGGGGCCCTCAGCAACACAGGCTGTAGATTTTTGCAGTGTTGCTGCTATCCAAGCTGATAATAAGGAGTTACATCAGTGGTGTTAGGCTGGGGCTTCGTTTGGCCCCAGCTATGTGCTGCAAGGAGCATGGAATGGTTCAGAGGAGAAGATGAGAATTACTTCTGGCTTTCATTTAAGCCTACTTAACAAAAGTTGCATAGATTAAGCCTGAAATCACTTATTTTTCTGTACTATTTGGTATGTGTTTCCATGATCTTTATTGTTTTCCTGAGCCCCAAGTGACTTTCTTCCATTTATCCTCCCTTCCCAGCTCACGTTCAAGTTTCAAGGAGCTAGCATAGTCCTATAGAAAACATCAAGGGTGTTTAGCTAGAACATTCCCATCCACCAAATCATTCTAAAGCACAACCTGGGCAAAGGATGCTGAGAAGAAATCCATAGGATGTGCTCTGTGTAAATCTCCAGAGGTATTCAGCAAACCACACCACAAATTGATATGCATATATGACAGGCCAAGTAGCACCTTTCCTGACTACTAAGAAGCTCTAATACAAAGCTCCTATAGAATAGTGACATGCCTGAAAATAGCTGTCAGCCAGCGTAATGGATGATGCACTAACTTCTCTGATGGGGGTATGAAAAGGAGCAAGCAAATGTGGTGGAATTACTTGGTGCAGTAAGGTTTAAGAGGACTGCACATACTTCTGGACCTGATTTTAGCACTGAAGGAAAAGGGCATTCTTGCCTAGCACAGAAAAGCTGTACTGGTATATCAGCTCGAACTCAAACATGATAAAACACAGCCAAGTTACAAACATCACTAGAATGAAACAACCCTTTCAGCTTCAGTAAGACCCAATTTACAGGTACTATGAAAAAGAGACTGTGAACTATTTCTGAGTTCCAATTGCTAAATAGCCTGCAGGAGCCAGAAAGCTGAAGTGGTTAAGGCAGTGGATACAGCCCGAGAAGAACTGGTTTCAATTTATAGTTCTTTGCTGCTGTTGGAGCAAATCATGCTTAATACAAAATGTGGATAGTATGTCATGCCTACTGGACTAGAAAAGTTTTAAGGCAGGGAAAATCTCTCGGTAGGTGAAGACTCAGCATCTGCCTTAGAGAAATATCTCTCTTGACTGGGAGGCTGAGGTATCCCTATATTAGAAATACTGATCAATAACAAAACCATCTATTGCTGTCTCTCCACTGACTCCCCTGGTTGCTGGAGCTTAGCTCAGATGTGAGATTCTGTGCACAGATATTCTGCACTTAGCTTGGCTGTGATTCTTGGGGCAGACAGCTCTTGCTTGCTGAAAATCAGGAAGACTGGGGAAGAAGAAAAATGAACCAGAAAAAGAAAACAGAAAAAAGGGGGAACTGATGGAAAAGAACTAGTGAAGGTGTTCTGGTGGGCAGAAGGTGAAAAAGTCCCTCCCAAAGACCAGTGTAAGCACCAGGGAAGATCCTTGGGCAAGTGATGGTTGAACTAATGCTATTGAAACAGAAGACAGGGTGCTTGCAAAATAGAGGGAAAGGCTCTATTTTGTCACATATGTCATGTGACATATGTCACATAAAGTCACACATGCTCTCCAAAAGGCATTTCCTTGCCCACATCTTTATGAGACAGTAGCAAGGGCTTTCCAGGTCTTTTTTTGCTTAGCATCAGCAAGGATCAGTGCTTGCCCCAAGCAATTTCCACTTTGTAGTCTGGCACTCACTAGAACACAACACCCTCAGGGAATTAGAAAAATGTCCTTTTTCACCTCAAAAATAGCCCAAATATCAGGGTAATGATTAAGGGGGAAAATAAATAAATTATATAGTCAAATATCCACACTTCAGGAAACAGCCCAAAGCATAAAACAGCAAGGATGAGAAGATGAGAAATTTAAGTCCTTTTTTTTTCCTCTAGCCAGTACTCTGTGCAAAAAACTAACCCTTGTTCTGAATTCTCCTCTCCCTGCTCCTGCCTTTGATGCTTCACTCAGTCCTCACCATCCCTCTCCTCTCATCCTTTCCTTTCACAAATCCCTGCCTCTGCAAGACTGTTGCTCCTTGCTTTTGAGGACATAACTTGGCACGTGGGATGAAGGCTGATGGTTTCAACAGCCCTGGATGCTTTGTGTTCAGAACAGAGAGAGCATAGGTTAGAAAATGAACTGCCCCCTCTCTATCAGCATTCCACTCTTCCTTCTCTACGGAACATTTTGGGGTATAATGTGGTGGGAAGACATGTTACAGATGGATAGAGCGTGGTGAGAAGTTGGTTTTATCTGCCTGCAATGAGACGTGAGTATGGAAAGGACAGCAGTTGCTGGACATTAGGAGGGAGGTTTCTTTGGCAGGGGTGCTGTAACTCGGTCACATATTTTTGTTTAACAGCTTATGAGATAGTGTAGCAGATCGAGTGAGTGTTTATGATCTGTGGTGGAGATGGACCTCGGGACTGAAGCTGCTGGTGAAAGTGGTTTCAGCTTCTGTCGGAAAAGGCTGCTGAGGGTGAAGGAGGCACTGTTTAGCTTGGCCCTTAACCCTGGAGACCTGGACACTGTTCATCTGCTCCCTTGCTCCTCCTGGGGTAGAACAACAGTCACTACCATGTCACCGTGGGAGTTCAGGAAACAGGAATTATTTCCCTCCTGTGCTTTTGGAGGAGGGCAGAAACTTGTTCAGTTTACAGAGGCACATGCATTTATTGCTCCAGGAATCTAGCTTCCATTAAGTGCCTCTCAACTCAAATAGCTCTGATTGTTCTGTCTTAAAGATGTGCTTTTGCTTTTTTTTGTGAAAGCATGTAGGAAAAGACCTATACTACCCAAGACAACTTCTCTTGCTTCTTATCCTTTAAAGGCTTTGCAAAATGGTCCTATTTAATAACAGTTATCTTTATGTAGTAGCTGAATCTTTTCATAAGCTAATAGTTGCAAAGCACTGACTACTTTGCTTAATGATACTATTTTCCCAATATAAAACAGGGCTAATGGGTGTCAAATGTGAAAGCAATATTCCTGCAATTTATCACTTAAGCCTTCTTTCACTCTTTTTTGGGTGAATTGTTGTATTTTTAAAGGGAAATTGATTGCCTTGAGTGAATTCTTTTATTCTTCTACATTAACAATTCATGAATGAAGCCAATAGCTGCAACACAATCTTCAGTTCCTTGTCCCACCAATAACCTCAGCTGTATCCTGGAGGGTAAACTCACACTGCATCAATCAACAGTCTCCGTGGGCTGTAGCACAGCCATGTGAACTGTGGCTTACACCATGTTCTCCTTTGCTCCCTTGACTTCTGGCAGTTGGGAACTGCACAGAAATGAATTAACTGTTACGAAGTTTCCTGGCATGCTGCACTTTGCATTAGTGGAAGGTTGCATTACTAGAAGAACAAAGAATATAGATATTTACTCCGAGGGCTGGAACCAAATGCCAGTGGTCAAAGCATCCCTGTGCACTTTTCTTCTCAGCTTTCCCCCTCTCCTTGCCATTGTTAAGTTCTGGGCAAGTCCAGTTAAAAGAATTTGGGGAGATTAAGGAGATCTCAGTTAAGGGACATTTTTGACTCTACAACCCCAAAACAACACTATGAAGCTTAACTGGGAAAGACAGAGAGGCCAGCAGTCTAAGAATTGATTAATATTTCACCCACAAATGAGTTCATTCACTTCTTTCCATGAGCAAACTTGGTGCTTCCATCCCCACCTGAGAAATAACCACACGGTGCTGGGCAGGCAGACAGCCAAATGCCCAGACTTACTGTTCCTCTGTGCCTGCAAAACTCACGTGTAGAAAACGGAGGCCAGGAATATGGACTTCAGCCTAACTTGTGAAGCCAAAGCTGCTGGGGAGCTGAACTAATCAGTGTGGTGCAATTCCTGGCTTGGAGTCACGGGCACATCCCTCTCCTCTCTTGAAAGCCACCCATCCTTAAGCACATTTTCAGCAGCTTTTATTTTTTGGGGGGTTACAAACCTCCACATCAGCATGTGTTTGCGTGTGCCTTTTGCTCTCGTGGCTCCTCTGTGGGCAAGTTTGTCCTCTCTCTCTGCTGCAACCCCTACCCACACGGTCACTTGCATCTCCTTGCACCGGGGTGTTGGTGGTCTGCACATCCCAGGCTTTACCCAGGAGTAACCCCTTAGGCTTTATGGACACCTGAGCACATTTACATACTTGGCAAAGCATCACCATGTAAGAGGGGGCTGATTTTCAGCTCATTTCTACTAGATCTGTACTAATTTAAACCTGTGAACTAGCATGCATCTTAAAAAAGTCACACATACACACACAAGCTGTCTGTTTATGATTTTTCATAATAATTTTCATTATTTTTCTCTATTTCCCTATATAACCTGTTAACTCTTCTCATCAGACATTGACTCCTAGCTCGGTTTCACCATGGCACTTGGTATGGCTGGTTATCTCACTCTGTACAGCAAAAAAAACCAAACCAAACCAAAAAACCCCTCCTGGTTTACAAAAAAAATAAAGATAAAAATCTGAATGTCTTTAATTAGACATATTTTTTTTTCTTGTGATCATAACCCATGAAAACTTAAACTGTTACTTTATTTTCTCAGGAAAACAATGAATGAAGATGGAAATAAGTAGCCCCCACTTGGCATTGAAACTATATGAAAGAGAAACTGCTGCGACTTCAGTTCTATGGTATTTGTCCTCCTTGGGATAGGGAGGATACAGAAGGGTCCTGCTTGTTCACAGACTGTAAGATTACAAGGAGTACATCTGAAAATATAAACCTGGGATGATTCTTACGAATGATCTTGGGACAAGGGACAGGTATAAGAAAGTGAAAGGGGCAGAGAAAGGGATGACAGATTTGCAGGGTATGTGAATAAAGAGCTAAGAAAAGACCTGTGGAAATAAGTGACTTCTGTGATTCACCACTGACATTCCTTTAAAGATGCCCAAGTAATTCAAAGAACACCCGAACCTTCCCCCTCTGAATTATCAACAATTGAAGCAAAGATCACTTGGGGTTAAATAAAAATGTTTAAATTTATGTGCCTTTTTTTTAAATGTAGATTTGAGGTATTTTCTGAAACTTAAAGAAACCACACTGTGAAAAGAAGGGAATTAATTCACAGGGACTTAAGCAGCACTGCTAAAACTGAAGGAAGAGAAGAACAAGCAATGGTTGTGCCTGTCACAGAATGGAGCAGGAAGGTCTCGGATGTGCAAACCCAGGCTCAGACTTCACCTCATCCAAAGCTTCAGTAAAACACTCACCTAGCTCTCCCTTCCCATCCTCCTGTAATTCACTCAGGCAAATATTCAATAAGATTTTGGTTACATGTTCATTTTTCAGCGTGTTACAAAATACCATCTAGAGACCCCAGCTGAGATCAGGGTCCTGTGCACACCAGAGAGTGCTGAAGGTCTGACCTCGCTCCACAGAGCAGAGAGAGAAATCTGCATTCTCTTCTCAAGATGTGGCAATGCACAGAAAGGTGAAAGGTTTCTTGTTAGTCCAAAGCAAGCCCTGGAAACCGAGGTCAGAAATCTCAAGTCGTGGTTCAGCAGCTTTTTCTGAGAGTTTTTCCACACGACATTGTCTAAAGAGCCACTCTGATGTCCCTCCACCCCTCTGCTTCATGAGCTGGCAGTGCCGAGGCTCCGAGAAAGCTCTGACCGGGTAACCTTGATTGACAAAACATTTTACATGGACAAGGGCAAGGTAAACTTTCCAAGGCTAGTCTGCAGTGTCATAAATGTTTGCAGGATTGACTGTTCCCTCCAGAGGCAGCCCCAAGCTTCACCAGGCTTTGCTGCATACAAATGAAGTGACTCCCCAGCACAATCGAGTGCATTTGCTGTGGTGTGACCTCCTGTTCGGGGACATCCATCAGTGAAATGTTCTGTGCTAGCAGCTGTCTGAAAATCACCCGGCACATGCATTTTGACTCTGATTTTACTAAAACCCAATCAATAAGGGCACACAGTTTTAGTGTTCTCATAGACCTGGTGTATTAATAAAGTAAATGAAATTTTGCACAGACTCCTGCGATTTGTTTTGAAGGGTCTGACCATGGAAATATGGTAGGAGCTGGAGGGAGAAGCAGCACGGCATGCACAAGCACTACTAACCCCTCTCTTCTCCAGAGAGGAAAAAGAAAGTCACCCCAAATGTGAATTAACACTCAGAAATAAGTCCTGAAAGATTCATTTGGCATAATTTAGTATGGCACTCTCTGATGCTTCACCCTAGGGAGGCAGGTAATTCTGACTACATTTAAGCAGCACACAGACATATAAAGGAGCATTATAGACAGATGTTCAAAGATAAACATATATCCCAACTATACCTATATTTGCATAGAAACTTGTGGAGAAAAAAAAAGTTCCCTGGGCAAAATACTTGTAAGTATATTATAAAGGAATTTTGGTATTCTCGTAAAAGTAAAACCATAAAAAAACCCAGTCTTACTACTTTTTAATAAGGTAGCAAGCAGAAACAATGGCTCACTTCCTATCCTAACAGGAAAACCGAGGCAAATCAAACAAAGAAGCAAGTAGCAGTTTCAAAACAGAAAGAGATTCCTCTTTGCTTAATGTTACTGAAACATTCACACGACAGTTGGAAAGCTTCCGAAAGCAAATAGCCATGCAGGTTAATACAGAGCTATCCTTCCTGGATCCACAAAGACCCAGTGCCACTGGTGGCACCACGGAGAACACACCACATCTGCTTGTTATTTTGTGGGGCTGAGGCTTAGGTAATGTCTTTTAGTTACTGTCACAGACAGGACGTGTGTGGCTTTGTAATTAAGAATAGCAGTGCTGACGTGAGGCAAGGGGCAAATATTATTCCAAATATGATGTTATTCTTCTTAAGAAACTCCTCTGGTAAAATGCACCGAGGTAAAAACAACAGTAGTATACTCAGAACAACAACAAAAATACCCCCACAAACCCAAAACACAAAACCAAACAAAAACTGAGCCCCCAAAGTGGCCAAAACCAGAGGCCAGAGCATTTTAAAGGAGGTGTTCAGATGATTACTAAATAGATGCATCAGGGACAGAAGACAGTAACTCTCCCTCTTCCAAGCTTTGGATTCTGACAGAAGAGGGGATAAAAGATAAACATGTTTGCTATGTTTATTGCTGGTGTAGTGAAGGACATTTGATTAGAGCAGTAATTTACTTCCCAGCCACAGAAGTTGCATGGTAGTCTTTGGTGTTCAGGAAGAGGTTATGTGATCTCAAGCATTAAAACTGGTTGGTGCCCTGTCATAAAATCCTTCATCTTCTCCTCAGCTGTCTTCATTTTCACTTCTCTCTTATCCCCTACCTCCTTTTCCAGCTGTCCACAATTATAGAAGTAAATGATTTCAATATGATGCAAAAGAGTAAACAAACCCTTACCCTGCAATTGTTCTAGGCACTGTGAAAGAACAAATAATCTCTCTGACAGGTAGGCAGGAGACAGGTCAAAGTGATCTGCTGAAAGTCTGCCTTCAAGAAAGGTCAGCAATGTAAAGCTTCTTCCTCCTTTTTTTTTTTTCCATCTATCTCTTTGTTTTCTCCTCTTCCACGCCCCCCCAAAATTTCAGGGTGACCCAACAGCATTCACAGGTATGGAGCTAAAATAACCTGTGACTTTCTTTACAGCAAACCATTTCTGAGGCAGTTGTTGCAGAAATACAGGACCTTTTCTGGGCTTTTTAAAGTAGTGGTAGGAGATCCCCTTGTTTTTCTACAATGATATAAAAAAACATTGCCAATTATTAAGAAAATGACAGTAACTTCTTAGAGTTATGGTAATGAGTAACTTTTCCACTAAGAAAGTTTGGGAACTGGTATGGGAAGAGTCCAGTTCATCAACTTTTCTTTCTGCTTCTGACTATAGGAAGAAGAGATGTCTGTTAAAACAAGGTACATGTATTGAAATCATAATCCAGAACCCTAAAATAGAGAGGGTGACTTTAAAACATCATGCAAATACTGCAAAGCATGTACAGAGACATTTAAATATATTGCATATCTATCTTTAGATGAATAATACATTCTTGATTCTTTTTAAGTACCTCCTGTCTCTTTTCCTGGAAATTCATTCATGTTCTAAAGATTTTGCCCTCCCTCAGGCTACAAAGATCAGACTTTTCTCCCATTTAATGGCAGCTGGCCCCATGCTGCAATCACTGCTTTCCAGCAGCTGGCATGGGGACAGCCTTACCCTGCTCTGGGGACAAGGGGCAGTTGAGACACCTGCCCTGGAACTCATGTCCTTGTGTGATTGAGGGGGAATTGCAGTGGGAGCCAGGGCAGGGAAGAGGCAGTTCCTGGCCACAGCATCCCTGGAGCAGGGCTGGATGTCCTGCTGCCCCTCCAACCAGGGCTGCCACAGGGGAATGGAGGTGTTAGGGCACCCTGAAGGCCCAGTGCTGGCCACATACATGGCATGGACTTCATCTGCTTCTGTGTGCACATGGAAACAGGCTCCAAGAGGCACCACCAACCCACGTTAGAGATCTTTGTATTGGAGTAGCTCTCAACCACAGGGTTGCTTGTGATGCTATTTCTTATGCTAGCTAGCTTAAACTAGCAAGGGTAATTCTAGGACAAGCTACAGTTACAGCTTTTTTATGCTGTGTAGACATGACCTTCGACTATTTGATTGCAACTGGCTTTGGCTCAGGGCCCTCAGCCAAAGCTGTGTCACTAGCACAACATGCAACACCCTCTGCAAAGCCTCCCTGTAGAAGACATCAGCTCTCTGATCTGAAATACACATCCTTGCAATGAGCTGGGACGTGCTCCAGCACATCACAGCATATAGAAGAGATTTATTAGCAAAGATTTTTATGTTTGCAGATACGGAAACGCACAGAAGGCCAAATTCTTGCACGAAGTGGCAAAGCTTCAAGTCTGAATACGGCTGAGCGCTGGTGCGGGGATGCTCCAGCTCCACGTGCCACTTGGAAAGTCTGGGAGGATAGAACTGTCAAGGAGATGGAAAACCCTGACAAAAGAGTTGTGGCTTTACAGCAGAGCTTAGGCTGAACCACAGCTCCTGATAAAAGGTGACATGACATTCCAGCTTCTGTTGCTGGAGAAAGTTGGGTCCTGCCTTTTACACACAGTGCAGTAGCAGATTCTCATTAGTAATTCATACATAGAACAGAGTCACAGTTCTGAGTCCATGGAAGAACTGTGGCTCAGACTAGTTGAGCTATCAGATACACAGGAGTATGTCAGCATCTCAGCTCTAGGAGCAACGTGGGGCTGCCTGGAGCAGTGAGACTCTGCCTTCAGGTCTGGGTAAGCCAGGGAGCAGTCTACTCTACAAGTGCACTGAGCATCATCAAAGCTATCAGCATCAAAAATCAAGTCCCCCCCCCAAGTCTCTATTCAAAGCAACTGCCCTGTCAACTAGTACATAATCTGATTTATCTGTCACACATGCTTTGTAAAAGCATCAACCCATTAAATTCAACAGGGTCAGCTTCACACTCACTGAAAAGGGAAGGTGACACAATAAATAGGTTCTGGTCAGGTACAGTACAATATTCATCACCTTTTTTTCCCTACTACAGTTATGGTACAAATGCATTTTAAGTGAGTAAATCTCATTAGACAAGCAGGGGTTTTCAAAACATTTACGAATGCAATGGAGTAGAATGAGTACACTTCCAGAGAGGATATTCTAGTACCCTCCAGGCATTGATTGGGCAGCTCATTTAAACATCAGGGTAAATCACCTTTAAGTGAAGTGCCTTATAAAAGTTTTTCAGTGCTCTTAATGGTTGTGGGGAAAAAAAAAAATGACAGGAAACAGAATGAAGTCAGTTCTCATTTTCTCTCAGCTAACCACCCTAAAAAACCCTTACCTTTTTATTTCCACCCCCCACCCCCCCTCCAGACACATCAATTTTGCACAGACTTAGAGGGAAATACCATTTCCTTCTTCCTTTCCCACCAAGTGTCACATGCCCTGCATGTCACCCCACCACCATTTCCTTCTACAGCTTGTTATGCTTCAGGCTGCACTGAGTCCAAACCTTACACCCCTCTGCCTCCCCATTCATGGAATCACAGAATGCCAGGGGCTGGAAGGGATCTTGAAAGGTCGAGTCCAACCCCCTGCCAGAGCGGGGCCACCTAGAGCAGGGCAACAGGAAGGCAGTGTCCAGGTGGGTTTG
>VWZY01007451.1:147323-195418 GCA_013399075.1 Chloroceryle aenea | reverse complement strand
GTGACTCCAGCCCCTCCCTGGGCAGCCTGTTCCAAGCTGGTTCCACCCTCTCAGGAAAGAAATTTTTCCTTATATCCAACCTAAACCTCCCCTGGTGCAACTTCAGCCCATTTCCTCTCATCATACCACAAGTTACCCAGGAGAAGGTAACTCTCTCTACCCTACCTTCACCCCCTTTGAAAACTACATGTTTGGAATAGAAAACACACCTTCGTTACCCACCAAGCAACACTTGTTCTTACCTTTGTCTCCCAGTCCTCACTCCTTCTTCCTCCCTGTGGCAGCACAGAGACCCCTCCCTGGCATTAAGTACCCATGTAGCAAGGCATTAAGTAACAAAACCAACCCAGAGCTGAGTGGAAAGGAAGATTACCCTTCCTGAGGGCAGGCACTAACCTTTCAGGGAGGACTTGCTTTGCTTTTCTCTGCTTCACACAACCCACCTGCTGAAGCTGCCTCTCCCTTAGCTGGCATCTGCACTAAATAGGTTACAGCTGCTATTAATTCCATTTAGGACCTAAGCCCTTGATGACAGAAGCCATAACTTGTGCACAGGAGTTTGATGAGCCCTAGCTGAAGATCTGCACGTGGTTTTTCTGCAGCTCTTTTACACAGCAAGGAAGGTAGCTTTCAGCTTCAGCTGTGTGTGACCTGCTCTTTCATCAGGCAGAGAAATGAGCTGATAGGAATGTGGTTAAGGTGGGCATTTGGAGTGTGTCAACAGGAGGGAAAAGCCTCACAGGGGTTGAGAAAGAGATGAAATCAACACTGGCTCAAGAGCAGCAAGAAAAGCAACTTTCAAGTTCACTTGGAGAAACAGAAAACTGCTCCTAACATCAGTGAAGGAAAAACAGCCCAAAAAAATCACTCTTGATAATGAGCAGGAAGCCCAGTGCTTGGCATCATGAGTTTATGCAGATTTGTTATTACTACAAATTGGCATCCTAAGACCCTGATCATACAACACTTGCACATATGCTTAACTTTATGCACATGAGCAGTCTCATTAATGCCAGAGACTTAAGTTGTGCATAAAACTGAGCAAATGCATGAGTGTTTGCAAGCCTGGGATTTAAACCCGAGGGATGGAGAACAAATTTACTGTATCATCAACAATTATTTCTGAAATCCATCAGAAGCCAAGGTGGTGCCAGAGGTCTGTTTAGTATAGAAATATTCAGAGAGAGAGAGAGGAGTGGGATTTGGAAGATTGCTGCCTTTAACTCAATTCATTAGGCTTAATAATGGTGGGCCAAACACAGGAGGAAAACATCCCTGCCCAGATTAAAACAGACCTGATTATGGGTACTGGAGACAGAGTATTTCCCATCGCATTTTACAAGATAAACTGCATTGCCACAGATTTTCAACTTGGTAAATGTAAAGAAGACCCCTTTCTAATCAGCTTGCATTTGACTATGTTACCCAGCATCATCTCTCAAAAGCCTTACAAAACTCATTTCAGTGGTGTTGGGTTTAGGTGGGTTCAGAGCCACATTTACATGACCAGTTGGAAGCAATACAAAGGCTCATGCTGGAGGGAGGTGCCTGTTGCGTGGTAGTGAAGGCTGATGGCTGGTTCTAGAGACAGTTTTCATTAGAATATTCAGCAATGCTTCAGAACACAGAAGAGCTCCCTTATGTTATGAAAACTGCAGAAAATATGCTGTTTCCTTGGGAATCCAAATAAGTGAATGCAATAAAATCTGAGCACTTACCAGCAAGAAAGAAGAAAAAAAGAAAAGAGTTGTAAAACACTGTCTGTAGAAGTAAAGCTGCTGCCAAAGTTAAAGGGCTGGCTCTGGAAAAGGAATTCTGGGAAGAGTGCAACCCTTCGTTGGGATGATGTAAAAATATGGTCTTGTTATCAGAAGTTGAACTGGTCAAAAGTCATGTTTATGAGAATTTATGTGTGCTTTTTAAGCTTTTTTCTTATTTTTTTCCCCTCTTCCAGTTGGAGAAGAATTAGTACTTTCTCAGCAGTTCATTTCCCTGCTAGGTGACTTCTTTACAGTGCTTTCCATTAGTCGCATTCTGCAGCTTCTTTCAAAGCAGCAGTTCCAGGAACTCCAGCTCCCATGTGTGGCCATGGACTCCACAGACTCCAGGTGAAGTCTGGATGTTGGGAGGGCTCTTGTTGTCACGGAGATGCCGAGTCTGAAACAGGCAGCAGGGTCTCTCACAAGGACAGGCTGCCCATGGCAATGGCCAGGAGAGCTGAGCTGGAAGGGAGCCAGGCAACCTGGGAAAATGCTTTAGCACATTGGCACTTGATGTTTTGGTTGGAATATCAGTGCCACGGTGACCAGCTGCTTTCACATTTGCATCCATCTGAAAGGCTTTATATCAAAATAGCTTTTGGGGGGGTGGCTTTGGTGAGGTAACATCTTCACACAGTGCAGGAATGCTGCATGTCCTGAGTCGATGAGGACGAAATAAAAAGAGGAACACAGGCTGGAGCAGGTTGTTGACCAGGAGCCCTCCTCCAACTGACTCTTCCCCTGAAGGAAAGAGTTTTAACTGTCCTCCTGGTTTAAGTTTTGGCTGTTTTATGTCATCTGTGCAGGTTATAAAGAAGGAGGTAGGACTTCTGTGACTTAAATGGCATCAGGCAAGAGTGTGATTCTGAACCAGGCTTTAAGGGACTGTCATGACAAACATTAGAAAGAGTGGTATTATTGGTGAGAAAAGTGATGCTGGAGGTGTAGCAGCTGGAGGAGTAGCAGCTGGAGGAGTAGCAGCTGGAGGAACCGGCCCTGCAAATATTGGTTCATTCTTTCTAACATCACCCCACGCAACAAGACTTTGTCTGGTTAAAAAGATGCACGAGTTTGCAAATCCCTGTCTTTGCGGGGGTGTCGTCGTGTTCTGAGCTGAAGGTCTGGGACAACTGGAGAGTGGAGGAAGGCTGAAAGAAATGTGAGCAGTATTTGTGGCATTTTCAGTGCCTAACCTTCTTCATTCCAGTGGGTAAAGCCCACAGCTGATCTGTTCACCAGCCCAGTTCTGGCACTGAACTTCCCCAAGGCCGAGATAATAATTAACTCTTAAATGCCGTGCTTTCTTTGAAATACACTTCCAATTCTTTGAGGAAATTATTACTTCAGAATAAACCAGCCTTTCTTAATCCAGACCTTATTTATTATGTTCTGAAGCACACCTTGAAATGCAACACCGAACACAAATTTCTCTTTGATGGGTTTAATGGAAACAATTTCTCTCTTCAGCAAGCACTTGCTTTCCGAGTGCAACCGTAACATTTTACTTTTTATCTCTCTTGTCAATCACTGAGGGGTTTTTAACATATTTTTTTCCCCATTGGCCCCCCCTGCAGATGTCATATCCCTCTCAAAAGCACGTAACCTGAAAAGATGCCGAACGCAGTTTGTCTTTATCAAACCCTAGTTACCAGTTGAGCCGACAAATGTGTCACACAGTTGGGTTTTTTTTGGCAAAACCAATTTGTTCAGCTGACGCACGGTAGCCGAGTGCAAGTTTGCTTAACAAAATCCTAACAAATGCCACTGTTATTTTCCTGATTTGATATTTCATTCCACAGACTCATCGAATGATTCAGACCAGAAGGCACCTCGCAGGGTGATCTCATCCACCTCGAGCTCAAAGCAGGGTCAGCTATGAGAGAAGGTTGACGGGGGCTTTACCTGGTCTTAAAAACTTCCAAAGATTCTGGGCAACCACTTCCAAGGCTGGACTATTCTCCCAGTGGAAAGCTTTTTCCTCATCTCTTGCTGCAACCTCTTGGTTTTTTCCAGTTGACGTCCATTGCCTCTCCACCTCTCTCTCTGCTGAGCTGGGGCTCGTGTAACTAAGGGCTGTGTCAAATAAACTGTTTTCTTTCTTGTCAGTATTTCTGCATGCATTAGGGAGGACAATTACAATATCCTTTAGGCTCTGAAGCAATGAATATAAACAAATTTTTCCTGCTCCTTATGTGCTGTATTATAAGATGAAAACTCATCCTTGCATGTAAGGAAAACAGATTTTCAATGAAGATTTGACCCAGAGACTGGAGAGCACAGTTTTCCTATAAAAGATGTCCTTTCATTAAAAAAGGCTATTGTAACCTAAACACTTTACGTTAGAGTTTCTTTCCGAGGAACTTTTTCAATCTCACTGAGCATGCTGAAGTCATTATACACTTACTAGAAATGCTTCTTTGTCCAGACAGATTTACTATAGGTTATATTTCTGCAGGAGATTAAAAATGATGCATTAGTAGATACCATTCTAAAAATACTCTCTTAAGTAACGTGGATCTGCATCTTCCCCAGCCTTGAAGAACATAACACAATAGCAAAGGAAATGCAGCAAATAACTCAGGGCAAATGACATCTAACTCTGAGAACTTTTACCACTGTATTTATTGAAATGAATGGAAGTGGCAAAATGTGAAAGCTAAGCACTTCAGTTTATTCACATATTTTACATTCAGAGGAACAAAAGAATTTTTTTCCTCCAGAAAAAAAAGGAAAAGACTCCTCTTGTGTTTTCCCAAATTTTGACAGAGACATGGAATACTCTTGATGAAGCATGCTGCTGCAGTGCATACAATGAAAGCCTTGTGTATATGGGAAAAAAAAAAAGATTAAACCCAAATAAATTTAACCATTACCAAAAAAACCCCGAAGATTTCCTTGATTATAAATAAAATTCAGAGTAGTGCTTTATTTTAACAGACAACCCAACAGGGTGATTTATTAACAACTCCATATTTACAGTGCCTCCTTGGTGACCATACTGAGATCCTAGACACTTCCTGAGAAGGCAAAGGTGGGCTGAGGATGCTCAGCACCTCACAGAAACTAGGTGCTAAAAGGGTGACACGAAAGCATCCTTTAAAAATAAGTGAGATGGCAAAGGTGGAACTGCTGGTGCATTGTGTTTCTGCCCTGATCTGGCAAAACCTGCACCTCAAGTGCTCCCTTGGATGTCAGCAGACTGAGGTGTGCTCCTATGGTTAAATACAGAAGGGCTTCAAAACCAGGAGCCTCAGAAGACAAATGCTTGACGCAAAGATGCTACGAGCAGAAAAAAACCCTAGTGTAAATACAACTTTACGTGGTATGGAGGCACACAACCTTGAATTTAAGTCCGTATTCTTCTGCGTGGGTGATTCCTACCACTTTACTTTTGCAAGGTCTGGATTCCAAGTGTCTCTACCAGGTGACACACTTGTGAAAGCATCTTCTTCCCACAGCCTCCAAAATCATTGTGCCAGTTTAGCAGATCTCAGTCTTTTGTGGCAATTAAATAAAATAAGAACCAGATCTTTTTCAAAGTATTCACAAAACAATCTTTTGCTTATCTGAACGGCTGTCCCACCATTCTCATATCAGATCTGACCTCAGCTCAGTTCTTTAGAAGTTATAAAAATAAAGAATCGATTAATATACAAATATATATTTCAGAGTGATAAGAGAATAATATTAAACAAATTCCTTTTTTAATCTACTTTAAATTAAAAGAAATGTTTTCAGAAGTCTGGGCTGAAGCAGATCTTTATCTGTTGACTCTTTAATGGAACCCACTCCCTGCAGATGGCCACGTACAACTTAATGCAAGAAGCTCATTACTACGAAAAGACACTGAACATGTTTCCACTAGCAAAGCAGTTCCTAAGATCTGCTGTGCCAGTTGGCTTTTGGCATCTTGTTTTCAGGACACTGCAGATAGTTCTCATATTAGAGACAAAACTGAAGACATGAAGTCTTGAGCTCTTTAGAAATGGGCTTCTTTCCCCGCTCTTCGTTGATATTTGTTTTGCAAGAACCCAGTTTGTTTTGTAATCTAAATGCTCCACGTGGATGCAGACGTATGTACAAACCCAGACAGTGGTTCAGTTAACAGATATTCCTGCTCAGTGGGTCATTTTGTGTTGTCTCAATACCGTTTGTTCTGTGATATCCACACCACCACCATCCTGGTCACCCCCTTCCACTGAGATGCCCATCCCTGTTTTCCTTCCCTTTATCTCAAGCAGCTGATGCAGCAAGGAACGTTTTTGAACAACCTGTAATACTCTTCCTGGATCTGAAATAAAAACACAGAATTCAAATGTCTATATACTTTTAAACTCATTTTGTACTGGATGTTTTAAGGTGAGGCTGCTTTTGACTTTGGGACAGAATACTGAAGAAATTCCCACCTCGGGATTGCGTAGGTGAATGCTGCTGCTAACTGGCAAGACTGGAAGTGAGTTTTACTGCACATATTGCATTATTTCATTGAGTTACCTGCCCTGTAAACCAGTTCTGCAGTGCTAAAGGATATTTTCCCCCATCTCAAACATTGGTTTTAAAACTGGAAGGAAAAACGATAAAAATTGGGCAGAGGTTCTGTCTCCACTGAAAGGCAATGGCAGACTCTCCCCTCTTCTCTTCCCTCCCTCATCAATGGCACCAGGCTTCCCTCCCTTGCTCTGAAACAACACTTGAAGGCTGGGCACCTGCTTGGGTATGTGAGACTGCCCGAGGTGCTTCCCCCCCCTGTAGGGACACTGGGACACTGGGACACTTACCTTCCTAGACAGCACACAGAGAAATATGAAGATGAACATGCCCTGGAATGCGTTGAAGATTGTAAAAAGATAGGCAGTGACCACGGATCCCTGGACGACGTGGAGAACCCCAAAGATCCAGGTAGCTCCAAGCAGGAATAGGAGAGCCAGAGCCCCCCGGGCACAGGATCTAGAGGGAAGGAAACATTGCAAACAACCATCAGTCACGTGCAGTTTTCCTTCCCTCATCTCTTTGGATGGAGGATGCTGCCTAGGCAATTTTTTCACATCTACAAAGGCCACGAGAAGTGCAGATCCATGGGCTGCTCTTTAGGGTGTGCTGTGGCACTGTGGCACGAATAAGCTCACCAGAATCCCTGCAGAACAGCAAAGGAGTAAAACTGGAGGGCCTTGAAACACTGGCTTCTTTAATCTTCAGCTATGTTTTCTCTGGTGTACTGCAGCACCATATGATTTGATTTAAATCTACTGTTAGTGTAATTCCCCAAGGAAAAACATATGTCTGTTATGAAGCATTCCCCCACTTTTCCTCCTCCCCCTTATCTTCCTCAAAAAATAACCCAGGAAAAAAATGTACAGTATGCTCTTAGGTCAGTACACGTGCATCACATCAAAAGGTTCCCAGTCTGCCTCTCAGGCTGACTGCAGAAGATGGTGCCAGTTGTAAAACTAGACTTTCATTCCTTCTTTCCCTTTTAAAAGAAATATTTTGGGTTTTAGAGCACAAATACTCTCAAATAATTCCCGGGTCAGCATGCTGATGCTTTAAAATTATAGGAACTGATTGGCTATGATCTTTTTTTTTTTTCCCCAACATGCTGTAGAGCCCTGTTCACAGATTTGGGCAAATTGCAGCACGTTGTCTTCGAAATGAAGCCTCTGATTACTTTCTTATTCATTCTCAGCCCAGTCATTGCAGGACTTCCTTTGAACAACAGACGTTTTTAGCACCGTTCCTCTGAAAATGAATAATTTTCAACTTCATTAAAACCAGCTCACCACATGAAGCTACAAAGGGTGAGGAATAAGAGAAAGTAATCAATCAAACAATTGCTAAATCCTAACTATAAATCTAGTGCACTGCATTGAAACTGCAGGAGTGTTCCTAAGCAACACAAACAGTAAGTTGTTTTCAACGTTCCCTGTAGTACATTTCAGCTTTTCCTGCACAAACGGTTTTCAAGGTCCCCATAAATCAGTTTTAAAGAGAGTGAGTTGATGGAAAAATCATAGCAGCATGCAAAGTAAAAATCCTGAAGAGAATGGCCCCCCATGTCCCCCAGTGCCACAGCAGCACAACGTCCTCCTGTAGACTTTACACAAACAACATGAATGGCTTGATTTTCTATCTCTGAATTGCTTCTTAACTTCAAGGCAAATATATTGGTCCTGATTCAGGCACAAGTTTGGCCTGGCTTGCCTGGAGTCTGTGGAATGGTCCTAGGAAGGACAATTACTTCTTTACCCGTGCCAGCAGCCCTTACCCTCTGCTTGATCTGGGCTGCTCCTTTTCCTCGTCCACCTCTCCCACAGCCCCAGCGTTGCTGTACAAGGTGTTGCTCAACAGAACTAAAATTCTCCCTTCAAATCTAGATGAGGGTATAACACACAAAAAAACCAACCCAAACCTTTTCTTTTTCTACAAATCTCCCACGAGGTTAAACTGCATTTTTAAACACTCATTTTCATCTCTGTATTTAAGCTGATAGAAGGTAGAATTTCTATTCAATGGCAGACTTACCTTATGTTCTCATAACAGCTAACTTCTGGCTTTAGCATCGCGGTGTGTCGAAATACTTTATAAATAATCACGCCAAAAGCCAACAAATTAACCTGGGGGAGAGAAGAAAGGAACTTTTATTTCAAACTGGGATGCTTTTGAATCTTAGTAACCGTTACACATCTAAATGAAACGAGGCAGAGAAGTTTCTGTGTATTTGAACCCTACAGAANAGAGGAGAAGAGAGGAGAAGAAAGACACTCATAACTAAACAGTAACTTTGGTTGAAAGGCTCCTCACTGCGTATTCTCTCTTATATTTTATGATTGTTGCATAGGTGACTAATTTCAGTATGTTGGTTTATTGTTGTTTTTTTCCTGTCTTCTTTACAGCAGCTTTGCTTTATTTGAATTTGCAACAGAAAAAAAGAAACTGAAAGAAGCAGCTTTGCAAATGATGCTCAATTATGGTTCTGAACCTCTGATCGGCGAAGCTTCCCTGATCTTTCATTTAAATTTCGNCAAACCTTTTCTTTTTCTACAAATCTCCCACGAGGTTAAACTGCATTTTTAAACACTCATTTTCATCTCTGTATTTAAGCTGATAGAAGGTAGAATTTCTATTCAATGGCAGACTTACCTTATGTTCTCATAACAGCTAACTTCTGGCTTTAGCATCGCGGTGTGTCGAAATACTTTATAAATAATCACGCCAAAAGCCAACAAATTAACCTGGGGGAGAGAAGAAAGGAACTTTTATTTCAAACTGGGATGCTTTTGAATCTTAGTAACCGTTACACATCTAAATGAAACGAGGCAGAGAAGTTTCTGTGTATTTGAACCCTACAGAATCCACTGCCAGGGGAGGAAAAAAAACCCCACCTTTTTTTGATCCACTTCTATCAAAAAAAAGGAGTCCTGGAATAAACATTGATCAAAGCGGGCTGTAACTTTACCTTATCTCAACCCTCTATGGATGTGTATTGAGTTTATTGATAAATGTCTGCAATTTCCTGGTGAGGTTTTTTTCAGGAGAGGTTTTGAGAAAAAAAAAATTCTTATTTCGCTTTAACATCAGAATCTATTAAAAATGTTAGCAAATGACTGAAATTTGAGCTGGATGTCATCCAGATACTATTTGTAGATCCTTGGCTGTAATCCCTTGGTTGGTTCCTGTGGGTTTCCAGCTGTAGACTGAATAGAATTAATGTCTTCCCCAACTTGTTTCTACAGAAAGACTCTGTGGTTTCTCTCCCTCCTTCTTTCTCTTAAAAAAAAAAAGAGTCCTCCGAAAGGAAAACAAAAGGCTGCTGTAGGAGCACAGCATCACTTCAGAAAGAATCACTTTCATTTGTTAACACTTGTTATGTATGTCCTTAGAACAGTTTTTGTTGTGCCAAGGGGGGAGTATCTGATATTAAATGCAGGCTCTGCTTTAATTAGCTGCACGCTCCTACTTTAATACAGCATAATGTATTTACAATTTGATAAGACAGGAGATAGAGCTGATTAGCAGTTTAGGGAATTAATCCTTCCCTGAATACCTTGTACTCGCGCTGATCATGAGAGCTGTTCTGAAGCTCCTTACATTTAAAATTGTAATCTGTAATATCTCCTAAACCAGCAATTTTTCAAAGTTAATTATAAGTCAGTCAGCAGTTGTGGGTAATTATATGCAGACTTACTTTTTATCTTATGTTTGTTGGTGAATAATGTATCAAATAACTTCGTGCACACACTGTAATCTGCATAACTCACCTGAGGTACTTAGGAAGCTGAAAAAGGTAGGGTGAAATGTGATCAAAGGACCAGGAGCAGGGAGAATACACACTGCTGCTTCTTGAGGAACCCCTATTGAGCCCGCAGCACAAACCACACAACCAGCCTTCCTCTCTTTCAGCCCATCCAGAAGACACCTAATGTAGTGAGACCCTTCCTATTACCACCAAGAAGCTCTCCGGGCCAAACCTCCTTATCCTTTGGCCACCTAAACCAGCTGGAGAGGTCCTGCTGGGCGAGGATGGGACAGGCAATGGGTAGATGTGGGGCTTCATGGTAGCACTCTCCATTTCTCCTTGTCCCAGTGGGGCTCCTTCACACTGCCTGCTGCACAGGGTAATAGCATTTGGCCCTCTGCATCCAAGTAATACCCATTAATTATGATCTTGTCATTCATCAGTCCACTCTACTGGGATAATCTGGATGCACTGGGGAAAGGGGAGAGGTTAACACTGGCCTCTCACTCAGCTGCCAGAACACAGTTATCCTACGACACATCTCAGGTAGCCTTGCAGGAGGCAGTGCTACAGGGTAATGGGGGTGAGCTTAACTTCTCAAACACCCGCTCATTTCCAAGATTTATTAAAGTCTTAGGTCGGCTTTTGCCCCGTTTTGAAGCACTTCATCAGTAAAAAGTATCTACAGCAAAGTGCATAAGCTGCCTTTACACAATGTTCAGTGTCTCTGAACAGCAGCTTTTAGGCAATCTACTATTTTTTTTTTCTTTTTTCTTTTTAATTTTTTCCTTTTTCTTTTTTCTCTCTCTCTTTTTTTTTCTTTTATTCTTTTCAACCTATTTTGTCCTTTGAGGGGACAAAATAGGTAACAACAAAGTAGTTGTACCTGTCCTGTGACACAGAAATGCAGTAAAACTTGAGGGAAAACAACAACAAGGACCAATGAGTGAACTCAGGAGAAAAAAAACTAGCTAATGTTAATCATTTGTCAAGCACAGCCTTTAGAGAAAACCAGAAATCCAACAGATAAACTTCAACCTGGTACTCTAGATGGTCTGCTATGAACTTATCAGTAGCCTCTGCTGTTTCTGGGAAGGGTAAAGTAAGAAGTTCATGTTGGATGACTGACCCGAGTAGGAATGCAGACAGAGCAGGACTAAAGGAGAAATGGCTTTTAGATAAGTGACATCCCCAGAGATCCATGAGTATTTTAGCAAAAGGGATGGGGAGTCCAAACCCCAGAACGCCTGGCCAAGGATACAACCACTGAGGACATTTGAATTTGTACGTGCCTCTGAGCTTCACAGGAGCAGAAATGGAGGTAGTAGGCTAGACAAGTAATCCAAAATATAGACAGGCACAAGGAATCCTGGATTCCCGAAGCTTCCAGCTAGGACAAACTGAGGGATTGCTGAATCAGAGCCACCAAAGCACCTAAAAAGGCTTCAGCTGCTACTTACAGCCAAAGGTTGCAGTCCAGACTTACTTTGGATGCAATCTGCTGGTTTCATTTTTGCAATTAAAAGCACAATCTTCAGATGGAGCCCAATAAACCTTCGCCGCCGCCGTAATTAAGGCTGCCTTAAGGTGACAGGCAAGGTGAATGAGAATGACAGGGCAACCATAAGGCACAGCATCTCTGGAGAGGCAGCAAGCTGGAGCCGAGCCAGATGTGCAGCCAGCTGTGAAACCCAGCTCAGGGCAGGCTTTGCAAAGGTCTAGAAAAGACCAGCTCGGGGAGTGCTGCTGCCACACGTCGGCTCTGGGAAGAAGTTCCCTGCGTGATGAGCAGAGCTCCTCGGCAGCTTTGGGCAAAGCCACGGCGCGAAACGTTGCGGCGTGGCCGGGGTTTAGCAAGTGAGTAACGACGTCCGAGTCTGACACGGGGAGCCCTGGTGCCTTTGTTTGCAGAGTTATTTCATGGCTGGACAGGCAGAGAAACTGCTGCGTGTCCTGAGAGGGGCTTCTCAGCGAGTCTAATAGGCTAGAGGGGAATTGCATTGACTCTGAGCCCAGAACTGATTTTTTTATGGTTTTTTTTTAAGATATATATTATTTTTTATTTAACACACCACCCCCAAGTGCTACTGGGCAAATAGTGCCCTCAGTCCTTACTAGTTCACAAAGCAAACCTCTGACTCTCTCCCTGTTCTGGGCTGAGCATCCTCAGCCCTCCTTCCTCCCGAGCTTCAGTGGGAATCAGGCTTCACTCGGCGTGCTCAGGTGCACTACAGGACTAATTTTAATAATTAATCTATTCCTTTTTTTTAAGTTGTTAATCAAAGACAAGGACTGATTTAGGCACAGCCTCTGCTCACAGCACCTTCAGGGAATCATTTTTCCTTAAAGATATTTGTAAAAGTATTTTTAGCTTTCTTACAGTCTGGAAACATTGTGGTAGATTTATGAATAAATGGTAGGAAACAAAATGTATTTCTGTGCCCCAGACATTAAATAAGGCTAATTATTAGGAATGCATGGGATCAGGATTCTGGGGATATGGGAAATACATTTATCCATCTGCATAACCCAGGATAATCTCCAAGCAGCCACAAATGTGGACGAGCGAGGTTTGATGGTAAACCCACCACTGAGTTTAAAGGGAGGATGGTGTGTTTAGGAGCTAACTCTTGTGGAGATCACCTGTCGTGAGGATTTAGGATTTTGGAGTGACTTCTGCTCCCATTAAACCAATGGCAGAAGTCCTGTTTGACTCTGCACACCAGCACCTGCAAGGGATGAAGGAAAACTGCCCAGCAGTGGGCATGGGTTGAGCAAGAAACTGCTGGTTTGGGTCTGAGCAGCTCTGGGACCAGGCAGCAGAATTTCACCCATCCCCAGTCTGCAGAAGAGAAGAATAGAGCTGTCTGCATACCCAGGCATAATAATATTTACAGTTCTGATGCCTAATATGAGGATCCAGAAGAGCATGGAGGAACACTCTCATCTATTGTCTAAGCAAATTACAAACTCCTCTGTTGATTACTAACCGTATTTTGCAAACTAAGTAATAATGTAGAAATGAGCACGTAGGTCCTAAAAAGTGAAATGTTCCAAGCTGTTGGAGTCCGTGCTAATAGCACATTGCTTAGCAACTGCTATATTTAAAATAGGTCCTTAATTCCATATATTTTACATACTGGAAGAGTAACATCATGTTCTATCCTCGAGTAAAGATGATGTTAGTTCTTCACACTGCATGCAGCTCGCTGGGTAGGTACAGAATGACAGTTATTTTTAGTTCAGCACCGAATGTTATGAAATACACAGAATTTAATAAAGCATGCAAAACATCTGCCTGCAAATAAAAATATTTGCACTCGTGTTGAAGAGTTGTAGTTTCTTTCATAATTAATTACAATTAAATTGTAAGATACCGAGTGGAGTGATAGATCATCAGTCTGCCCCATCAAGGGAGCTGACAGCTGTCGCATTTGGCAACTAAGAAAGCTTTTTTTTTTCCTTTCTCCCTCCCTTTTTTAATGCACTTGAAAGCTCAGAGGGAAAAGGTCCTTCTGCTGTTGGAGGTAATATCCAGGCTTGGCCATGACCCTTAGTTTCTCCTGCCTCTCTACCAGCTACTTGCTGCTGCTGCTCCATCAGCCTTACTGGATCTATTCCATAAAGAATTAAATATTCACTGGAGCAGGGAGACCTGGATCTCCCTCATCCAGGACTACCTAAAGATAGTTCTTTTTTTAACAGTGGAGTAATTGTTTGATAGGAGAGTGAGTTTTGAGGCTTTTTCCACTACCCGTGTATTTATAGAATGAAAAAAGCATCGGCAATTTCACATATGGTGTAAAAGATACACTCCAGCCTTTCAAAAGTTATTAAAACACTTTAAATACCAGGCTTTTAAGGCTCTCTAGTGTTACAAAGAAGAGAAGGTGTAAGAAAGAGGCAGCTAATTCTAAAGATTCAGACATACTAGTTCTGATTCAGTCCGAGCACTTTACATTCAAACTTCAAAACCGAAAACCCCAAATCATTCCCTTTTCCTTTCTTCATCTCTGTCTCAATAATTGATGAAACCATCTATATGCTGATGTCAGATCTTGCAAAAAAAGAATGAGAAAATTTCTCCTGCTGCTCTCCTAGGCATATACTTGAATTTTTTACATATATCATATTGAATTTGGCTCTTTCAAAAAGTGTCTGAAGTTCAGAGCAGCTGTATCTGTATCAGTCTTTACAATGACCCTCATTAGGAGTGTTTGAATTAATGAGCTTGTGCTGGTCTGAATTCTGCCACGGAGAGCAATACATTTCACTCTTTCTGGCTGTATGGCTGGGTAAAATGACAACATTCAGAGGGTCCTGGCCATTTCACTCAGGGAGAATGGAATTAAGTGATGAAGAATATAACAGTTTAAGTTTCAAAAGGAAAATGTATGCCAAATTAATTGCATCCAAGGCTGGGTTTGTCTCCTTCCTGATTGAGCTCATCAGGATGTTCCCACTGCAGATACCTTCTCAAATGCTATGGGTACACAACAGCAGGCTTACCTGGGAGCAGAATATGTAACAAAAGCACTAACAAATCCCTTTCAGGCTGTATTCTGGGGAAATATTTGCAAGAACGCAGGACTAGAATTTTGTGATTCCCAGATTTTAATAATTTCACTTTTATTTTAAAAGTTAAACCCCAGCCTAATAAGTTTATTTCAAACTTTGTCTGGGGAAAGATGTAATTATCAGATACGGTTGTTCTCTATATATGAATACTTCAAAGTCCTTTTACACATCTCAGGCTGTAGATTTAGACTCAGTTAAGTGTTTCTTGTATATTTTTAGAACACCCAGAGCAAGCTGTAAATAAACACATAGATAAATAAATGAAGATCCTATATTTTCCATCAGAGTAAACAGCTTCTCAGAATTCTGGATTCAATTCTGTTTCTTATTGGACTCTAAAGTTAAACACATACTGACCTAAATATTTTTATTTAGCCTCAGCTCTGCAGCCAAGAGCAGGAGAGATGAACCAAAAGACCTGTAGCTGCTCTCAGCCATAACCATCAGCCCAGCTAGATCCAGTGCTAACTGGGGTCTGTCTTGCTTGCTAGATTTACTAAATGACTAGATTTACTCTTCTCCTTTTCCAAGAAGCTTCTGGGAAGGTGTGTTTACTTCAGAGCTGGTAATGACATAAATCAGGCTGCTTAATGATCTGCTTGCAGGTGCATCAGAGACTTCAGAGTACCTGTTACACCTCTCCTATGGTTTATTTGCATAAATGCAAACCTGTCAGGTTGCATCTGGAGCCTTATGCGAGGACCCTGCAGAAATATTTTTACCTGGCAAAGAGGAGAGAGATAGCTGTAGATTATCTTTTAGCACAACTCCCTTCAGTGAATGGCAGTAGCTAGAGGGAGGGAGGTGGGATCAGGAGCATGACTGAGAGCCAGAGCTGACAATGGGCTGTATCTGCTGGTTTGAGGGGGTGCATTGTTGGCAGAAAGCTGCCCATTCCTTCCACACTTTCCTAAGTCCTCTAAAGGATTTGGTCATTTGTTTTTCAGCAACATTCACGAATCTGCTGTGGCTGTGGTCACAAAACCCTGTGCTGTGACTTAGTCTTACTGGAAGCCACAGAAAGCCCTTTCCAGAACCAAGTGAGATTTCCAGAGTCTTCACATGCAATCACTGCTGGGAATTTAAACTGGCTTCCCCAAATGCCTGCGAGCGATGAATCAAAAGGAGCAGGAGAAGAGTGGAAGAAAACTGTGATTTGAAGGAGAAAATTTTCAGTGTGGATGTAGTCATTATGTAATGACCAAGAAAGTCCAAAAGACATCATCAGTCCATGTTAACTATCTAAAGTAAACCTTTCAATGAACAGTTTAGGGCAAGCACAGTGTTCATTGTGATTGTGCTTAGAGCAAGGCAAGGGAAAGAATCACTTGGAGAATATGAATAAAAAAAAAAACCAAACCCAAACAGTGGCCTTCCTGAAAAAAACAAACCCAAAACCAACCAGCCATCCTCTGAGGCTTAATATACATGGGCCTGTTAAATAGTGGGCACAGCTGATCTTGCTAGAAATTGCCTGGGACATTGCCCTGCCCTGAGCTGTGGGATGTCTCAGGAAAAGTGCCCAGCCAGCTGGCACCTGCGGGTGCTCTTCCCCTTCCCATGGGCAGCCACCTGTGCTCCCTCACCTTGCCTCGATGACAGGGGACACACTTAACTTTTCAAGCCTAATGTCCTGCCAGTGATTCTGAGGGAGAAGTTACTCCCATCCTTGTCCTTCTAGCACGAAAAGCTGAGTTGAATTTTTAAAAATAAACTGTTCCACGGGACAACCTTCAAGGGTCTTTGAACACCACCCTTCTGTGATGAATGGGTTCCTGTGTCACAACGTAAGAGCAGGTGACTTTCATGTGCTAAACTAATGGCCACAGCCTCATTTTTTCTTTAATTTATTATTTCCACATGCTTTACAACAGGGGTTTTAAAGAAAGAGGGAAGGAAGTGAAAACTGATTTCACATGAAAGCCCTGGTCTTGCTGAGAACTGCATCTGTTGGGCATGGCAGTGTGGAAGCTGGGGCTTAGAGATTAAAGCTGGTCCTGTCCACTGAACAGGACAAGTACTTTCCAACTCAGCGATTATTTAGCACAGCAGGTATTGCTGTTGCTGAACAACACTGCAGTTTGAACTAATCTGTTTCAACCAAAGTTGCAGACTCAGTCTTTAATGCCACCATATAATTAATTATCTCCATTTTATCCACAATGGCATAAGCAATGCCCCAGAGACACCTTTAACCGAAGCCACAGAGGAGCAGATGAAAAGGGGACTATTACTCTTTCAAAAAGAATAATAAAGCCATTGCTAGTCCCTATAGGAAGTTTATTTCCACTAAAAAGGCAGGCTGAGGAACAAGAGTAGAGAGGAGAAAAAAATAAATGTTTAAAATAGCTGTTTTCTGAAAGATGTACAGTAAGGAGCACAGAGTATACTTTTCTATCTAAGAAATGTAATTAGGTATTTATCACAAACAGCCCTTTGGAAAAAATAAACCCCACAGAGTTTTCCAGAGCAGAAATACTCCCTAAAAGATGTGAGATGGTGGCAGGGTTTGTTGTGATGGAGGCCAGAGGTCAAGCACCCTTTTTGATGCTAATCCTCAGAGTATCCAGGGTACCAAACCTGGCCTGCTCCCCTGAAGAACAGGAGCAAGCCCACAGAGGCAGCAGAGTTGCTACACCAGTGTGGTGTCACTGGCCTCAGAGGGGCTGCTTTGGGGTTGGGTTTGGGGTTTTTTTTGCCCCCTTTCTTTTTAAAGCAGTGGATTTTGTCGGGACCATGCAAGTCTGGGAAAAGGTACAACTTTCAACTCTGGTTATGTACTCTTGTACAAGAAAGATGTTCAGCTTCCATGGCCTAGATTAACTACATGAAATTTCTGAGTATATGAGGAAACAGCAGAATAATGGATTTGCCAGGAAATTTTTCTACACTGATTGCAGCAGCATTACTAAATCCTGAATCAACCTAAAAGTACAGAACTGAGTAAGCATTAGAGCTGTCCAGTAAGATTTGATGAACGCACTATTCCATTAATTTTACCTTTTTTTGTTGAATAAATTATTTGACAAATAATGGTAAAATTCATCAAATAATTTATCTGATGAATATATTTTTAAAGTAATCGACCAGCTCTAATGAATATGCAGGCAGTTCCTTAATGAAAAGCATTAGTCTACTGTTAGCCTGCTTTCATCACTCATATGTCACTTTTTTTGGGTATTTTGCAACTACAATCTGTATATTTTATTCATTTACCCATTCATTTATACACGGGAAGTTCAAAACAGTATGGTTAATCAATCACTGCAAGTATATTTTTGCTTTACCCTTGATTATTCATTATTACATACGGGAATGCTTAATAAAAAGAACTTGGCTTTTCTGAGACACCTCTCCCAAGAATATTCTTGGCTTCTGTGCTCCAAGTCAAGTTTACAGTAATGCTCTGAAAATTGCAGGGTCCATTTATAAGCCATTTTTGTAGTTGCAAACACTACAATTACCAATTGTTTCAAGAAACTGAAGCTTGAAGCCAAGCCAGGCACCTTCAAGGTCCCTGAAAACACACATTAGAGAAGGAAAACAGGAGTGTACAGGACCCACCCCCTCACTGCACAGCACCAGGATCTTTGGATTAAAGCCACAAAGAAGATTATTTGGGCGATGCTGAGTTTTGGAAATGCTCCAACCTCAGGGAGCAAGTCTGTATTTTGTTACTACAGAGGGGATCTCAACAAATGATACCCATAGATTGGGATGCCAAATCACACCTATTAATGCTACAACACATCACACTCCTGAGCCCTGCTTCTCACGGGGGGGTGACAATTCATTGTGGCAGTGGGTCCAACAGTCAAGCCTGCACGACACTGCCAATACTGCAAAGGTGCAAACCAAGTTTCCCAAAATGCCAGGGATGCAGAATGAAGCCTTTGCACAGACCTGTTCCCCCCGACACAGAGCGAGCTGTCCCATCAGAGGTGGGGAAAGCCTTGAAGGAGTTCTCCACCATGGGAAGGACTTTGTTACTGGCCAACGTTAGATGCTCAGCCAAACTGCAGCCACGTTACCCCGCAGACAAATGGTGATTTCCATTCTACACACTTCTTATTAGGGAGAGATTATTATTACAAGAGTGTATTACAACAGAAAAGAAAATGTTCTAGGGATTTTTTTCCATTTTCATACCTTTTATCTCTGGAGCTTATATTTGTATTTGCCTCAACCAGGCATGGGTTGTGGGAAGTGTGAATGTTTGTCCCTTAAAGCTTGTGATAAACTCACTTTTTGATTAAAAAGTTTAAATACTCGTTATAAAAATTTTCCCCATACTTGTATGCTTTGATCTAATCTACTGCATAGTTTTAGCTAAAATGGTTGTGGTTCTAAAGATTACAAGTATTAGGAGGAGGAAATAGTTTGTAGAAATTATCTCCAGCTTGCAGCTGGCTTTGCAAAGGTTTAAAATGCCCTTTCTTTGCTAACTCCATCTAAGGAGCTTCTGACCCCTCCTTTTCATCTACACTCACCAATCTAATAATAGGAATAATAATTTTGGGATGGGATCAATAAGGCCACAGCTTTGCACTTACAAATTCTAATGGAACCTTAATATTAATAAGCAAACACCTTCAGAAGTAGTGTTTCTGCTCAGGCAACCAGAGAACTTAAGTTTGTACTCCTGATGAATGCTTGAGCTGCCTACACCTCATTATTACTGAGGATTTAAACTCCAAAGATGAGTCCTTAGTTAGTTGGTTTTTTTTTAATTTTCTTTTCTTTTTTTTCTTTTATTTTCTTTCTTTTTTTTTTTTTTTTTAATTAACTGTAGGCAGAATGGAAATCTTGGAAAGAGATCAGTTCTGTAATTAGAAGTACTTCCTAAGTGGCACTATTTTGGAAAGAGCTTTGTCTTTGTTGTGCTGGTGCCTATGCATTATGCTCCACAGGAATACTGGACAATGGAGACAGGAATGCCATGAATAACGCGCCTTCCACGGAGCAGACATCTAACACCAACTTCATCTTCTAGAGCAAGTGCCTATTTCCATAAGGTTTTCCATATTTTCATAGAATCGTTAAGGTTGGAAATGACTTTCAAGATCATCAAGTCCAACCATCTAGTAAATATTAACAGGACCATTAAAGCATGTCCTGAAGTGCCACATCTTGATTGTTTCTGAACCCCTTCATGGATGATGCACCCTGGGCAGCCTGTTCCAAGGCCTTACCACCTTCTCAGTAAAGAAATATTTCCTGGTATCCAACCTAAACCTCCACTGGTGCTATTTAAGGCCATTTCCTCATGTCCTATCTTGTCCCTACCTGGGAGAAGAGACCAACACCCACCTCACTACAACGCTACACATCGCTGCCCATAAATCTCCACCCAAAGGCAGACGAGGAACAGGAATGGGAGCAACGACAACAAAAAATCCCAACCCTGCTGCCTCCACTGAAGAAAGAGATAAGGTCCAGAGAAGAAATAGAAAATTGTTGAGTTAAACCTAAGAACTGTAAGAGTTTTTTAGTAAAGAATGGTCTACCTCGCCATGATTTTGCTTTACCTGTTGGCCACCATGGCCACCTGATCTCAGAAGCACTGAGCCACAGGAGGTTATGGTGCTTTGCCTCTCTTGAAGTCTGCCGTGCTCACCAGGAGGGTGAGATGGGGAGGCATCACCCTGCAGTTGCACTTGGCAGGTTGTCCCCAGCCTGTCGCCAAGCTACAGTAGGAATTTGAGGTCGAATTTAACCAGTATTATACCTGCTGCTTTATTCAGCTTTGAAATGGCTGATGGATTGAATACAACAGGCTTGGTAGCATCTTGTGTGTTAGGGACTGCCACATCTTCTTCACGAATCCTCCTATTTACCACCAGATAGCTTAAAATCCAACAAAGGGTTATAACTGCCTTGACCACAGATGTCACGAGGCCTCATCATTGTGCCTTTTCCTCCTGTTAGCTTCAGCTAGTGCCAGATCACTGTCAGCTCAGTCATACATAATAATGCCCCATTACAGTTGAAATGGTTTGTTAAACTTTATAGCACTTAGAAATGCTCCCGAGGCACCAAAAACATCTCGGTTCAGAACTGAACATATAATACCTGCCAAATCTGCAGGTTTGAAACCACTTCCAATAAGAATTAAAAAGGCCCTCTTCTCACAGCTGAAATAGGGCTATCAATACTTGACTCGTCTGCCCATGTGAAATAGGGGGTTCTTTTCTCTGACGTCGCAATTTAGTTTCAAATAGCTTTGATGATGACAGGGTACACAGGAGTGATAAAATCATAAAGATGACAGTCTAATCTTACAAAGATGACCGATCTCTGATAAGAGATTAAGTCCCACAACATTTGAAAAACCAGATTATCCGTCTGCGAGGGCTGGGGTAGCGTCGGCTTGCACCTCCCGCTGAGCCGTGCTGAGATGCCAATGACACACAAAGATGCAACTTCTTAGAAGCCAGAAATGCTTCACAGGGATTTCTCAAACCATTGGGATAAAAGGAAAGAAAGCAAGGAAGAAAAAAAAACCCAAACCAGCTCTGATCTTACATTGAGCTTTTTTTTTTTTGGTCAAACATTCATTTTTCAGGCTAGTAAAGTATTTAGATGTACAGCATATAAGTAATTTAGAGACACTATAAAAAGGTCTAAATTAGCCAATTCTGCCCTATAATTAGCACTCACAGCTATGCTGGCAGTGGGTGGGTGATTATTAAACACCTTTTATTATCGGTTTTATGTACTACAATAAAAAATGAAAATTATACTTACGAGAATTATTAGACATGCCGGTCCTATAAAACTCCATATAAAGTTATTCTTCGTGCTGAGCCAACATCTGAAAAGTAAACAGCAGAAAATGCCTTGGAATGTCACTAACACATCCTTACGGATGTTGATTTGGAGAGGGAAACAGCAACTTACACTTCTGTGGTGCCATAGTACTTGTACCCCAGAGCAGCAGAGATGCCAACCACCACAGCTGGGCTGACGTAGCCAAAGACATAGAAATTCTTGTGCAAGAAACCCTTGTTGTAGATGACTCCCACAACTATAAGGTAGAGGTGAATGCCTTCGATGCACATCCATGCAAAAGCAGCTAGAAGGAAATAATGGAGTAATCCAGCAGTGATTGAACAGAAGAGCTAGAAATTCAATCAGAGAAAGCAAAGAGTCATCATTCTAGTAGCATGTCTCTTAATAGTCAAAAAAAGCATATGAACAGCAACCTAGTTCCTCCAAAGTGGTGGTCCAGCAGCCCAGATGTAATGCTGCTTGACAAGAACTTGCCCTACACCCACGAGCATGCTTGTTCACCAGTGTGGAGCAACTGGTAAAATAAAGACTACATTCTACCTCTAAAATCAGTGCACATCTTCCCAGGAAAACGGTATAAACAAGCTGACAAGGTTGATCCCACTGTTATGACTGAACAGCCTATATCCCTCCCCTGTCTAGACAAAGCTCATCTGAATGATTTTGATAACAATGCAATTAGGCATCACGAGGAATTAATCTGGAAATAACTGTTGTTGCTACAAAGCATTTGAAAAATTCATTTTTCTATGACAAGCAACAGGGACAGGTCAAGACCTTGCAGGTGGAAAGGAAAGGAGTCCTCCAGCCAATAGAGCAGCATCTTAAGTGCCAGCTCTGGCCTGGCTTTTGGGGAAAATTGTCACCCAGAGAGCCACCAGTGTAGCTTGATATCTATCCTAAAGTGAAAGTCCTAAACACATAGACCCTATAGAGCAAAGTCAATGCCCACAAGATTAGGACTACTTCTTTAAATGACTATTTTATATTTATTAGACTGGGAAGTCAGCATCACTAGAATATTCATCCTGATACAAGGAAATACTGCAAGTAGATGGAAGTTCTTACACCACGTATTTACTTTACAATGGAAAGTCAAGAGACAAGTGAAAATTAACCCACCTTATTATTGTTCATATTAATTCCAATCAGAAAAATGAGTTCCGCCAGGAAAAGGCTGCAGCAGAGGTTTTTGTGAATTGTTGTTCTAGTGCTTTGAATTTCACTGAAGAACCAGAATGTAAAAATGCACATGGAGAGGCAAATCAACGAAATAATTATTCCTAGCTGAGTGATTCTTGTAAGAATGTTATAATTTGTAACACCCTGGGGGAAAATTATAATATAATATTTAAAAGAATAGCTTTGTACCTTCTCAAGAAAAAAAAACTGGTTCTATAATACAGCTCTTAGATTCCTTTCTACAAAATATTAATCAAAACTGTTTGCAGAGTTTCACTGTAAATGTACACTTTGGATAATCTAAAAAGTACTGGGTTTTTTGAGAGACAGATATAATTCTAGGGGAAATTAGTAATGAACTGTGTATACTCCTGCTCTTGCATTTGCTGATCTTTCTTAACAAAACTTTTTATTAACATCAGTCTCTCCTCATATGATTTGAAAAATCAGATTATTTTAGTGAATGACAGATACACTGGCAGCAGGACACATATTAATACGCCACGAACATCTCCTAATATAAAAGGACTTATCACAGCAGTGACTTAGATAAGCAAAACTGAATAACCCTCTTACTGCATTTACAACATGATCAAAACAAGGCTCTGAAACAACAATCACTTCCAACAAATGCTATTCCAGATACGTAGCATAAACGTTCTCCAAAGAAACACAGGCTGCTTTAATAATGCTAGGAATATTTTCTGTACAGGAATTGGGTTACATTTGCTGCTTGGTGTTTGCACTAAGAACTTCTGAAATACCCGACTGCGCATCAGCATAAGGATGGGATTCAGCTGACCATAAAATGTGACTAAGTTGGGGTTTTTTTCCTAAATAAATGAGCAGAGATCATTCTCCTCCCAGCCTGCCTTTTCAAAATAACTCTATAAGTACCTGCAAAGGTTTTAAATTTGAACTGAAGACTTAGGATGCTATTTGGCAACCAGGAAGCAGTCTCTATCAGCATGAAATTCACAGCTTGAGAGAACTGTCTCAATACAGTATATTCATGCTAATATTCTGCTTGCTGTCAGTTCTCATACCTTACAAAGCTGCTTCCTGAAGCAGAACCTAAGCTCCTGCAGCTTCCCACGTAGAGCCTGAAAAATCTGTGGGGTCCCTTAATATAAGGAGGACATAAATGGAGTGGTCAGTCTCACAGTTTATAGTCGTGAGTGTCCGGGTTTAACAGTCAGAAACTTCAAACTGATGATGCTGGGAGACTTGAAAGCAGATTTTTAGATGCCAAAGTCAGGCAAACGGGTGGCAAAGTTTTGTGAGAGAGAAATTCAGGGCCATATGGTTACTGACCACCGACGAATGCCAGTTAAATCCCACAGCAGTCTTAAAGTGGGATTTAAAATTAAGAGCAATGCACCAAAAATAAGCACAACAGACTGTGTATTTGGAACAAGATACTTTGCTGCATCACTGCTCTGTAATACTGCAGAAAGGACATAAGGAAATTCAAACGCATATGGGAGGAATTTTGTTTGCTCTGTGCACAGAAAATTGTGTGCTTGCTGAACAAAAACAAGAGGCAACCTAAAGGGGGAAAAGTACTTAACGCTGCATTGCAAGAGAAAGCTAAGGAAGGAGGACAGGAGAGTGTCAGGTAAAATACTAAATTAAAACTGCACTTACAACGGAGCCACCTGAGGACATCAAAACAGCAAAATGAGTCAGATGATTACATTTGCATGAAATGTGAGTGGAGTTGGAATGTGTCAGCTCACAGCCCTGGGTAGCCCAGTTGCCATTCATTGTGTCTGCCGAGTAGTTCCAAAAGGCACATTTAATATCTTTATCCACAGCCTGGAACAGAAACAAGATGTTTTACTGATGGCAAAAGGCAGGATAGTTCCCACCAAGAGACCTTTAGAAACGTTAGCCAGGGCAATTCATTAAAAATTGCTTGTTACTATTGGAAGGTTGGGAAGCAGAAAGCGCCTTCTGCAAGGCCTATTCCAAGCAATTAAAACATGCCTGGGGATGGAGGGATTTTATCCACACAGCTAACACCCAACCAGACATGCAGGCTAATCAGATTACTGAACCCTTCTGGCACTTGCAGAGGTGTTGGAATTTTTACCTACTGAACAAATTGTTCTGTATACACCTGCTGAACGTGGGCTAAACCCCAAGGTTACAGCCATGGTGCTCACTCTGCTCATAGTGCCTTCCAAAAAAGCAATTCAAAAGCTGAGATGCATTCTGTGTGTTTTACAAAGTCATCTGGGATAAAGCCAGGGTCACATCATACCCCCTATAGCAGGTGTGACAACAACAATGAGTAAGATTATTACTGTTATTTATTACAGTTAATGCTTACTAGCGCTAGGCAATGGTAAGGTCCCCACTGTACCACAGGCTGGAAAAATAAATGCAAATTTATATAAAGGTGGTCTTTAGCTCAGATATTAGAAGGTAAATAGCAAATCTAAAAGCTGATTGACCAAGGTTAACACCTCGTCCCATTGCCCACCTCCCTACAGAGTCATTTTCTTGCTATGCTTCTGGTGACACTTGGTGCCACCCAAGGTAATTCTTCACGTACAAGTGAAGCAGTGAAATCCACACACACTGGATGTAAAACTCTCTGTTTTAAACAGATGTGGACAGATTTCAGAAAGAACCTACAGGTTCTGCTATTGCCTTCTAGCTCCAGGAGAACTTTTTGCATTAACTTGGAAGCATTTCTTCACTTTATTTATTTATTTATTTAGTATGCCTGCTAAACCATCTGGTAAACTTTCAAGAAATAACAAATCACAGAATAGTCAAGGTCCTGTAACATTCTCTGGTTCAGGCAGCTACGATTTCTTGACACTACAACCCAGCAAAGGTGGCATTGTTGCCCTTGCTTTAGTCCCATAGCACTTTTCAGATGTACCACATTCAGTAGGTTGCACTTGGGACGACAAATTGAGATTAATCTCATTAAAGAAATAAATGACAAACATCAGTAAACAACAGAATTATGCCTCAACATATCACACGCTGCAGGTATGGTTCCATCACATAAACCAATTAGCTATTATTTTCTTTTATTTGAAGTTGATAATAAAAAAAACCCCACCAACCCCCAAGCCCTTACCTTGGAATACTTTAAGGTAAATGTTATTTTCTCGAGCTCGTAGAGCGTAGGTGGATTTGAGCTAATTGCCACAGCTATAACTGATGAGCTTACTGTCTGTCTCTGCTCTGAAGTATCTTTTGAGGAGTAGTTTTCAGGCGATGAAAGCAAGGAGCCAACGTTGCTGTACCGCAGAAAGACAACTGCAATGGTGCCTATCAATCAAACAGACCCTGTTTAGCAGTTTGTACAGAGGAACAAAAGTGAAGACATTAAGGAAACAATAAACAACAGACATTATTACAGGCTAGGGCATAAAATATGCAAACCAGATGGAATCTTTGTGGAATACTTATAAAAATGTTTCAGAGACAATGAAATATAGTTTTATTTAAAAGAACGGCGCTGCGATTAGAAATAAAAATGTATGTTTACACTGGAAATTTTAATTACATGTAGGTGTATCTGTTTTTCTCCCAGGGTAATACTGCTGCAGTTGGCTACACAGGTGGTGTCAGGTCTCATAAACTAAACTGGCTCAGAGCTGAAGGAAATACTGGGCCTTTCTGAAGTGCACGGCTTGCTTTGACTTCCAATGCAGGATGGAAAGGAAAAGAGAAAGCAAAAGGTATTTTAGGATGCAGCATTGATCTGAAAAAACATCATGATTGTTCCTCCTGGTAGCAAGATAAACCATACTTTTAGGTACTGATAGGTGGCAAGATTCAGATTAGCTGGAGGATTAAGATTTAAAAGATGTTTTCTATGTTATTTGTTTAGGTGGTTTAATTGCTGAGCCGTTTAAAGAAATGCATTTATTTTTAGTGGTGACAGCAGTTGTGAGCTATTTCTGCAGCACTCTGAGGTCCAAGGCAAGATCTGGGTGCTGCTGATGTTGGTACTGAAGAGTCCCTGTTCTTGCTCCAGCCAGCTACTCTCTACCTAGAAAAGATGCACCAGTTTCTGGAGGAGGAGTAAGAGAGAGAGCTGAGGCCAGTTTGCAGGGCTCAGGAAACTGCACATTGAGTCAACTACTGGTGGGTGCAAGCCTATCCAAGGTGTTCACTGACCCATCCACTCTTTAACCTTTGCTTCTTACCATTAGAATGAGATTCCTCTCTCTTCTTTGGGGAGATCTTTATGTAGTCTCCTCCCATGTATACATGAGTGTGAATGTGTTTCATGTGGTGTGAATCAAAAGCAAACACCTTGAGTGCTGCAAAAGAAGAAAGAAATACTGAACAAATCACAACTCCATTACAGTCTAGCAGAGTTTACAGCTGGGTTAATAAATGTGCTATTGGGCTGTATAATTACCAGGAATTTTGAGAATATATCATTGTGTCAGATGTTTCAGGAAAAATGCTATTAATATGTTTACTTAAACCTCTGTGTTTTGTTATTTTCATGCATACATTTAACTCTCCTATTTTTTACACTTTCCATGAAAAATACAGTGGTTTATTTACCTTGCATTAAATTAGGCTCTGAAAAGTACAATGTAGGTTACTTTAGGAAGAGCTATTGCTTTATTAAAAATGCATTTCTGAAAGGGGCCACAAATCACAATTATAAACAGCGAGCCATAAAATCCTCTCCTGAGCAGTAACATTTGATAAAAGCCAATTGTTGAAGAGTGTTTATTTTATCATTATCTATCCATGCTACCAAGTGCACGTTGCACCACAAAATAAAGACGCGTCTCACAAAAAACAACCAAACCAGCACCACCCCTCAGGACAAAAACCACATTAGAGGACACTGAGCACTTGGTTCATCGCTCAGGATGGGAACAAGAAAAAAAAGAAAAGAAAAAGTCGATCAGGCCTTTTATTTTTTAAGGCAAAACAAGACAACAACAAACAAATCTCAAACTTGACTGCTGGAGGAATGGCACTAAGCTAGACCATCTGCATTGCTTATAGCACAGCACACAAAAATAATATGAGCTATTCAATAGACCATCTGTCAGAAAATGTTTGTCAGGACGTAAGAAATAGTTTTCTGTGGCTGGAGATTTGAAAAGCTTGTCGTTCAAGAGCTTGTAAGATAAAAAGCAGTGGAAAGAGAAGGGGTAATGTTGTAGGTCTTGTCAGAGGCGTGGGGCATATGTGAGGCCTGTGGAAAATATCTTAATGCTTAAAAAACAAACAAAAAATAATGTTTGGGGCCAATTTGGAAAAGATCTCAAACAGTTGCCCATTTTAGAACAAAAACAAGCCAAAAAATCATTGACCTTTCCACGTGGAAGTTCCTCCCCATTCTCTTTCTCAGCCTTTTTTTCTCGCTTTGATCTGACTGATGTCCAAGCTGCCACCAGAGGCTGCACTCAAATCCTCTCTTCTTGACCTTCATGGCCTCAGCTCTGTGGCCAAAACAGCCTCTGCTTTCAGCCAGGGCAGCAGGGGAACGGAGGCTTCACAGCCAGGCTCTGGATCTGCTGCAGACCCGAGAGGTGCTCTGCATGAGCATAAATCTGCTTCTACAGGGTTCATGTCATAGAACAAGTACCTTCCTATTTTTCCATCGAGCTTGCTAATTTAGTTTCAGAAAAGTGAGGAAAGAGCAGGCAGTTTGACCTGCCCGGGGACCACAGGAGGAATCCTCCTCATCAAGTCATCTTAGAAACCAGCAAGCCAGTAAGAAGCACTGAGGGACTGCACTGAATCTAAACAAAGACATTAGGTCATGTATGGTTTGGCTTTGTGCAGAAAAATTAAAGATGAAAGACTGGCCATTGCCAAAGGAATCAGCAATGCTTTATTGGGATCTTCACAAGGGAGGGGTATTTGCTTTCCTTTCTCCCACTGAAGGAACAGTAAAACTACCAGAGGAAAATCAGCAATCGCTACAAGACACGTGCAGGCAGGGAGAAGGCAGGAGAGCAAAAAACAAGTCCTCCTCTGAAATTCCTCTTAACATGAGAAATTTCTCTGAAAATAAAGCCACTCCAGATTGGACTCACTAGGTACGATCCTTATTTCAGGTCCACTTACAATAGCTTCACTCAACTGAAAAGAGTAAAAAAAAAAATCTGTGTAGAGCAAATCCAGATTTCATCCCTCTGATGGCTTTTTATGCTTATGAGGTGCGTGGGGGAATTTCCTGCATCTAAGATGAATCCAGACTCACTGTGACTATAAGGAGAGACTGAAAGAGAATCTGTCAGGACAGCTTCTCACAGCCTCTGAAGTTTTTTCTGGGCTTAAATGTTCGATTATTGACAATGATGATACCTACACTGAAAGTCATCTGTTAGTTACAAAACTCATATAAATTAACACCTGCGTGCTTCACACACCACTAATTTTCATCTTCATAATCCTGCTGAAAAACCCCTTGGTGTAATCCACATCTAAAGTCTACCTTGGATTCATTTTCTTTACCTTACCTATGTCACTTGCATCAGCATCTAGCTGCGTTGGCTTTTTGAAGCTCTGCGACACGAGAAGCGTCGCTTGTTCCGCAGTGTGCAGCAGCTTAGTCAGGCTCTGTCTTTGCTTATCTACAGGAAGAGCTTCCCAGACTGTAATTTTATCTTTTTGTAAAAAATTATTCACAGTGTTAACCAGAACCTGCAAATACAAGAATATTTTTAAGGGGTAGAGTCATTTGTAATGCAAGAAAAACCAAAGAACAAAGCCAACAACTTTAAGGCTCGATCCACTCACGTTAATGGTTGTATTGTGAAGTGCTTCACTGTCAGAATCAGAGAAATGAGGGGTGGCCAACGATGAGTAAGACAGTGCTTCAATGTATGAAATCACATCTACGGGTAAAAGTGGTCCCAAAGTATTTTTATTAATTTCTTGCAGCATCTCCAGGGGTGTTTTTAAATGACTGATCTGAAAAATACAAGAGCTTGCATCTTAATGGAACAAGTCAAGTCATATTCTTGCAAGTGAAAGTCAACCCAAGGCAAATGACTGATCCCTGTGAGTTCACAGGCTGGCTTTTAAAATGCTGATGTGTAAAAAGAGGCACCATTTAAATCAACAAGCTGACCCATGAGGTAATGGAGTTACACACATCTGGTGTAACTGTGCTAGGCAACTATCAAAAAACCAGTCATACCCTATCATTATACTTTATTTTTTTGGTGTGTGTGCTACTGCAACTCAGTTTTATTTATTCCAAGGGTCCATAACAAACTAATCTGCCAAAAAAATAATTAAATGCCAATGACATGTTTACCCTGTCGACTCTTCTGTTCAATTGTAGCTGAAGAGGTGGGAGCTGAGGGGCAGTATTTGTATGTTTTGTGGTTGCTTTCTCTCAAATGCAGATTGTAAAGCATGTAGTTTAGTGAAACTGCTGCTTAATTCACCTTCCCTGCTTCACTTCATGAGCTGCTAAATGCACTTCCATTAACCAATTAGTTTCAAAAGTAATAGGCTACAGCAGGTAAAATGAAGATTAAGATTGCAAGTTTCACTCTCATGGCTGAATAAGAAAAGAATCTTTACTTCATGAGACTGAAATCTAATGAGATTTTATGCACCAACACCACCCCCCAAGCACACATCTGGTTTTGTAAGATCCAGAGTTTGTGCTGCTTTGATGGGTCTTGCTTCATCTTCGACTGCAGCTGCACAGAACTAGAACAGAGGCTAAAAACGAGGCTCAAATCTGACACACAACAGGGTGCAATTTACATAAAGTTGAAGTATTTTGACCTACTACTTTTAGTTTTGCTACATCTTAAAAAAGAAAGACTGTCACTGTCATCCTTTGCCATGCCTTTGCATGGAACTGTGTAAGCATGAGATGTATTTAATGCAATAGATTCAATTCAACAGGTTATTACTAAATATAGGTATGATTAAAGAGGAAATTAGTAATATTATTCAATATCACAGGTTAACATGGTAATACAATGTGTATCCTCTACTATGTTAATAAAAGCCTTAAGATACTTCTGAAATCTCTTAACCTGGGCAAACTGCTCAGTATAAAATGCAAGCAGATCCATCTGGGGCTTTATTATGTTTCTTTTATCCTTTTAACTTACACAACACTACAGCTGTACACCAATGAATAGTAAATTCATTAATATCTTTTAATTTGCTCCAGGAATCTCTGCTTCTGGTGGAAAACAAGAAATACCTTGAGTACAGCCTTTGAGGCTATAAATTACACACTGTGCTTTGAGGGGTAAGGATGTTTTTACACCATCTTCTCTTTTGTCACTTGTTGACATTACTTTTGTAATGCTATCTTGCTGCCTTTCGCTCCCAACAAGCAAATAATTGCACATCAGCAAATGCAGCAGTGTGTAACTTCAGAAATGACAGAGGCAGTCGAGTGATTACCACACTGCTGAATTTTTCATGCATCACGACTCACTTTGCTGGAAACAGAACACGCGTATTCCAAGCAAGTTATTATCGTGATCTGAACATACAACCCAGTTCAAATAATGTGAAATTATTAAAAAGACTTCTGTAAACATGCTTAAGTTCAATTGTAGGCTTGGAGCATTTGTTAAAAGCTCCTTAAGAACTATTATAATTTAAATTACGGTTTCAAACAGGAACGATTAAAGGATTTGGAAATTAATTTATAAACCAATGCTACTTACTCCAGCTAAAGTTCTATTTATATGTTCAGTTATACAATCTTTGTACAGCTCGCACTTGGCCTTCGGATTTTCTGTAGAAATTAAAAAGAAACTAATTATATATTGCAGTTCAATCCATATTCAATATACAACCCATATTCGATTTTCCAGTGGGTCTAAAGAACACCCCAACCCCCCAGCATATGGAAGTTAGGCAGGCAGGAGCAGCACTCCACTCTCAAACTTCAGCTGCTGAGACTTTATCTTGGCCAAAGCTGCAGTTCTGTTTTACTCAGGTAGGGCATTTGGCCCCTTTCCTCAGGGCTTCCACAGGGTGAAGCTAAGAGAGAGCTCAAATCTCCAGCGAGGAGCAGAGATCTGATAAGTGTGAGGAAGGGACCATTATTCCAAGTGGATGCCATCACCCTCTTTAGCAAAAGTACATTTAGGAAATGATTCCATTCTCAGGAAATGGAGATGCCACTGCCTTGCCTCTTTTTTTGTGCCTTGCTGATTAATCTACCTGAAGCTAAACAGGCACTGGTGGGTTTCTCAGAAGATGTAGCTCTATAATAACACATAAACCTTTATAATATCATGTACCTTGGCAGGAAGTGCCATCATTTGGCTTAAACTGCAATTTTCCTGTGGATGGTTGATAACCTTCCTTACAGGAGCAGTTAAACCCTCCATCCACGTTCTCACATTTTGCATGATCTCCACAGGCAACAGTTCCTTCAGAGCTGCACTCATCTACATCTGCAAATATCGTGAGAAATTGAATTTTTTATTAAGTATTTACAGACTAAAATCTTGCTGCTTTGTTGATAAGAGCCCTGCGTACTGCAAGCAGTTTCATCATAAAATTTCACGGCATAAAAAAGAGAAAGGAAAAACTAAAAAGGCAAACTCGATGGCAAAACACCTGCCAATTCTAATACTTGGGGATTAGAAGGATAAATCCTAATTGATCATATTTTTATACCACCACTTTTATTACTATGTAATACTGCTTTGTTCATGTTTTAAAACCACGAGTGTAAATATTAATTCTAGCACAACAAAATGCTTGGCAGGATGCAAATTGTCTGAAATCCATTTTCCAGAGATTAGACTAAATAGATTTTCTCAGCCTTATGATTCAGTTAGGGGGAAAAAAAATAAAAAAGAAAGGAAAGAAAAAAGACAACTGCAGCCTTTTCTTTTAAGCCACATCTTTAAGAAGAGGCTCCAAAAGATCACTCTATTCGTCTCGTTAATCTAAGATGTAAGCTCTGTGCCCTTTAAAGTGCTTGGCATGTCTCTTTTTTTTTGGTTACCCTTTTTTTTTTTCTTTCTATCCACATTTAAATTACATTTGTCTAAAATGGCTTTTGTGTCTCTAAATAATTTGCCATTAGTTCGACAGGTTCAGTGACTGGGTGGGGCACAGTCCAAGAGTAAAACTGATGAATTCCAGTAAGGGAATCCATGAATTGATCGGCGTTGGAGAGCTGGGCACTGACTCTCTGGCAGGAACAGGGATTATTTTGCATTATTTGGTTGGCTGAGGATAAAGATCAAATAACTCAATGGGGAAAGTAAACTGGGAACAACACCAAATAATTCTGAAGAATGAAGTAATGGACTGTGAAGTGCTGTGCTGGAAAGGAGAAAAGAGTGAACAGCTTTGGGACAGGTATGCCTGACAAAAAGAGCTGAAAAATGAAGAAGTGATACATGAGCAGATTTAAAGGAACAGCAATGGAACTGAACTGAAGGCAAGGGAAGGTGGAGAGGGGAATGGCTGCACCAGAGAGGAAGACATCCGGGCATGGCACTGAGTTTGGGAAGTATACTGGTGCAAAAGGAGAACTGATTACCTGCTTAGTGGAGGAGAAGAGCTACCTGAATTGGTAAGAGGCCTTTGTGCAGCCAGCTGGCTGTTCATACAAGGCAAACAGAAGGCAGATGCAGGGGGCTGGCAATGTACTATCAGCAGAGAGGAAATATTTTTTGCGCTCTTTATTTCAGTACAAGATCATCAGTGGTTTCCAAAAAGGAGTAGAAGAGAAGCAAATAATAATGGGTGTGAAATAAGGTTGCTAGAGAAACTGAAATGATGGAAAAATGTGCTGCGTATCTGTGGCTATATCCAGGGGATGCAGGAAGGATACCTGGGGACCACCTGCCTATCTGGACAGCACTTCTGGTACCTTCTTAGCACATTCTTTATTGAAGGCATCTCTTGAGCCTCCATAAATAACCAGATGAATGCTGTATGTGGGGCAACTGTAAAAAACATTTAAACTTTAATGGAGTATCCCAACCATTTCTACATCCACACACTGTTTTTACTGTTTTGTGCTTAATTCCCCAGCTCCCTTTCTTCTTCTTGTAATCCTAGAGCTCTTCCTGGAGTTCAAGGACATGGTTAAGGTGCCACATCACTTTCCTCTCCCTATTTTTCTCACTAAGCAGCAGTGAGAGGTGCAGAAGCTCCCACTGAAAAGCTGTTCAGACTCCTGCATGGCCCAGACAGGATGGAGAGGTGGAGGCTGGAGATGGATTTGACCTCCTCAGCACAACCATCTCTGCTCTTCAGGAAGAGCTGCTAAGGAGGTTGAGTTTGAATGGGTCGGCGCAAGCACTGCAGTTGAAAGTGGGAGGCTGAATTATAATTATCTACATTGGGGTGATAGCTGGTTTCCATCTTTAATGCCCCAAACTGCAAAGGTTTCTCTGCATTAGCATGGTTTCTGTGAGCTCAGAATTCATAGGCATGGAGCTAACCGTGTTACCCATCAATGAATCTGGCAAAAGAGAAGAAAAGGAGGGGGAAAAAGCTTGATGTAGTGCTACACACAGGCTACCTCCTAATTAAATGCTGTCATTTAAAGCCATAAGGCTGAAGTTCTTACTCTTGGCATTTAAACAACCTCCCCCATCAGTAAATTATAAAGCTCTTTTTGAAACAAGTGGTTGCCTGTCGGTGCCCCGTTGTGTGACCCTGTGTAAAACAGACAAACTTTGAGCGAATTGAAGTGGCAAGGGTGAAAACCATGACAATACCAGTCTGTGTAAGAACACACATCAGCCTTCTAGCAGAGATTTCTTTGGCCTTGTCAGCTACGTGGAGAAGGACATGTACATCTTAATGAGATATTCAGCATGCAGTGCAGTGCTAAAGCACCAGCAAATGACAACAAGCTTTGCTAAAACTTACAATGACTTGCAAATAAAGAAATATTTGAACACTTTCCAAACTACCATTGCTACCTATCAAGTTTTCACGTGATTTACGGATGCAAGTATTTCAAAATTATTATGAGGTTTTACTTCTCGTGCTTTTTTGGGTCGGTAAAGAATTTCTTTGTCATTATTGGGCAGTCACACAAATTATCCTTCCCTTTGTAACCATGCCAGGTATTAAGCGTAACAGAGGTTACTGGGAGAAGCTGGGATTATCCAAAACAAAGACTCGAGCACGGAGACAGATCTCTGGCAAGAGGATGACTATTTGAAGTCTGAGAGAGACACCCTGTCTATATGGAAATAGAGTTTCTGAATTGAGTTACCTGTATGGAGTGAGTCCCTATCACGCCTATCTAATTTACTGTTTCCTGGAGGGGAAAAAATGTAATCTCCTGGAGGACAAAATTAAAAGGCAATATGCCTGATCTTGCAAAGTACTAATCAGCTTCCTTTCCCTTTTAAATCAATGAGATTGTCAGGGGCAGCCAACAATTTGTGACAGTTGCAAGAACGCGGCTTTTAAGTTCCCGCTTTGAAATGCTGCGTGCAGTAACCGTCGGGTTTTGTTTCTTTCTGTTTTGCAGCTCTGCCTTTTTAACCAAATATGCAATTGTTGGACCACACACGGTCAACAGCTTATCAGTGCTTTCAGCAATCCGATTTTCCTGGAGCTTTGGGGTGAGGATCTCAAACCGTCCTCCTTGATCTGCGCCGGGAGCGGGAGCAGGCTGCCAAGGCTTGCACGAGCAGTCTGCACAGACAACATTCCTGAGCGAAGGCTGAGGACCAGCAGCTTCTTCAATAGAAAGGCATCTGCCATAGCTCTGCAAAAAGCCCTGGCCTTTTAGTAAATACTCAAAACAAAACCTGGAGCTGATCTTTGAAGCTTTTATAATAGCTCCGATCAGAGAGAGTATCGCCGACACCACGTAGGCTAGTGTGAAAATAGATTTATAACCTTTTATTTTATTCCTGTGCTTTGTCACTCCTCATTTACTGCAGCAGGCAAGGAAATTCCAATTAAATTAAAAGTACTGAGAACAGTTATTATGTTCAGTCTTGCCAATTACTGGATTGTACCTACATCGCTTTGATTCTTCAGTCTGTCAGTCAAGACAGCTTGATGTCTGCATTATACCTTCTGCTTATTAGTAGCTTGCAAGTGATTGAAAAGTCCAATTGCAAAGCACTAGATGTTCCCTCCCTGTGTCTCTGCACTGTGGAAGGCAGCAGCAGACAAAAAGTAGAAATGAAAAAGCCTGTGAATGGCATAGGTAAAAGAAAAGTTAGTGATGTGGCATAATGCCATATCCCATCCGCTGTACCACTTCCCTAGCACAGAAAAAGAGGTGATGGGGAATGTGTGCCTTCCCAGTGCTCTCAGATATACCTGGAGAAAACTAATAACATGTTCCTGGAGAAGGCAGAGTGGCACAAATGTCACTTACATTTTACAGATGGTCATTTTCACATTTTTACTCTGTTGGCTGGGGTGAAAAAAAGGAAGGTTTGTATTTCACCTTTTTATCTGCAGCTGAACATTCAATAAAATGTGAAGTCCAAGGCAAATGCGTGGCTTTTACACAGTAAATAGCTTTTAATAGCTCACATTCAGGACAGCAGAAAAATACCATCTTCAGAAATATCCTATCTCTGCATTCCTCTTTTTTCCTTCTTTCCCTTTCTCCTCTTTCTGTCTCTCTCTTCCTACTCTCCAGTTCCTCTTCTATCTGCATGTTTTGCCATCACTTCTTCCCCGATTCTACCTAATAACACGGATGAAATACTGCTGAGCCTCAACTCAAAACTCAACATTCTGCTTGTGTGCAAGTCACCTCCACTACCTGTAGCAGCAGATCCACTGGGTATAAAATATCCTATTACAGTTTCCCTGGCAGATAAAGTAGAAAATTAATTGTGGATCAAAAGGTTGTCTTTAGGACTCACTGCTTGGTAAAGTAATCGGTACACTTGTTTAATGAGAAAAGGTGCCCACAGGTAATTTTTTATTTCAGCCTGAGTTTTGGAAGCTCTTGGTTCCTCCCATGTGGATTTGCAAAAAGGAGAAAAGTGGTAAACTAACCCCCAGTTGAGAATAAAAAAAGATCAGTCTGCCCAGTAAAGAAAAGAGGGCAAAAAAAAGAAATTAGCAAGCTAATGGTAAAAAAACTGAAGTGGCAAGAGCAGTCAGAGAAATAACTTTGAAGACAAAACTTCTGAAGCTGAGGAAATATTGTAATGTAAAAGTCAAAGCCTGGACCAGAAAGAAACAGCAAGAATATTTACAGCTCAATGTGCTAACAGTCTCAATCCCAGCTAATTTAAGAACGATTCACAGCAGTTGGATAAAGCAGAGCTCTTTCAGATGGATGTGAGCAATGGGCAAGAAATGTTGATTAGATCACTTTCTGGCTTAATATGCAGCCATTCTGCTGATATTAAGAGCAGTAAGAAGAGAGGTTGTCAGCACTTACAAGCTCACAGGAGACATATCTAGAATGAGACACAGTCAGCATAAAGGTGTAAAGGGCAATAGATTTATTTCTCATTTTCCCATTCCCTGAGGACTGTTGCAACATACAGAGAAAATTACCAGGAGTTTGAAAAAAGAGAAATAGTTACAGCTCTTCCATTCAAAGGAAATCCTAAAGGATTGCATAGTTGTTCAGAAATAACATTTTTCCAGAGAACTTTTTCCCCCCTGTAATCTTGAACACGTTCCATCTAACTGCTGCGGGAAAGAGAGGCTGATGGATGGCACAGGGGGTAGGATAACTTCTGATCTTGGTCATTGCTTTTGATCAGACTTGAAAAATTACCAAAAATACACCAACCAAAGCCCCCAAACAAAAGATATTTGGGGCATAGTAGGTCAAATCTATAGGGGATTGTGTTGGTCCAGAGCAACCTTAATGCAGAACACTTTGTCTCTTTTTGCTTTAAGAATATTTAGGAACATCACTTTGCTCACCGAGGAGTAAAATGGGGGCATAAATAGGTGGATTGAGGATTTCTGTGTTACCTTAACTAGATATTAATTATCTAAAACTGGGACATGGGGATTAAAAACATTGCAAGCAGAGACGAGATTGAAGTGCTACTGAAAGCAATGGCAGCTGCTGTGGTGTCAGTGAGAAGTGTGGGCCTGAGCTGGAATATTAAGTCTGTACCAGTCCAAACTGTGAGAATTTTACATCCAGGCTCCAAAATTCACAAATCTGAAAGAATTTTGCTAGATTCCTATAATTCACAGGAGCAGTAAGAGAAGAGAGGCAATGTAAAGCTCGCTGGCAGGCATTAACAACTTACCCACGCAGGAGGTCCCATCATTGGGTACGAACGTTTGTTGACCATTGCTGGATTTGAAACCAGGCAGGCACATACAGAAATAACTTCCCACCGTGTTTGTGCAGTTGGCATGCTCTCCACAAGGCTGAGTAGCATTTTCACATTCGTTATCATCTGTCGAGACATAAATTGCACAGAAATATATTTGCTTTTGCCAATTGAAGAAAACAGTAAAGGAAAAAAGGATGAATTTGGCATCTGGTGTTTTATTTATGTAAGTTTTGCTATGCTGTGCTAGCACTCTTGGTGTTTTCCTGTGTAGTTTTCCCATTGCTGGGATGTAAGCAGGTGTTCAGCAGCACTCTTCTGCCCTCAGCCACTATAAGCCAACAGAAAAACCAGTGGCTACTGGAGTGAATGGTTTAATCTGGTGTTGCTCAGAAGAACAGATTGAGACAAGCACACATGCTGTATCAGATAACACTTTCTGCTACCCAAAAATCTCTGGGGAGAGAACCATCCTGAGGATGCATCTGGGAATTTAGATTCATGGAAAGCCAAGCTCAAAAGGGTACCAAGAAGTCACCCACTTTTGTGACAGCCCCTGTTGTTTATTCAATAGTTTTCAGACCAAACGAGAAAAATTTCAGAAGGTTCCTTGTGCAGACACTTTTCTTACCAAACTGACAGCAGCACTCCCTATACTGATAATTCCATGTTCCCCAAAAGCCCATTCCTCCCAAAGCACCCCAAAGCTCTGGAACAAACGGATCAGTGAAACTCTCCCAAAGACAACGACACTCTGAGCAGAGTTCTCTATTTTCTACATTGTGAGAAAGGAAAACAGTTAAAAGCTTCCTGAAGTCTGCTGGGATTTTGTTCCTGTTCTCAAGTAAAAGGTACTCAAAACATGATGAATGACAGGAAAGAACTCTAACAGGGAGAGAAATAACAATTTATTGCAGAAGAGGAACGATTAAGGGGCATGACAGGGAGAAGAAATATGAGTTCAGAAAAGATGCCCAAGGATGAGTTTCAGAAAGGTGCTTCTGCTTTCCTGATAGCTGGTGTTCTCATAAGGTATTTACAGAGATAGGGTGCAGATTAGTAAAGCATCATGTAAGCTAGAGCAGTGGCAAGATTAAAGCACAGCAAGAGCTGGAGAGCACTGCAGGAATACATTTCTGCAGTATAACTTGGCCACAACCCCCAGCATAACCCTGGAACAGGCCATTCTTCAGCTCTGAAGGCTGACGTGGTTTTGAGTGTTACTCAGCTGACTCTCAGCTGCAAATATCCATCCAGAACTGCAGCTTTCCTCAGGGGAAATTGGGTCAACAGTATCAAGTGGATTATGCTCATTATAACTAAAATTGAATGTAATTTAATGAGGAATCCAAGTACAAAAGCACTTTGCCAACACACGTCAACAATATTTATCCTAGAGCTTTGGTATTCATGAGAATACAGCAGAGCAGGTGGATGATTTGGATCTTGAAGAATGCCAAAGTAAAACCAAATTAGTTTAAGTGGAATTATGATAAGGAGGAAAATAAAAAAGTAGCGTGATCCAAGTTCAGAAGCAAAGCATCAGAATATGAGAAGTCCAGTTTGTCACGTGGCTTTGTGGAGAGCAGGTCCCAGAACAAATCTTGGTAACAAGGTCCACTTTGAATATCATTTGTGTGTGTCTGGCTGGTTCTTCTGCAACCCCAGTCTGCTCTGCACCCTGGCATTTCATGTCAAAAACAACAAAAAAAAGGGACTACCCCATTTTAGCTGTAGTCTGGGGAAAGTGTTAGAGACCTTAGAAAACTAAACGTGTTGACATTGGAAAGCTCATGGGATAGTAGTCATGGAAGATGAGAAGCAGGACACCAATGAGCACAGAACTTCAAAGCACAAGAATAACAGAGCTAAGGAGAGAAAAGCTACAAACAAGATACACAAACTTATCTTTTGGATTTATTTTCTAGGACCTCAACTACAGTCCTCAAAATCCAGCACGTGACCTTTTTCAGGTGGTCTAAAGAGTTTAAAATGTCATCAGTAAATCCTTTTAAATGGTGCCCAATTAACTTTACTGGTTTTCCTTGATGTTTAAGGTGTCTATAAGGGGTTTAATGGTGACTATAGTGCCTTGGGAGGCTTGCCCATTGAGAGTCCCTTTCAGATAATTTAAGACACCTTTAGAACATCGAAGAAGAGCAGCAGTAAATACATTGCAAACAAGAATAAGTATTTTTAAAGAGTTAAACTCCTAAGGAACTTTCTTTTCACTATTCCCCTGGTCTAAGGCAATACTGAGCAGCCTGTGCTGGGGGATAATTTACTGGACCACATCCTGCTTCCATTGAAATTAATGCCATAAAAGTCACTGACGTCATCTGGCCCAGGCTGGTGCTCACTATGGAAAACTACTGGGTTAATGAGAAAGGCAAGTGAGAAAAACGTTTTCAAGCCAAAAAAGAGGAGTTTCATACACAGTTGGACTAAATGCATTTAATCTGCCTAATTTCACACAAAAGATTTTACAGCGGCGACAATGATGGTGAAAATATTTTGTAGTTCTTTAACAAGTTGATTTTTTTCTTCAGCCAAGAGCTCAACATAAAGCCCAGGGGCTTGGAGTCATTTTCCAAATTTACACAATTTATAATAGTCTTGGATCTGTGATTTAAAGGACATCAGAGGAAAAAAAAAAACCAACATGATTTTTTTTTTCCCCCCACCAGTACTTGATGAAAAACTTCAGGTTTTTGGAGACAGTATTGGCCAAATGACAAGGTTAATTATTGTGGTGAAATGATAATTCTCCATCAAAGTCCATTTGGTCCACAAAGCAGAGCCTGAAAGAGCTGAACTGTCTTGAGAAGTGACAGCTGGGGGGGTGGGAAGCAGGTTCTTACTGTTTTATTTTTTTTTACATGACAGTTCTAAGATATTTGGATTGCTCTAAAAATCTCATCATTAAAAGTCACCACATAGGGAAAGTTATCAATCATTTCCTGGGAAATTTGTGTTAAATAAGCCAAAGATAGGTGGATACAGCAATGTGTGTGCACCTGTACCTGAATATTGGTAGGATGCTCACATGATACAGGTGTAAAACAAAACCAATTCCCCATTTTCACCTTAAAAATGAAATGATGATTAGACAGAAGCAGCTACTGGCTGCATGTACTCCTACCTCTACTACTCTCAGAAATGCATAAAGCTCTTCAAAAGCAAAGACCCTGGAAAGCTGATCTACCCTTTTCAAACTGTTTTGAATTGAGGATGCTAATTCTGTAGTGAAATCGCTTGTGTGCATTAATATCAGGGCACCACTGTTTTAGGACTGAGTAGCCCCTCTACAAAGCTTGGGCTTGAAGTCTTCCCCTGTCACAGAGGACTATAAATTGGATCTGGTGTTAAATACAAGTTTAGATACCAGATTTGTATAATGCTGTTTATATATTTTACATGAAATAAGGGGGAGATCTTCTGGAAGCAGATTTATCAAAAGAGCTTTGAAGGATTTCTGGACACATCTCTATCATGAGACTTTTTGATGCTATGATGGCATATAAGATGAAGAGTTATTTTTGGGGTAAGGCTTGTCATACTGAGTTTTTCTTTATCCTTTTTGTAAGTTTTCAAGTAAACCATTTCTCCCTTCACTTCAAGTAATAAGCAAACAAGGTTGAAATCATCCAAGTTCAACAGAATGATTTGTGCATTTTCAGTGCTCACCAAGCCATGCAAAATGAGAAGTGAAACTTTGTATTATAGAATGTATTTTAGACTCTCTGGCACTGAATGAAAGCATCATCAGTCAGGTCGATGGCCTTTGGTCATTAACCCAACTGGAACACTGGTGATGCTGAACTTGGAGTTTGGTCCAAGTTCTAGCCACCCGTGGTGGGGTGGCCCATGGCTGTGGAACTCATCACCTCAGAGTCCACCCCAAGGAAACCTTGCCCTGGTGCTGCTCAGCCCTTGCCTTCCATGCTCCAGGCTCTTCTGCAGAAGAGCTGGAATTCCCAGGCTTAGACCAAAATCTGCCAGTTAGACCCACATCTCCCAAAGCTTTGTACTGGGGCCTCGTTACAGGCAGAGCTCTTGAAGCTCTTGTTCCTCTGCTTCCTTGGCAGGGACCACAGTCCTGCCTCCACTCCCTGGATAATCCACTGTGATCAGGCTCTGACTTGGATAACCACCCAGGTTGGCCAGAGAGGAACAAGGCTTCCCAGGGCAGCAGAAACTTGCCTGTTACGGGTGAAATCTTTTGATACCTTGACATTCAGAGGAGGATTTTAATGAATTAAGAACTCCTGATCGGAGCTGGAGTTTGATAACCTGAGTTCTCCCAAAGCCACACCTGAAGAGGCATAGACTTTACAGAAGCTTAATGAACAGTTGATGTTACAAAGGCCGACAAGCAGCTCCTACTGAGGCCACCAGTCCTACCACACATTCACATTTTGTCCAGCACATTCACCTTTTATTCGGTGCACCTCCCAGGTGCCACAAAAAGCAGCAATTCCAACCTCAACAATTAATTCTGCCCCCAATCCACGCCTTTTGAAACCAAACCTGGAGCCCTCTGGAGCACACCCATCTCTCAAAGAACAGCAGTGGCAGCAAAGGGCTGGGGAGCAGCATTGGACGCCGCGGTCTGACAAGTGGCCAGCACTAGGTAGGAAGGAAACACAGCCGGAGCTTCTGGGGAATACATTGATTCATTGCATCCGGCTGTTCTCTTTCAACAGCAGCCTCTGCTGCCAAAGCTGCTATGGAGCCCCTGGGGGAAACTAAAAACTACCCTTCCCTAGTGGAACCCTCGTGGGAGAACAGCACTTGAAGTGCCTCACTTAACCCCTCAAAAGCAAGGAAATGAAAGGCTTCCTGTAAAACAAATTCCAGTGCTCCTCACCCTGCTGTGCTGAGCTTATCTGGAGGTCCCCGAGCAGTGGGTGATCATACATATCTTACTTCTGTGCTACAGGACTGTGTGTCTAGAGCCATCCCAGCCTGAGCTAAGAACGGCGATGCCATTAACAGCCCTGTCTTCCCTCCCCTTCCTTGGGATGCCTTTCCATTAATGGTAATTGAGCACAATTTGTTTACCATTCTCCCAAGATTCAGTGTTTGAGTTTGGTCTAAATCAGCATGAAAGAGCAGATGCTTAGAAAAACCACTTGAGACTGCAGAACTGGGCTGGAAATCTCATTTAAAGATGAATTGCTTTCATAATGGGCCCGATTCATCTTTGTCCTCCACTGGGGCATGGGACCACGCAGTTGCTGTAGGGGAAACCTCGCCGCTGGGAGCTAGAAGCAGCTACTGCTTCCTAACTCTCCACCTCCTCCTAACAGATCTTTGCAATGCCTTCTTGGGATGCTTTAAGAGCTTGCCAGTAGTCTTCGACCGCTTGGAACTTGGTGGACTCCTAAGTTCAGCACACCAGTATTTCTCAGGCTATGTGCACATGCAGTGATGGCTTTGGACCAGCGGCTCCTGCATGCCCAGCTAAATAAAAGACCTCCCATAAGAAAAAAACCCTAATCCATTTAAGGAACAGTCTAAAAGAAGGAAAGGCATGTTCCTACCTCTTCAAAATGCACTCAGGTTGAGTTTCAGAGAGTGGACAAGGTTCAGGGAGGTTAATATATTATCTAAACGCCTTCCTCCGTCGCTTGCTGGTATTTTCAGATATTACAAATTAAACATGAAAAGCATTTATTATCGGGTAAGTGCCAGTGATGAAATTGTCATTTGTTTAGCCACACAGAACTACTTGCCTTGTGAAGTATCAAAAAAAAAAAGAAAAAGAAAAATCTATAATTTGTGTTCACTCGTACGTGAAGAATGGGGCTGGGGGGGGAGGAAATCTTTAAAGTGCTAGATCTTACCTGGAAAGAAAACATTTACCCAGGCAAGCATCTGCAGGAATTGGAGAAGAAAAAGGAACAGGGTGCTCAAATTAGTGAGACAGGGAAAGGGGAGAATAAATAGCTGTTGAGTGGCCCTGTCCCACATTGTCCCCAGCACTGCCTCGTCTGGAGAGCAGGAGTCCGGGGGCAGTGCAGACACCAGCAATGGGCACTCACCACCCTCTCCAGAGAAGAGCTGCACTGACCAGCAAAGACTCATCAAGAAAGCTTCAGAACTGTGCAGCTGCAAGTGGAGAGCTTCAGTGTGAGTGTCCAGAGCCCAGATGAAGTACTTAGTGTCTGGCTGACACCCCTTCCCTGACTGGATCATGAGGGAAGACCTGCAAGTTCTATGAATCATAGAATTATTATGGTTGGAAAGGACCTCTAGGATCATCAAGTCCAAGATGCACCCCTTCTCTCAGAGGCAAAGCTTGGAGGTGGTCAGGCATCCCCTGCTGATGCCATGAGCAGGGTCTCAGGGAACCTGTCAAGGATGTGGGTGAGGAGCACAACCCACATTGCAGCTCAGGCACAAGGGACCAGGAGCTGCCAGTCCCTCTTCAGGGAAGCAAACCATGACAGGTAAAACAGCAGAAATCCAGTATGAAGATGATCTGCTGGAGTTCTCAAACTGGTTTGGATGTGAGGAGCGATGACCAGATAAATTCTCTGGAAAACTGGGTTACAGACACTGAATAGGAGGGGATCAGCATTAACTCCATTTTCAGTTCCAGTCACATGCAGCTCCTGGTTGGCCATAGTGTGACCTCAAACAACCCAAGGCTCCCATCTGACAGGATGTGAACTGGTGAGATGTCACCGCTCAAACCTCAACATTTTGGTCCCAAGCAAGAGAGAAACCAGAAGGAAAACATCTCAGCAAACAGTTCAATTCACAAGGGAAGGGACACACACACGGATGCTTTCAGGCAGCACTTTCCCAAATTTCAAAACAAAAAAAGAAAGATATTTATACCAAAAAAATGGAGCTAGGAAATGCATCAGCACTTTACAGCTTGTATAGGAAAACCACAGTGGCACCATCACTATGCCAGGGAGCTGGAAGCTCCGAGATGCTCACGGAGGGACATCCCGTGGTGCTCTGGGACCTTTCCACAGAGCACAACGGGTGGCTTCCAATATTTATGGCCAGTGTCACTGTGAGGCTCATGAGTTCACTGGGCACATGGCATCTGGTGATGGACACAAATGAGACAGTATATGGAGCTCTGTAATGATTTATAGAGTACCTACCCGGGCTACTAGTTGTATGTTTAGCTTACTTTTAATTGGGGCTGCTGGGAACCAGTAGCTGTCATTTTGTTTGGTGTCGTACAATCAGGACCCAGAAACTAAGATCCAGTTGCTCCATGGAGTGGGGAGATGGGTCTGTATGTACTACAGGGCAAGCTCAGGTTCATCTCTAACTCTGAAGGCTCTCTCTTATCCATGTCCTGCTCCCTCACTCCTTCTTGTGGCAGGCTCAGAAACAGCAGACTGGTTTCTGCCTTTATTTCCGAGTGAACAGAAGGAAAATATGGTCGTGTTTGGTTTAAATTCGTCAAAAGTCTGTTTCCATAACAGAGCCTGACCTCAAACTCACTTATGTCCAAGGAGTGCATCCCATTAACCTGCATTTTTGCTTTTATAGAAAGCAAAGGGGTAAAACCTGCCAAGAGCGGAAGGCAAAAATGAAGACCACATTGCTCTTCCTTTCCTCACCCCACACAAATCTAATTACAAAGATGCAACCTCAACATCCTGGCAGACACCCTGTGTCAAGCTCACTACTCGAGGATTAGACAGAATGTAATTGAGACACATCATCAGTTTCTTGGTTTGCCTGGCTGGAAAACACAGAATTGAAACAAGATGCAGTACAGCCCAACAGGAACATGCTGGATACAAGCTGCCAGTGTGCAGGTGTTAATGGTTTTCTCAGTACTACCAGCAGAAAGGTTTTAGAGGCTTCCCAGTTATCACATTACATCATTCTCAGCCCAGCTTTCGCTTTTGTTGCTAACCTGTCTATCACTGAAACTCATCCTTTCACTGTGCAGTGAAATACCACACACACAATCAGAATATTTTTGCTTAAAGCAAAGTGAGCAGCACAGCAGTTTTGACTGAGAGGGGCTTACCAGTGCTTCACTGTACCCCCTGCAGAACTGAAAGGGCAGCCCAAGTAGACATTCCCTACAGCACTGCAAGAACAAAACCCCAACACATCGTCCCTCAATTCCCAACGCAACGTGGTTCTGTTTGCAGAACTTTCTGAACCAAAACCCACCAACTCAGCATGGCACATTCTGGTGTTTGTCTCGATCCCAGCTTTCATTACAGCAGAATCTGCAAACCTGTGTTCTGGTAGAGGAAACAGTTCCCTGCTACTTGCAAAGAGCCTGCACATCACCACGCACTAAGCCTTGGGATCCATCTGCACTGCATCTGAAGAAAAGCAGTACAACCACATCACTAGTTCTCCATCCATATTTAATCCCCACCAACTACCAGGTGGATGTCTCCCATGGCCAGTGACACAAGGGCCATCACTCAGAGGCTGTGATCTCTCTGGCTTCTTCAGCAATGCCCCGTCAAACAACAAGTGAAACACAAGGCTGGAAGTCAGGATTAATAGGAGTTCCTGCATCTTGCCTTTCCAGATGACCTTCCTGGCCCTGGGGAGATAAACTCTGTCAGTTTACATTTACCACTTCAGCAGCATATTTGGAAGGGGTAAGAAAAACTGAACTCTACCAAAAAAGTTTTTGCTAAATTGTGATTTAACATGTTTTCAGAGTTTTAGGAGGATGTCTTTATTTGGGCAACAAGGACAGATTGACAAAGGACAACTGAGCTCATCAGCCTTTAACTAGGAGTCCCTCTTCAAGTTTTTGAAGCTGCTACTGAAAAATTATGAAGTGCAGATGTCATTGTGCTACATTACCCTCAATAAATCTCATCCTTTGAAAAATTATTTGCTGTAGAATATCTGAAATGGTATTAAAGACATTTCTTGCTTTTGGCTTTGAGATCTGTATGATGTCCATTTTGGATTTAAAAAGCCAAAGACAATAAAAGACGTGGTAAAATCTCTTTGAGAGAAGTTAAGAGCTCAAATAACATGGAAGGCCATAAAACAGTGACGACAGGAGAAGCTGGTTTATTTTTTTGCTTTTCCCATTGAGAAAGTGTTCATTGATTTCTCAAACCACAGTCTAATTATGCTCTGAGTGGACAACATATTTTAAGGACTCTAGTCTGGGCATCAGAGACGTCGAGTTCACGATGTACTTTTGTCAACCCCAAATCACAGTCCTCAAGACAAGAGTAGCTTGATGAAATTGGATTGCCAGTACTATGCAGGAGGTTAGATGAGGTGACCTATTGCTAGTCTATGAGATGCATGGACTTCTATTACTCTCAGTTAATATTAGGGTTAGGCCATTAGAAGGTAACACCAATGGCAAAGAACAGATTTATTTTTTTTTAAAGTCAATATTCTTTCTTTCTTGTCAAAAATTATATGTGCACCAAGCATCTTCTACTGTGGCCCATAGTTTCCTTGTGGCTTAGTGACAGTGTGTTTTTATATTAGCTGTATTTGTAAGTTAGCCAATTTAAAGGCTCTGGAATTCGATAGCTTCGCTACTGGATAATAGACCAATTCACAACAGAAAGTAATTTCAATCTATAATGGAGAAAAGCCATTAATTACTGGAAAACATCCAGTCTCCAATCCTGAAGATCTCAAATACAGTCTGGCAAAGAGGAGACAATTAGACTGAGGAATTCTACCCAGAGGGAAAACACACCAGCATAACTTCAGCTAGACTAATGACTTCAGCAAGAACCACTGAAGTATTTCCAGCTACTGTCAACACCCTAAGTATTGAACTCCATGGTGAAAATGTCTTAACTCCCAACAGTGATATTCTCACAGACTGACCCCAGTACTTTGCTTCTGATGACAAAAGTCACTATAAAAACATAGAGGGTTTGGTGTCTTCCCCTCCTTTCCTTCTGATGTGAATTAAAGCTAAATATAATGATGCAAGTGGAATTAGAGGTTCTAAAACTTGGGAGAAGCTAGGTCTATAGTCTACTCAGGCTCAGTTAAAGGGTTGCAGATTTTGGGGTAACCACAGTAATTTTCTTATCTTTAGCAGCAAGACAAAAGGAAACAGCCTCAAGTTGCACCAGGGGAAGTTTAGGTTGGATATCAGGAAAAAATAGGAAATATTAGGAAAATAAAATAGGAAATATTAGGGAAAAAATAAAATAAATATAAAAAAATAAAATAAAACACCCAAAGTGTTGTAAAGCCCTGAAACAGGCTACCCATGGAAGTGGAGTCACCATCTCTGGAGGTGTTTAATAGATGCATAGATGTGGTGCTGAGGGACATGGTTTAGTGGTGCCTTGGCAGTGCTGGGCTAATGGTTGGACTGGACCATCTTAAAGGTCT
>VWZY01007451.1:116324-147108 GCA_013399075.1 Chloroceryle aenea | reverse complement strand
GTTGTAAAGCCCTGGAACAGGCTGCCCGTGGAAGTGGAGTCACCATCTCTGGAGGTGTTTAATAGATACATAGACGTCGTGCTGAGGGACATGGTTTAGTGGTGCCTTGGCAGTGCTGGGCTAATGGTTGGACTGGACCATCTTAAAGGTCTCTTCCAACCCAAACAATTCTCTGATTCTACAGAATAGCCAACTCCCATCTTAGTGGAGTTTGCTCATTGGAAAAGTTTATAGGGAATTTTCCCTTCCTGACTCCACCAGCTCTGCTGTTCAAGAGTTATTACACACCAGGTCCAAATACTCCATTTATTCATAACCACTGTCATATTTCATCACTTTCTAGTGGGGGTGTTTATTCCTCAACACAGAGGCTAAGGACTTTATTATCCCAAAGAGATCAAACTCATCCAGCAGGCAAGAATATAAAAGTTCCATTAAAAACCCATCTCCAGTTTGGACACAAGCAATACTGAAACATGACCACAAGTCAGAACTGAAAACACTGTCAGGTTTGCCTACTGCAATACAGCCTGGCATGTAAAGGGTTATTATGTGCATTTTATGCCAGGGAGGAGGGTGTAGGTATGTTTGTAAGTGTGTATACTCCTGCACACCACTCTGGAGGTCTACACAGAGCTCTGGGCAGGTGGCAGCAGACACAGAGATGCTTCATTATTGCTATTCTTTAGTCAGGCTTAATTAGCCCTTTACACAAGGTGACAAATCTCTGCAGGGTGGGGGGCAAGGAGAAGGGGCCAGGCTCTGGTCAGGGGTGCCCTGGGATAGGATGAGAGGTGATGGCAGCAAGGGGAAACATGGGAAGTTCCATTGAATAAAGACATGTGAAAACCAACTGTCTGTGGACTGCCATGCTGGGGGTCTATCAGAGAGGGGGGCACTGCAGAAACCTTCACCAGTATTTTCCTAAGTGTTACTCAGCTGCAGAGTTCCCCATTGGAAATGCTAAGGACTTGTTTCCTAAGCAAATCACTCAAAGAGAAATGTAGCTTCCCTCCATTTATTGAAATAAACCTCTCAAATTAAGTGCTTAAATCTAAGTTCAAGCAAACATAATCAAGATAAACATCTTGATTATCTAATAGACTGAACTTGCAGAACCATTGAGTAGATTTCTACAGCACTTTAAGTATCCCTGAAAATTAGGTCATTTATTAGAGATGTGGAGAAGCACTGCAAGCTTCTCTTTTAAAAGCCTTGGACATGAATCTGCTTTAACAAAAAGCAGCAGTAAGACTCCTCCTTTATTTTTAAGTCAGGAAAACTATTACATCATGTATCAAATGTTTTGTTCATTAAAAAAAGTTATTGTCTTTTGTCCTCTGCAACCATCTCTGGATGTACCAGCACAAGCAGTTCTATAGGATATCCTTCAGTTTTGCTGCAGAAGCCTCAACTCACTCAAGATACTGAAGATCCCAGAATAGTTTGTTGGGAAAGGTTCTCTGTGCTCTGATTTCCTGCAAACTTTACATTATAGTAACCACCAAACATTTCTTTTGTTTATTCAGCCAAGTGGAGCAGCTATACATCTCAAACCTAAATACAGATGATGCATCAAGAAAGAAACACATTTGTTTTCAAATGGTCAATCTGTTCACTGTGGAAATACTGGATTAAGTTTAAATTCTCACCACAGCTGCCTTGGCTCCAGATCAGGCACCGTAATGTTCAACCTTCCTGATCTCCTCCAGAGACACACTGAAAGATCTGGGACAGCTGGAGCCAGGGAAAAGGGCATGTTGGGGATGGGACAGCAGGACACTGGTGCAAAAAGGGTTATGCAAAGGCTGACGTTTTACAGAGGGCTGACTGTTGTTCAGAGGAGGGCTTCACCAGGTGTCAAACCTACCCGGGATTTTGAGTAAGGAAAGAGCATCTTTCCTCTGAACTGTGACATCCACATCCCATCTGTTAAAGGCAAGTGGTAGGGTCACTCTGTGAGTTAATGCCCAGGAAAGGAGAAGAAATCATTCACAAAGTCAGCCCACTTCCAGGCTATTAAACTGCATGATAATGATGGGATTCTTGAGGAGCAACAAATTGCTTTAGAACTTCATTGGGTGCTGTTTTAGCCAAAGGCTGCACTGTTGTGTTGTGTTTAAACATACCCTACTCCAACAAGCCTCTGAAGTCTTTAAAGTCTTCTCATCTTTATTGCAGACAGTACTTTGATCTCAATGCCAGGAAAGGTCAGTCCAAGAACTTCAGAATTAGACTTGTTTACATCCAACACACAATACAAATAAGTGAATGTGGCAAGGACATCCCAGGCAGATTAAATGAGGCTGTGTTTTCCTACTTCTACTTAAAATGCTTTTGCTTTTTGCCAGCCATTGTGCAAGCGATGTCATCATCGAATCCCATGAAATTCACTTCTTGAAGCGCTTTCCCCCTCAAAATGTCCCATCAATCACAGCCCAGAAGGGCTCTGTCACCACGTAATTGCAGCTGGCGGACCAACAAAGAGCATCCAAACGGCCTCAGCTTCCTTATCTCTCCAACGGGCAGGGCTGACAGCCGGTTTATTAGCTGAGATATTGTTACCCCCCCATCAGATAAAACCCTGTGTTTTGTTGCTTTGATGTTTTCCATCACCACAGCAGAGCTGTCTTTTCTGACCACACTCCCAAAGACCTGCTGCAACGGCAGCTTCTGTTCCTTCACAGCAAGGCTGCCTGCAAGCATCTCACGGGGAGAGGCGAGCAGGGGACTCGCTGCACTTCATCAGAAAGAGGTGGGAAAAGCAAAGAGTTTCTGCTGCAGTTATTTCCAGTCAAGGCACAACTGTGGGATCATTCCTTTCGTCTACCTTTGTTTGTTCCAGGGAGAAAAGATCACCAGAAAGTGAATTCCCCTCTGAATGGGCAGTCAGTTGAGAATCCATCCCAAGATTATTTCAACCATCCCTGTTCTCCTGCCTCCACCATCCCTGTTCTCCTGCCTCCACATTCAGTGTCATTAATCTACGGAATTTTTAGTAGATTAAGAAAAAACATTTGGGATAACTGCTTATATTTAATGTTTCTCCACAATGACTACAACTATTACAGCACTCAGAAATATGCACCCTACTTCCCCATGCTTGGTTAGATCTCTCACTCTGAAGGCTAACCAAAAACCTGTCGTGCAGATCAATATGCAAAGCCATTTAATTTTCTTTTTAAATTCCTCCTGACAGAGTGGACTTCCCTCGAATTTCAAACCAGCAAGCCTCCTAGCCAAACTCTGAAGGTGGAAAAGTCTGCTTGTTGACACCAGGCTTCTCCCCCTGTACTATCACTTGGGCAATAATTAGATGAAGTGCTGTAGCCACATTTAATAACTCAGCATTTGGCAGCTGCTGCTGGAGACTTCCCATCTATAGGAAGCACAGGGAGGGGCTGTGGACTCTCCAAAGGACTGGATGACAAATATTGTCCCCATCTTTTGTGTCAGCGATACTCCAGCACACTGATTTCAGCTGAGGGATGTTGTTGGGATGAGAAGGGGAACTATATCATTAGAAGTCATCAGCCCAGCAGGAAAACTCATCGTTGGTGGCCACTCAGCAAGAGGTTGCCCCCGATTAGAGAGGGCAAAGTAGGCGAGGAGAAACTGTTGTGGCAAAGAGAGGCATCTCAGCTGACCTTCACAGTCCTACACACACACTATGCCTCTAGAGAGTCAAGAGGCATTTTCACCAGTGCCAAACCCAACAGCTCTGGCACAACGACACCCCCTTCACATCCCGCCCCGAGAACGAGTGAGCTATTGAGAATGATGTCATGCTGCTACCTCCTTTTGTTGGCACACTTTTTTAAACCCTCCTCACCAGAATTCGATGGATGATAAACTAACAACAAAGTATTACTAGGCAATTCAAGGGCAGAGAAACACTCATTTCATTACCTGTACATATTCCTTCAAACAACAGCTGCTGCCACATCAGACTTAGAGCTCTAACACCTACTGACAGCCTTAGCTTGTGTCTGCCTACCTGCTTCACAGGGAAAGCAACTGTGTAATGGTCCCACCTTGCTGTCTGCATTTAAAAACAAGGAAGCACTTACCCTTGCCTGCTTTTTTTTCCTCCTCCTGCTGCTGCTGCTGCTCATTGTCACAATGTCTGCCTGCATCCTGAAACAGACTGCTAGCTGAGATCTCAGTGCTGTTTCTACTTCCTCCCCTTTTAATAGCTAGCTCAGGAAAGAGGTAGTAAATTGGCATCTGGAGTATTGAGGCCCAGGAAACTATTCAGCTGCAGGTGAAATCTGGTGTGTGTCAGGTGTGACGAGTTGTGGGATACAATCAGAAACTTCCACAAAGGAGCTACAAGAATCACAGCAGAGTGAGGAAAGGGGCTCTGTAATCAACAGAGTGCTTCCTGGTCACTGACAAAGGGTTATCAATTACCTAATAAGTAAACCTTCAGATAATGAAGTATATTTTAAAAGGAGAAGGGGAAAAAGCAGCAAGGATTTTGCTTGAGCAGATGTAACAGTGACACATCTGCCTCCCTCGATACTTGCAAATTGGCACTTCAATATGTTTCACTTGTTCTCCTGCCAATTGCTGATCTCTTGTCAATTTACTCTCGAACTTGGAAGAAAATTAAATAGTTTGATGATCTATTGGTTTCTTCAGATTATCTTTGAAATGGAAAACATGTATTTCAATGATCTTGGAAATCTTTCCCATCTTTTAGTTCTTTATAAGTGTAAGATGTTGGGCTTGATCCCCATCTGGAGCATAAGGGCATAACTCCATCTAACTCAGTTAAGCTAGGCAGTTTATCATAGCTGGTGATCTTGCCCATAGTTTTCCCACAGATTAACACAGAACATGTCATATACTCATGTACTCTGCCCTAGTTTTGTCCTGCTCTGGCAGGGGGTTGGACTTGATGATCTTCAGAGGTCCCTTCCAACCCCTAATATTCTGTAATTCTGTGATTTAGAAATGTTCAGTGTGAAAGGGGGGTGACTGCCTATAGGCTTGAAAATACCTATACTCAAAATACTTCCTAATAGCCTTAAATACTCAAAATGGAACGACGGAACTGTCATCACTGCAAATCACACAAGGAAAGAAAAATGATCCCAGCATTAACTGCATCAGCCACCTGCTCTACAAAGGTTGTTAAAATGATGGAAACAGTATGTTGGCTACGCCATACATGAAGCTTAAAACCCCCAGCAGGTCAAATATCCCATGCTACACGTTGCAATTTATATGTCTATGATTTAAACTGTGCTATAATATATCTGACATTCATCAAAATGCTGGCTGGGAAAGGCTGGCTACTGAGCAGGGTCCTCCAAGTCCTTGCTCTGTGGCTACTTCTTTAGTCACAACCTGACAAAAGGCATCAAAATTTGATGTGTTGTGCTCCCTGATGTGCTTGAGACTGTCTTGACCCCGCCAGCAACAAGCAGCCTGGTCTCTGCTTTTCAGCACTCCCTCAACTCCACTGGATGGGGTCCTATAATCCCATATATTCCAGCCTGAGTCTTTCAGAGATAGTGTTTAGTGGTTAAAGTGGTTAAACCTAATGCACCAAACACGCCTGTGGGAACCTGCACTATGCACAGTGACAGTCACTCTTACTCAAACACAGGAGAAAGAGAAGGAGGTGCTGGTAATGCCCTCTCCACAAGCAGTGTTTCAGCAGGAGGTTAAAAGCAGTCCTAACCAAACCCTCTGGCCCTTGCCTTGAAAAGCACCCTAAGCACCCCGCTGCAGGCAGTACCTCAGCAGAACTGCACCCCATCCCTCCTCCTGCAGCTACTCCACTTGGCAAAAGTAATTCAATCACCCCCAGCCCATGAGCACATCTCCCCAGCCCGCGGGAGCATCTTCATGCGGGAGTCTTGATGTCAAGTTCCTGCCCTGGGGATACCTCGTGTATTTTATCCCAGAATTGTTTACAGCAAAATAATCTGTCAGATAAATGAATGGAAAGAGGCTCATTTTCAGAGCTGCTGCCACTGTGGATGGCCAATATAGATGAAAGTGTTTACATTCAGGCACTCTTGACTGAAAACAATGGCTTCCCTCTCCTTACGCTACGTTTACCCATCTGTAAAGCAGACACATTACAGTTTACCTAACTCAGAGAGATGGGATAATACAACTTTGGCAAAAGAAAGGCTCCATCACATTGCTTTACTAGACATAAAAAAGGTAATATGAATATATGATTTTAAATCAACATTAAGATAGTGTAGACTCCGGGACATTTCTGATATTGCTTTGGGTGGATAATGTAATTCATTTTCTAACAGGTCTCTTGCTGTGCTTGATATTCCACAGAGCCAGCCTGCGTTACAAGATGTACATAGCTAATCTGCTGAGAAAAGAAATCATAAACAACACTTTATCCTGCATTATTTTATTCATGAGAGCCTTGTTCCAATCGGTGTGAGCCTGAAGTATGGGTTGGATCCTGAGATCACACAGCCGTGCTGACATACTCCAGCTTAGTCTGCTTTAAAGACTCTTTAATTCCAGAGGAGGAAGGTGGTGCAAAATCTTTAAGGCTGTCAGATCTGGTTTAAAACTTCCCTTTTTTTTCTTTCTTCTTTTGTCTTTGCATAGCAGTATCAGGAAAAATATCATCATGCCATTAGCCATACTTTCCTGAGCAGTCTCAGTAGGGTATTAGCTGCATTAGCAGTTAGTTTCCAGGGGTGGAAGTGACAGCATCTGCCTCTCTGATTGTCCCCAGCATGGGAAGTTTGGCTTTCGGGAGCTCCCAGAGCAAACAGCACTGTAAGAAACAGGAATGGCTTGAGAAAGTTTAGGGTGTTGGTTTTGGTTTTAGTTGTTTGTTGGTGTTTGTTTTTTTTTTTATTCCAGGAGCTGAAATTTTTGTAACAGGCACCCAGTGTCCACACATTCCTTACAAGTCACTCATCATATTTTCAGCAGCATTGTTTCCACAAGATAATCCTTAGTGATATACAAAGTGTTATCTCTTCGACAACTGCATTTTAAAAGTCCAAGGATAAGCGTGGGTGAGACACAAAGGAGACAGTGGAGATTGGCAGAGCAGTGACAAGAGCTGGCAGTGAGGAAAACCAGTTTCTTTGGAAGTGGTTTCTCAGGGGTCACCTCCCAGTATAACGTAACCATCCAAATCCACGCTTGTGCAGCGTGTAAAACTAGTACTAAAATTTCATGAGACACCATCCCTACAAATTATTTTCAGGATGTGGATCCTAAGGTCATGCAGACATTGACCAGAAGATCTTGCTAGATCAGGTGCTGAGAGCTGTCTCCTATGACAGTCCTGGATCCTAAGCCATTGTTAAACATCTGCTTGTCACAGATTTATTCTGTATGTGCTTGAAACTGAACCATGTCACAAATTTGGCAGGAAAAGTAATCCCTCCACAAACAGGATTTGATCCTTGGTGCCCCATTCTCGGGCAAGAATAACTCCTGGTAAAGCCAGTGTGAGGTGTATCCATGTATTTCCATTTTGAGTAAGTAATAATCCCCAGACACGAGGTTCTGAGAGCAAAAGCTCCTGTCCCCAGTAATCCACCAGGCCCAGATGGCACAAGATGGGCTACAGATACAAACTGCACAGTGCACAAACATGATGCCTCCATCTGAATGCAGACAGATAAACTGGATTACTTCTGAAATTGTTTTCCAAAGCCCCAAGTGGCCTGTGATGCAAAGAGCAGCACAAGAATCACTTGGAAATACAGCCAGGTGTGGCTCCTGCTGTGAACAGCACCAGACAGAATCACTGAGCAAGTGACAGCTTAGGGACCCCTCCCTAGAGCAGACAGCTCCAGAATGCCCCCATCAAACCTACTCCCACATCTGACACTCTCTTTGATTTTCCCTGCTGCTCTCTTCCGTCAGGACCATCATGGAAGTCCTCCTCCCCCTCCTAACAGCCATGCCACCCCCTTTGATCCTTTCTCTCTGGCTGCTGGACCTCGACTGGGCTGTCCAGAGAGGGGGTGGAGGCTCCATCCCTGGAGTCATCCAAGGTCAGGCTGGATGGGGCTCTGAGCAGCCTGCCCTAGGTAGAGATGTCCCTGCTTATGTAGGGAGGCTGGACCAGATGATCCCTAGATGTCCCTTCCAGCCTAAAACATTTGATGATTCTATGATCAGAGACAGTCCACGTGGGACACCCCGTTGCTGAAGGGTGGGACGTGCTGCCCCTTTTGCCTTCAATCCCTAGGTGGGTATCTCAGCAGTTTCTTGAAGCCTTCCAAAGAGAACAGAGGGAGAGAGAACCTGCAGTTATCTTTCTGGTATGATCGCTCTCCCTCTCTTCTCAAATACCAGAATAAATATTATGAGTGTAAACATCATCTGGAAAAAAAACAGGGGAACCATGACCAATAAATAGTTTGTATTTTCAAAGAACAGATAATGTCAGACAAATGTAATTGCTTCTTCACCATCTTCTGAGTTAATGTGAGGAAGGAGCAAAGTAGCTGCAATCTGTCTGGGCTGTAGTAGCGCATCTGATACAGTGGCTCACAAAATCTTATTAGGAAAATAATTTATAATGTCTTGGATAAGAGTGTTGTCATGTGGATTGAAAACTGGCTGAAGGAATATAAACAAAGGATAATGAGTCATGACAAACAGCACTGTGCTGAGCTGTGAAGAGGCATCCAGTTGGGTTGCCACAGGAGTTGGTGTTAAGCCTGGTTTTATTTTACATATTTATTAATGCTCTGGAAAAAGAGATAAACAGCCTGAGAATTAAATTCACAGATGATGTTAAATTGCTAGACATTGTTGACACCAATCAGGACAGAGATATTACGAAGAGGGAAGGCAGAGAGGAAGGGAATGAGAAGAGTCAGTGACCAGATTTACCTACACAGCTATGGGAGGGAGGGTCTTAGGTCCCAACTGATAATAGTGGGAGCTCCCTGGCAGACCAGACAAAAGCAGTTTACATCTTGTCTGTCAAAGGCTGGAAAAGAGAAATAACAACAAAACCAGCTAGGACAGCATTAAGAATTATAACATTTCCTTAAGAGATCCCAGAACAGGCTTCATTCCCATTTCTTAGTCCCCATAAATGTCAATGTTTGGGACTTTCCAGGGGTTTGTCTGATGGCATGCTAGAGAGCAGTATGTAGCAATGTAATAGAGTCATCTCTCTTCACATCACTAGATCGTGTTGCTCTTCTGAGGAGAAATCAGTGGTAAAAATCTTGCCATTCTCTTTGTGCACCTTGTTTACTGACACTATTAACATGAAGAGAACAGAAGCAGTAAAAACTGACACAGAGGTCATAAGCTCTTTCAGGTGTTTCACTCTCCACAAGCAACTCAGCCCCCCCAAACTGGCTGCTTAACAGAACCCACATTACAGAAAGAAAATAAAGACTTCTTCTTTTCCAAGCACTGTGATCTGTGTGCTATGGAAAAACCTGTGAAATTATTCCTCTGTCCTCATCTGTTGTAGTGAACCTATGTGCAGAGGGCTTCACTATAGCATTATTTATTTATTACCCATTTATATGATTAATTGGATATGGAACTCAACTTTCAGTATTAGTATTTTGCACCTTTTAAGTCGATTAAAGGAATTCAAATGGTTTCAGTGTCTTTTAAATGTAGATAGACAGTAAGGCATATATATGTATATGTATTTATAAAGAATATTTCCCAGTAAGGTCTATATATGTATATGTATTTATAAAGAATCTTTCCCTACTACTTTATAGCCCAAGGAGTAGAACAAATCTAAATAGGCTGTAAATCTAACCAGACTCTTCAAAGAAAATTTTGCCTCTTAAGATACTGTATTACTCAAAAAGAAGCCAAGCAAAATAGACAGGAAGATCTCACATCAAAATGCTTCTGAATACTTGCAGCAAACAAAACATTCCACAAGACCTGCAACTGTTGAGCGCTGGCCTCCTACCATTTTTTGTCTGGAGTTTGCTTGGCTTTGGTGGCTAGGGAAATGCAAACTCAAGGTCAAATTATTTTCATGGCTCAGTCCAAAGTAACCTTACCCTTCCGTGTGGGTTCTTCAGAATATGGGAGATTATAGGATAACTTTTCACATCGGGTTATTTATGTAAAACCTGCAGACCCTGAATGCTCGAGGTTCTCACTGGAGATGCAGCACGGCACAGAGCAGAGAACATCACTGACTGCTGCAGGACAGGAAATAAATCACTGCCAGGGGTGACTGTTTTGTCATACGAGTGTCCCCAAAGAGGCTACTAAAGGAGCAAGGTTAAACATTTCCAGGAGGGGTTTAGTTGTAGTAATATCCAGGTAAACATAAATTTTGGATTTGTAGAAGGCGTGACATAACACAGCAGTGTGGGGAAGCTTTGCTTTTAAAGGGAGTGTTACATCTCATCAAACTCTGAGGACTGGCAAGGGAAAAATCTCTGGGCCTGAATCTCATTTGCTGAAAACTGGTGTGGTTACTTTGAATTTAGAGAGCGCGTCTCAAAGCTGATAAGAAGCCATTTAAATGGTTTCTGGTGTATTATAATTTTATCATTTGTCTCAAGAACTGAAAAGATCTTTTCTGTGGAATATTTGCAGAGACTTCTCCTTTCACCTAAATTTGCAGAGAAGTGAAACCCAGATTTGCCTAGAAAACTTCTATTGAGCTTGTTTCTGGAAGCAATCCAGCAGCACCTTTGTGTCTGCACAGCATTGTGATTATCTCACACATTCACAAGACTTTAATTCTGAACTGCACTATTTTCCATGGAGGCAATATCCTCAGTGCTAGAGTCTGAATGCTCTGAATGTTAAGTGTCTGGCTCTGGCTGGCTTCTCTACATTTTCTGTCCGTGAACACGTAGCACATGGCTCTTGATTACTACTTTTAAATTGATCTGTGTCTGCTATGAAAATATATTGCTTCATAAAAGTCTTTCAGAGTATCAGCTTCCAAATTAATGATTCTTCTCTCAAGCTCTGACTTTGAGAGCTTACAGTACAGGATCGTGCAGTCCAGCTACTTGAATCAAATTGAAATCCATCCATCTGCAATTCAGATCCAAATTCTTTCAGTGCTGTTGGCTCATCTCGAGGTAAAGAGCAGCTGTTGTCCTGTTAAAGTGACTGTAAATAATTCTAACTCCAAGCTTCAAGAGTGAAATTCACCCTGCCTCACTGGGGACCGCTTAATCCCCAGGATGGTTCTGGGTTTGGTCTTCAGCTGGTGGGAGCTGCATAATTCTGCAGCAGTTGATGGAGCCCTGCTGCTTTCTACCAGGGTCACTGGGCTGAGCCAGGAATCCTGACTCCTTACACTAATTATCCAGGGTGCTTGCACCCCTAAACTCCAGGGCAGCAGGTGAAAAAGGCTTCTTTCTCATACTGCGACCACCTCCCATTTTTCATCCCCAAGGAGCCTCTCACTGTGCTTTTTGGGGTGACTACAAGCCTTCTGTACCACCAACAGCACCACGCCAGAGAAAAACTTGTTTACAGCAGAGATCCAACAAAGTTGTCTAAAGGAAGAGTTTTTCCACTGGGAAGAGATGGGCTCTAACCAAGAAGGAAGGTACTTGCTCTTAATGCAACCAGATCAGAACAGCAGATGAATCACGGTGTGAGAGCTCTATTTGAAAGGATGTTTTGAACGGATCTGTCAGCCAGTATTTTAATAGCAAGTCTTCAATTTCTGCTTTATGGGGTTTTTAACAATCAAGAAGAAAACATAAGTAACAAGGAGGGATTTAGGAATTGTTTAGCGTTTGGCTGTTCACAGAAAGAGCCCTCCACATGCATTGCAGCTAATGAAAATTGCCATTATGGTTTTTTTTTCCCTCCATTTGCGGATGTTAAACACTGTAATAATGCACAGTCCTTATGATTTGCTAAACCTTCTCAATAAGGAGGATATTATCTACTTATTTAATTACCGAATCTCCCACGGCAAGGAGCTGCTACCACCAGCAGCTCCAGCTCATTCACACCGCTCCCCTCCCTAATTGAAGGGTCTTTGCAGTTAAAAATAAAGTCATAAACCAGTCAAAAGCCCCAAATGCCATCAGATGACAGGAAAAAAAGCACTTCGGGGACAGATTTTCAATTGCTCAGCACCTACAACTGGGATTATTCTTTTGAAACAGCTCAGTCCTCCTTTAGGCACCTAGGATAGAGTCAGAGAGTTGAAAAGTGCTCCACATATATTACTTGGGAAAATCCACCCCTTACAGTGGCTTTGTGTCCTACAGCCATTGCTGGCTTGCAAAAGTCAAACATAATTCACCTTGCCTGTCAGAGGAAAGTCATCAGCATCACCTCTTCTGCAGGAAACCAGAGTAAAATAGGTTACTGTGCTCATCTGTGCTCTTGCCACTGCTTTACTGCAGCAGCACAGAGGCCTCGGGTGCATCAAGAGACTGCCAGGGAAAGCAGCAATAGCCCTGCTCTTGGGTTTCTGCTGCAGCACTCAAAACCAGATGTCCACAGCCCTTATGAGTTTGAATATCAGGCTCAAACTTGAATGCTGCTGCCTGCCTGGCATTCCTTGAGAGTAACGTGCCACTGTCAGGTTAAAAGTTTTCTGAATGCTCATCAGCCTAAGGGCTGAACTTGAGCAATAATTCAAGAGCACTTTACAGCTAATAAAAGCCGCAGTGGCTTTCTCTGAGAGCAGTGAACACAGCCCAGGGGCCTTTTAGCACATCCCTCCCCTCCAGCAAGAACCATTTGGCCGTATTACCACAGTACCTGTTTATTCCAGAGGTTGTACAAAAAAGTTCAGCTCAGAGTTGTTTTCCTCGCAGCTGTGTAAATGTTATACCAGCCTCTCCTTTGACATCCCTCCAAGCCTCGGACCTCAAGAGCAAAGTGATACAAATGGAGCTCAGCACTTCTGCAGCCCATCGCTGCATCCAAATACACGAGGACCGCTCCTGGGAGAGCGCTCTGCTGGCTGGTGCACTCCTGAAGCAACCTCATTTTCTGAAAGCAGCTTTATTAAGATTTTCCTACGTTTTAACCATGGAGCAGAGTACGATGAAGGCTCTGTGGAATCAACGTGGCAAGATTTGCACGGCAACCCTAAAAGAGCAGCCAAATGGCATCTCTGCTTCACTTACGACGGCCACCCCCCATTGTTTCTATTTGACTGGCCAAGAGCAAAAGCTGGGTTAAGTTTTAGAAACTTCACATCTCTGCTTTCAAGCCTTTCACTTCTGAAGGCGATTTGCCTTTCCCAGTGCCTCTGTGATAGTTAAAGAGATGAAATCCTTTCTGGATGCACCAGATATCCTTTCCACAAGGGGACAGAACTGTCAATAGTTCTGTATTGCACAGTGGCTCATATTTATGAATGGATGCAGGCTTCGTCAGAGGTCTAAATAATGAAACATCCTGGATGGGTACAAGGGGCCCAAGCCTGATCATCTGAGCACCTCCAGCTTCTGCTGCTCTCCCAACTGAACTCCTTACAGGCTGATTTTGAAAGGTAGAGCTTCCTCAGGATCAATGCTCCCCACTAAAATGATTTATTCAAGACAAAAAGAAAAGCAAAGCCTCCAGTGTAATACAGTTTTCCACCTGTTCCTTTCCCATCATCACAAAGAACTAATGCAAGGCTCACAGCTCCTATTTAGGCCTGCAGAGCTTAGCAGAACTTCTCTTGCATTCCACGCCAACATCCCAAAGAAGAGTTCTTGAGGCATTTTTTGAGGACCTCTGATGCTAGAGGACAGTGATGAAGACCTTCATGTAACACAGGGGTTGCTGCTGCAGTGAGTCCCTGCTCCCCGTGACTCTCCTGACACAAGCTGTGAGCCAGGGCCGTGCTGTCTCAGCCCAGCTGACCTTTGGGGGTACCCCAGACCCAGGAGAGTATTAGAAGGCTGGTGAGGATCCCTGGCCTGTCTCCCAGCCCAGGATGGAACAGGAGAAGGTAGGGCAAGAGCTGTGGGAATGGCTCTGCAGCTCCTCTGTGCTGATGAATTCAGTGTGGGATGAATTCACCTTTTCTCTCAGCCTTCACTTGGCAAAGTTCTGGGGATGAAATCTGCAACATCTTGGCCTAATCCCACATTCTTTAAGACTGAGTTTCAGACCCTTTGCAACAGATAAACATGAAATAGATAAACATGCAAGTCACCACCTATGCTTATGTGCTCCCTCACTGTAACTTATGTAGATTGCTGCCTATGTGCAGAGCTTTCATTACAGATAAAACATAAAAGCCAATGCATATCCTCAAGAGCTGTTTTTCTTTATTGCAACACCATTACGTGAAGCCTCTCATAAACGAAGATTGGACTTGGCTGCTTTGGAACAAATAACCATTTATTGTCAGGGCTTTTCAGGGGCTTTCATTTTCCTTTTTGAAAAACACGATCCTCTGCCAACCTAACAAATGTGTAGCATTAAGCAACAGGCAAAATAATGGGAACCCTGCCACACTAGTTTAGAGACCACCGTTGACTGTCACAGTTGTACCAAGTCTAAGCTAAGACTGAAACCCAGTTAAATAAAGCAGACATTAAATCATAGACCCACCAGCGGAGTCCCTCAGGGCAGAGCAGCTACTCCTAAAAGCTACAGCTGCTCTTTCAAGCAGGAGGATGCACAGGAATCACAGTGCAAGGGCAGAGCCACTGCAACAGCATGGGAGACAGAAGAAGAGTGCCTTTTCCTTGGATCACAGAACCACAGAGTGTCAGGGGTTGGAAGGGACATCAAAAGATCATCGAGTCCAACCCCCTGCCNTGTTCTTTCCCAGCTGCCAGACTCTGCACTTGCCCTGGTTATAGTTCATTAAATCTCTCCCTGCCCAGCTCCCCAGCCTGTCCAGTTCACCTCCTGGCACAGCCACAAAATAAACAGAGGGCAGATCTGTCTCAGCCCTAGACAAGCAGCCCAAAGCAGAAGACTCCTCAACCTTGCCCTGCAGCAGCAGGTGAAGCTCCATCCCCTGGTGCATCCCTCACTGCACATTAATTCCACCAGAAGCCTCCATTTGAAAAGTTATCATGAATCTCTTAAACTTCGCCCGAAGTAATCACGCAACAACCTATCCATTAGACAATGAACACAGATTATTCAGCTTCCTTGTACCACAGCAAAACAGCAGCTTCCTTCCTGCCAGTGATTGTGGTTGTGATTAACTGTGCAGTTCAAGGTGAAAGAAGAATGCGGTTCCAGGCATATATGGCTTCCTTTAACCTCAACAAAACGCAGTGCCAGATATTTCAATTAGTGTGTACCAAGGTCACAAAATCAATTCCTTATCGCTGGAAAACACACATACTGTAAATTTCATTTTCAAGTCATAATCTCTAAATTAAATCTGTGTACCTGAAAAATACACAGTGCAAAATTGCGGTCCCTCAGCCCCCTCCTCCTCCTCCTCCTGCAGCCAAGCAGCATTTTCACAATCACCTGGCTTTGTGCTCTATATTTAGAGCACAATGTTTGGTTAGATTTTAATCTTGGAGAACGTCATTATCTCTTTCTTTGGCACAGAGAGGCCCAAAGTGTCAATTACCTTCTTAAACTCTATCGTACACACGGGGCTGAGCAGGGGTTGATATTCTGTCTGCCAGCAGCTCACTTGGCAATTTTTCACAGTCATACACAGCAAAATTGTGCACCAGCATATCGTCCTAGATAAATTACACGTTTCAAATGCACGTACAGACAACTTCACCACTTCTGCCCAGTTTATTCTGGAATAGGAGAACAAATGAACAGCAACAAAAACGCAAACAAACCAACCAACCAACCAACAAAACCCACAGGGAAAAGAAAGTCAAAAATCCTCCCCATACTAATCCTAAAGACAACACTTTTCCACTATTGAGCTCTCTGAGTTATTGAACAGGGATGAAAGTAAAATGAGCATGCCAGAATGGTGGTATATTGTATATAAATCCATGCTGCTGGGCAGAAATGACATCACTGTCCGTGTGGAATTCCTTCTGATACTCTCCTTGTTACCTGGGTAACACCAACTTCATAGCCCAAAGGCAGCTGGAGAATCCAATAGTGGTAGTGGGCTCTACAGTGTGCAATCCTAGGTGCAGAAGGTGTCTCGTGGAAGTGGATTTTATGGGAGAAATTTCTTTCCAATAAACCCTGGCGTTCCCAGGATTTCAACTAATTTCAGCTATACAGCCAAAAAATGAGGAAAATGGACAATTTTAAGATGGCTTTACATGGTTTTTGTCACAGAAGAGGTTGCTTTTTATTCTCCTGCCTACTTTAGATTGTTCCCTGCAGACACAGTCGTGTGCATTTAATTCATGAGTATGAGCACACATGTTCTGGCAAAACCCTCCATCCTTTTTATTCAAGTGAGAAGAATATACTGTTACTGTTGGACCTTTTGGGACTGCTTCAGATGCAGGAAGCAAATCTCACCTCTGATAGGCACAAATTAAGCAGACCCTGAGATAATAAGTTTAAAGCTCCTTAAATGATTTTTCCCACATCCTCTCAACATGCAACATATTGATTCTTAGTACCATAAAGCAGGATAAACCCCCCCCTTTTTTCTCAAGAAAGGAAATTAGAGTGATTTGGCAAGGGTTAAAACACAGTTTGAATTAAACAAATAAGAAACCACCCACGTGCTGCTGATCAGCAGGAAAGTTTGGGGACATTTTTGAGAGAGACAACTCTTTTCTGCCACATCATCTACACACAGCTTTAAAACTCTTTTGAGAGGCACACAGAACTCTTTTAAGAAAGAGAGTGGATATGATTAAAGATGTAACAAGGAGAAGTTTTGCTTCTTCCTGGCCCATTAAAAAAAGGCATTAGTGTGTTGTAGTCATGCTCAAAGTATTGTTTCAAGAAGATGTAAACAAATTATATGGAAAAAAGAGATCTTGCACATGAAAAGGCCAGAGCCTTTGGACTGTCATGAGCCAGAATATCAAATCCTCCTTGCTAATTGGTCCCAATTTTTTAGTGCCATGATCAGGTCTAATCCAGAATGTGGGATCGAGATACCTCAGCTGGAAAAGATGGTGCAGCTCAGCAGTTCATCTCTACACTTCAAGAGAAGGTGAAAAATATTCAGCTACAGTTATGATTGATGAGAAGAAGGGAAGAAAAGAAGGAAGAAAAGAAGGGAAGAAAAGATTTCTAGCCTCTGGAGAGGAATCCTGGAGAAAGAGTCTTAATTAAATACAACCCCTACCTTTGCAACCAACAGGATGGTGCCTCCTAAGAGTTCCTGAGCTCACTAAAAGCCAGAAACCTAAACTTGGAGTAGGAATTCTGAATATGAAGATGCCTTCTGGCCTTTCACCCAGGCTGTGCTCTGCTTTCACCACACTCCACCCTGAAAGCATGTCAAAGATCCAGCAGAATCTGGAGGTGAAGCAGCAGAGACTGGGAGATGTCATTCAAGGCCAGGTTCGATGGGGCTCTGAGCAACCTGCCCTAGGTAGAGATGCTGGACCAGATGACCTCTGGAGGTCCCTTCCAGCGTAAAACATTCTCTAATTCTATGAAAAGGGCTGGGGGTGGTGGTGGTAGCACCCCCCCAGTTTTCCAAGCTGTCACCCCCTGTGCTGAGCCTGGTTGTGTGTGTTTGGCTAAGGCACATCTTCCTCCTGCTGTGCTATGCTAGAGCAGCTGCAGTTTGCCTTTTTATAGCTTGTGGAAACTGATAGCAGGGAAATGAATTTAGGGAGTGTGTGGATTGGATCTTCCATATCAGTGATTTCATACTATTTGGTAAACACAGAAGTGACATCCAGTGATGTATGCCTGCTGATAACAAAGAAACCCCACAGCAACTACTCTCTGGTGAACCAGCATTGGGATTAGAACATTTTCTACTGATGGACACTTCTGGATGGAATGAAATGATGATACACAGTGCTTTTACAGAGTCATCTTCATTTGGAAGGTAAAAATTCCCTCAAAATTCTACACTTCCAGGTGCTGCAGAACGGCCAGGGTGACACCAGCGAAGGGAACACATTCAGGGACTACAATAAAAGTCGACGGTGGGACACAGCAACAGCACCTTACAGCAAGGAGCTGATGTCTCACAGGAAAGCTCCTTCTTACAGCTGGTAAAATGCAGAGAGTCAGTTGTATGACCCTCAGTAAAACAAGAAAATAAACGTGTGTGTGTTCAGAGACCGAGACGGCTTTTGGGTTGATTCATCCCAGTCTGCAGGAGCTGCCCTGTGTTCTAGCAGGGATTCTGTATTTTGATATAAAACACCACGTTGCACTGATGTATTTTTTTGCCTCTGGAAAATGATAAATCTTCCCAGAGGGTACTTCAGAAAGAGAGTTAGTGCCTTGCTTCAATACCAAGACTCTGCCATAGCCCAAGTCCTTGCTCACTATTTCTGGAGGAGCTGTAACTATTTTACAAGTAAGACTGATTAATTTTGCAGTATAATTTGTGAGTGACATTTACAAGGGAATATTGTGCAGGGCTATCTGGGAAGGATATTGTGTTCAGACTTTTCCTGCTTGCCTGTCTACCCTCCTGGAACAAACATCACCGCTTCATTTTCCTTCCGTATTTTCCAAAGTTAAAGTAAACACTGTGATCACACTGTTTACTTTAATTTCCTGCAGTGTGCCAGCAAAGCAGCAAATTGGCAGCCAGCAATCAAGAAGCAGCCAGTATTGAAACAGCAGAGATGCTTAGGAAAGCATCAGTGATGCCAACTCATTTTTCCCTCTGTTTTAAAAATAAAATACTGCCTTCTATCAAGTTTTACTTCCACACCAATCCCCTCGAAAGGATCTGAAATTCTGTTTGTTTCCTTTAATTTTCTTTTGGAAGAAAGCTGGGGTTATGAGCGACACCTCATTTATGTGACCAACTCTTTTTATACACAGAAATGGATTTACAGTAGTGACAACTATACGTTATTTAGCTGTAAAGAACCCACAGCATTTTTTTTTGCCCAAGAGGAAGTTAACTTTTCTATGAATCAGGATTACCTGGATATATTTTTACTTCTATGCCAAGAGCTCTAGCTGTGCTACTTCAATTAGGTGTATGCTAATGTGAAGCTAAAGCCTCGTGCGTTACATTCAGAATCCACATCTGCCCAAGAACTGAGTGCTAAAAGTTGTATTTTCAGAGGCCATTCTCTCTCATTTTATACTACATAAAGCAAGGTGTGTAAATATAAAAGAAGCAGTAAGAAGAATGGGATAGTATTTTGTACCTCAGAGGTGTAAAGCTCGACCAGGTGACTCGTTTATGTCTTTCTGGAAGATGCTGTACAGAAGGAATCTATTGCTATTGTAAGGTAGAATTCCAATACATAAAAGAGGCCAGATCCTACAATCAGTTATTCTCCCGACTGTGCATTCCTGCACAGATTCTTGCTGAAGACAAAAAGGGTTATGAAGAGGATTGTTGTTTGCTTTTTTTATTATTTTGTTAGACTGGCCAAAGGATGCCTTTGGAAAGTCCAAACCATGACCTAATTTAAAGTGGTTGAAATCTTGTGGGAAAGATTGTAAGAGGATAATTATTTTAAAAGCCATGACTCTGACACCAGGAAATTAAATTCATATCTATATGTCTTTATCTACACACAGCAAATCCAATAATCTTGAGCTCTCTGCAGTCACTTAGCCAGCTGGCAAGGGGAGCAAAGGAAAAACTAACAAACCCCATTCCTAAGGTATGCTGACATCAGTGATTCATGATTCATCAATAATGGTGCGAGGAAATAAATGTAACAGGGCATTATTGCCTTTTGCTGCACAGTAAACTCGAGGGAGAATGTCTAAGTGTATCACATTGAAAAGACAGGGATAGCAAAGAAATAACTTTTACAAGTATTTAAGAGGTGTTACAAGCAAGTGAAAGTAGAGAAACAAATGTAAGCCTTTTAAAAACAGCGAGAATGTGCCCATAAATAAAAAGGGACAGTTTTCCAGCTACACAAGCTTAAGAGGACGAACCCAGCGGGTTTTTTGGTTGTTGTTGTTCCACATTTTTACAAGAGGAAAGAAGTCGAATTGTTTGTTCCAGAAGGGAGCTGCAGAACAAGCACTGTTCTGGCTGAATTGTTTACCAGGATAAGCACGGTGACGATGCTGGTTCTACACTATGCAAATTCCTAATGTTGCTGACAGCAATTACAACTCTCACAACCTACCTGAATAAGTAGAAAGGCAAAGAGGTACACACGACACACAGCATATGCTCTTAAAAATGCCCTTCTGAGGACATAACTGCTGATCCCCTTGGAAGCTGATGAAGCCTACGATCATGAACTGAGGAACAATGGGGAGCTGTCTCCAGGCAGCAGATACACCTGCTGCCATTGCCACCCACAACAGCAACATCTACTACATCACTAAACAACTGAGGGTTTGCTTTATTTTCTGTAGCTCTAAACTATGTTGGAGCGAGGAGGGGGGCAGCCTCTTCCTCCTGGTGACCTGTGACAGGAGCAGAGGGGGTGGAGGAAAGCTTAGGCTGGGTATTAGGAAACATTTCTGGACTGAAAGGGTTATCCCACACTGGAATGGTTTGCCCGGGGCAGTGGTGGAGTCACCATCCCTGGAGGCACTTAAATGGCCTGTGGACCTGGTGCTCAGGGACATGGTTTAGTGGTGAGCTGGTGGTGCTGGGTCAAAGGTTGGACTGGAGGATCTTGAAGGTCTCTTCCTAATAAAAGACATTCTGTGATGATACGAGTTTATAGTTCTAATCCTTTTTAGAGCCCGCCCAATTACAATTCAGGTGACTTGTTTATGCTATTAGAGGACTACTGCACAACATTAATGATGCCCCGTGTAACACGCTGCCCTAGAGAGATGTCCTCTCTTCTAGGGGCAGCACTTCTGATACAAGCTCTGTTGCTTAGCTGGAGGGTGACTTTGGTGTGTGCTGAGGTATTTTACCAAAGAAAACACTGGTCTCCTGACATGGGGCTTGCTTCAAACCATTACCACTTAACTGCAAAGCACTACAAATAAATCCAGTAGGTGGTTTGCCTCGACTGAGATTGGCAATTTTAGTTTAAAGATTGAGTATCCAAACAGTGTAATTCTTAATGAATGATGAATCGATTCACAAGACTTGTGAATGGATATTTCACTGTACTGAATATTCTTCAAATGATCAATACATGTTTTTATCAACTCTGAATTTAGATTTGGGCTAATTTGTTTATAAACTTTAGATTTGGATTTAGAATGGGCTGCTTACTCCTGCTCAAACCAAACAGAAGTGCCTGTTGCTGATAAATATCCCAGGATGCATGAAACACAAAACCTGACCAAACGGGTGGTTAATATTCATAACTACATCCCAGAACACTGAAAACTGACAGGATCCATACGAATTTCATCCTGCCTGCAGCTGGGCATAGCTATAGCTAAGAGCAGAGTAAGCACTAGAGCTATTGGTAACACCTCAAAAGCGAGGGCAGGGAGAAGATGCTTTGCTTTGGATGAAGACAGAGGTATCCAGAGGTAGACCTCTCCGTAGGACTTCTGGGATATTTCCCTTCCCAGCAGCTGGAGTGGCCTAGCACACTGTGTGTGTGTGAGATGTGAGGGATGTAGAGTTGCAGTCACTGCCAACTCCAAGCTTCGGAAGTCCTGAGTCACAAAGGAAATTGCTGAAGCTAAATCAAAGGAGATAGCATCTCTCATGGAAAAAGAAATCTGGAAAACAGGTCTTACTTAACTGAGATGCACAAGATGTTACCTTAAATTACAAGGATGAGAGTAAGTTAGAGAATCTCAGCAACTGCTGAAGTCTTTCTGGTTTTGAGAGCATGTGGGTGTAAGGTGTTGTGACATCAAGTTTAATCCTGGACCTACTGGGCTTTCGAGTGGGTTTTCCAAGCAAGCACATTAGAGAAAGGTAGAGAGGTAAAATCTGATTACCGTAGCAGAACGTTATGCCATTTCCTGTATATCCTTGGGAGCAATAGCAGCCTGTTGTCCCACCCTGCACTTCACACCTGGCATCTTTGTGGCATGTCATGTTGCAGCTTGCAGCAGTGCAGCCATAGTCCAGCAGACTGGAAATCAGAACTGGAACAAAGGAAAATCAGTCTTGTTTCTTTATCTAAAAACTTCATTCTGAGCTCTAAAACCAGACCTGGGCAAAAGGTATCCACACAATCAGGTACATTTGACATCACCGTGGACTAAGCTGGATGCAGGGTGGGGAAAGGTGACCAACTACACTTTGGTTAGGGGCTAGCAACAGCAAACACTGCTTTGGATGAAGAACTTCTCTACGTGCTCAACCAGTATAAAACTGGGGAACAATGCAGAAGTTACTCAGTGATCTGAGGAAAACATCTGAAGGGCTTTCAAAGCTCTCTAGTAAAGCACAAGACATTTATTTGCACTCTGAATTATGCATTGAGAGGAACCTAAACTGCCCTACACATAGCAAGTGAAAAATCCTGAAGGGGGTTCCCCTGATCAGAGTTTTTATTCCTATAAGCACTTCCATACTGATGTAGCTAACACAAATGCATAGACTGAGAGATTAAAATGACATCTCGTGGTATTTACAGTATTATGACATTAGGGTTTAGAAGCTTATCCAAATTATTTCAATTGATTCTCTTTAAAATACTGTTGCCGTGTTAGGAAAGTATTTTCTTTTTTTTTTCCCCAGCCACTGGGTGATTCCTGAGTGATAGAACAGCTTTCACACTGTATGAATGCATCTGGTTTTCAACACAAAGGAAAAAGGGATCTCTCCCTTGGAGAAAACGAACAGTTCACCAAATAATCACACACCCTCTGTAACAGGTTGGAAATGAGGCGGTTAACTTGGAAAGGAAAGTAAGCTTTGGACTTAAAGAAAAGGCATTTTTAGCAGGACATGACAAAAGTTGCAGAAAACATTCTTTTGGATGCTGCCTTCCCTTGCAGTTCTGCTTTTCTCTGCCCAAATATTTGCTGAATATTACAATTGCAGTTTCATTGCTTCAGGAAATCTCACTGAGGCATCGTTTTCTTGGAAAAAATTGAAGTTTTATGGAAAAAAAGAAAAGACTAAAAATTACACGCACTTTTTAACCATTATAAATAATCTGAGTAATTTTACATATCATCACGTTTCAGCTTTTTTCTCTGTTTTTCAGAGCATCTTCCAGAGATTGAGAGGAGACCATTTGCCAGAAACTAAACCAGAAACCTGTGGGATTCTGCTGTCTTTTTACTGTTCATAACACACGAAATCTAAAAATCTCCTACACAGACAGAGAGAGAGAAAACCCCCAACCCCCTGAACCCCCCCATGCTTCTGTTTTCCACAGAAGAAAGCCCCCAGTGAGATAGAGACTGGCATTTGTGGATCCAGTTTTGAGGTGATGCTACCCATGTGATTATGGAACCGGGCAGTGGCACTGATCCAATCTATGGGTCTCTCTCTATCACTGATCAATCCTGTGCACCCAGCAGCTCAGACCCCACTCCCTTCCCCCCTGGCTCTCGTTCCCCAGGGAAGGAGATTTCACCTACCTAGGAATGGAAGCAGTTTCATTGGTGATGCTGTTGCCGCGCGGTGCCTGGTGCAGAGCTCCTGGGTCACAGATAAAAACTCCCTGCCTTAAAATGTATGACCATGTGCAAAATAAGCACACATGCTTATCAGGAAAGTGACCTCCTGGTGCAGGCACAGCCCTGACGCTGCCCTTTGGCCCGTGCTTCACGGTTCCAAAAGCTCCTGAGGCTCACGGGCAGGACAGGAAGAGTCAGGAGGGGCTGAGGAGCTGGGCTTCTGGGAAATAGGGAAAAATGGGAAAGGAAGAAATAAGAAAGTGAAAGAAAAGCAGGGTCCTGAGTTTTGCAGGGGATCTGAGAGAAAGTTTGGAGGTGAGTGGGTTAGAGGAGCCTGGATTAAAGGAGGTGCCTGGGGAAGGGGGGAGCTGCAGCCTGCTGGCAGGAGTAAAGGAGTAGCAGCAGAATGGTGCAGTAGATCAGGGAGGGTGAGGAAGAGCTGATTAGTAACTAGCTCAGGGTTTATGAGCTCAGAGGTAACGGTTTACATGCTTCCTTCCACCTTTTCCTGGTGAGCTGGGTATGTGTGAGCCCAAAGACACGTCTTTTTTTTTGAGATAACCTTGGCTGACTGCAGCTCTTCCTACTGCTCGCTTTGGGTTTGGGAAGGATCCTTACTCCGGTGGAGCAATGTTGCTTTAAGGGTAATGGCCCGTGAGGAGGTACAGGAAATCCACTGGACTCTGCTTTGTGAGGAAAACAAAGATGTATGGGCAGAGAGGAAAGAGGCAGGAAGGCAATTGTATGGCTGGGAATCTCAGGAGCTGGAGGAGAAGAAGTTTCTGAGTTCGTGGGACTGAAGCAGGGTGTTGTGGAATCGGTTCCATCCCATATAGGTTCTGGAAATGGCAACTCCTACGCTGTCCAACAGAAGCACTGTTGTGTCTGCCTGTAAAGATGGGAGCAGAGGGATGTGCACGAACAGGCGTGCTGCTCTCCGAAGGAAATACAACAGGCATGATGTTCTGACAAGACAGCTCAGGAATCATCCCTGGACGTGGATGTGGCACCGTATTTTGCTAACTGTGTTGGGTGTCATTTACTCGCCATCACTTTCCAGCCTCGTGATTGCTGCTGGCTGAAGTTCAATGGGTTAAGCTCTACTCAGGGCCAGGGAGATGGGAGGCGTGTAGAAACAGCACGTAGGTGTCTGGTTGGCACAAAGCACTTCTGCAGCACCTTGGCAAAGAGAGAGGAAGCTCCAGCAACCGGATGTTAATCTCTGATGGATAATGAACAAAGGGTCCAGGTGTAGGAAGATTGTTTTCCTCCTGGGTGGTTTTGTGGCGGGGGGAGACGGACTGAAAGGGCAAGAGAGGAAGGGACTAGGAGTTAGTTTGTTTTGTTAAGTTTTCCTGTAATCTACTGCAAGGAGACAGAGAGGAACAGAATGTCGTATGAACTGAGGAGAGCTTTGCTCTGCATGTCCTGTGCCTCCTGCTGACATGGGCTGTGATGTAAGGTGGGCTTGTCTGAAACAACTCACAGATCCTGCTGCTGAATTTCAGTGGGCTAATATGGGCTGGGTTTGGAAAGCCTGTAAGGCAGGAATGACATCTTATTGTCCCATGTCCTTTTACTCTCCCAAATCAAGCTAAGAAGTGTTTAACAGGAAGCAAGCACAGAGAGCAAAAAGTTACAAGCTCAAATTCAGATCTTAAGAGATGGCAACGTATTTTTGAGGAGTTAGAGATGTACATTTCAGTTTAATACAGACAGGGGTGTTCACAGAGACTGGCTGGAGAACAATTTGATGAGTCGTGTGATAGTAAATTAACAGTAAAATCTTTAATTCCTTCTCTGATTCCAGGCTGAAGGACATGGGAGAAATTGTGGATGACTCAGAAAACAAACGTAATCTCACTATAAGACAAAAACCTCCTTTCCTTTGGGCTAGAAAAGCACAAGATAACTTGCTTTTTAGTAGTCAGTGGTTCAAACAGTATCAAGGGTACTCTGTGCCAACCATATTGGGATACTTTCCATCTGGAATAGTATTGCTGAGCTACTTCCTCCACGCAGGTGTAGGATGAGGCAGTGCACAGGTCTGACTGGTGCATGGTTTACCCTGTGACCAGCAACGAGCAAGGAAGAAGCACAAAGAAGAAAGGTGTGGAAGAACAGAGCAAGGACAGAAGAAGGAATGCTAGGTCAAGAGGAACTCTGGGTGATAAAAGGAGCTTCGATCAGATTTAGAAGGCAATAAGGAGACAGTGAAGAAGAGGGATTTAGGAGTATCTTAATGAGATCTCAATACTGGGAGCAGTGGATTACTTTTGCATTAGACTGCTTCAAAAACTGGCTAATGTGAGTGTCATTTAGAGGCTGAAGACAGCAAGGTCGCAGTAGATGTGGAGAAGGATGGACTTGACAAAGATTTTATTGGGAGAATGAAGAGGAAAGGGGAGATTTCTGAGGCATTTTGGAGATTAAACCAGGAGGATTTACTGATAATATCTATTGGCATATAGAAAGAAGGAGTTAAACAAATGGAGATGAGCAGGTGAACACATAAGAAAGCAGACACTTTCAAATTTGCGCTGTCAAAATTTGCAGAATGTGCTGAGAAAAAATATTGAGGTGTCAGAAAACTGAAGCATTAATGGGTTCCTGTCTTTATGGGCTGGGAGGAGGGACATGCACAAACATGCCTATCTCTGGAAGGCTGGAGAACACGTCGAATCTAAATAAAAAAGGGTAGAAGCACGTGGAATTGCAGTGCTGCAGAATCCATCCCTGCTTGCCTCAAAATAAAGAAGCATTAAAAAGAAATGTTTTGTGGAAACACTCCAAAAGACAGCCTTTCCATGCTTGCAGATGGGAAGCAAAGCCCACAGTTCCATACTTAAACGTGTTGTTATAAATGGGCTCGTTTATCTTTGCAGGGCTGATTTAAGAGGACATAAGTAAATGAATATACACAAGTTAACATGCTTGACTTCAAACCACACATTTTTGATTACTGATCACTGTGGTAACAATATCTGAAGTGTGAATGTAGAATTCTCAAGCTGGGGTTGGGTTTTTTTTGCGGCTGAATTGGTAGGAAGACATCAGCCTGCTCTTAGAAATCCTGGTTATTTTCTAAGCTTTGCATCTTGAAGAAATGCATTGATTCACAGGAGGCTGGCTGTGCAGACAATGCTATGAAACTAACACTCCTGGATGACAAGGGAGGGAAGTCAACACTTCCTAGAGCTCAGTCTTAGGTAGCTTTCAAAAGCTAAATATAGATAAATACAGAGCAACTGCTTTCATTCCAGAAACTGCCTATCATACCAACACAGGAGCAAAAATGGAACAGACCTGGTATTAGGTGTGCTGCTTTTAATTTAACATGAGCATGATCTACCCTACTAAAGATACTTACTCCTTTGGTGGGATCAGATCTGTTCTGCTAGCTGGATATGCACCTAAAAGTCTCACCACATTTGCAGTTTGCTGCTGCAGTGGTGAAAGACAAGTGTGGTGTATCAGGATATGTGTGACCTGCTCTAGGTGGTCCTGCTCTGGCAGGGGGGTTGGACTTGACCTTTTGAGGTCCCTTCCAACCCTTAACACCCTGTGATTCTGTGAGATGACAAGTAGGCCAGTATGTAGAGCCCAAACAGTGTTGTCTGATGGTCATCTTATGAGTGGGTCTGCCACAGGTTGCAGACTAGACTGCGATGGAGAGGAATGAGAGATCCTGAACACTCCACATAGGGCTCATAAATCTTCAGCCTCCTTGCTGTTGAATTCCACACCTATTCAGCACTCTTAGACTCCAGTATCTAACCCATCCACAGCGTGCTCCAGTAGCACCACTCTGCATGTGCAGAACATCCACACGCGTGTGCACGCACACGCACCCATCACATAAGCACACACGTGTATCTGTCACTGAATTGGGATGATAAATACTTAATGCCAATAACAGAAATCCCATAATGATCTTTCCTTTCAGCCTCTGATTGTTTTGACAAACGCCCGTTCTCTCGAATCGCCAAGTTTGCTGCCAAAAGGAAAATGGGATGCAAAACAGACTGAGGATGCACAAATGCCTTGGATAAACATTTTTCTCTGATGCTTGCTGGGATTTTCTAATATCAAATTAATTTATTGGTTTCAAACCAAATCCTATGGCTTCAGGAATGGAGATGAGTCTTTATATGACTTCAGAAATGTTTAATTTACCCCGGTCACTACAGCAATCACAGCAGTTTTTTTCTAGTCAATAAAATCTGGATACAATTGAAAATGTACTTAAAAGTCAGCTCAAAATACCGAATTACCATGGCTGGTTAAAATGATTTTCAAATAAAAAAACGCAGGGAAAACATTTTTTTTTTCAACACAGACAAGTCCATCACAGAGCAGCCTGCCTCAGAGGGCTCTAGCCCAAAAGCAGTGCTAGCATCTGTTTTATAACTGCCTCACCTTCCTGTCTGAATGCCTCACGAATCCTTACGGTTTTATGTGCAAACATCATATCCATCTGAGCACACGGGGCTGAATCTATCTCTTGAGATGATGTAACTCTGGGTAATTCTGAAGCAATCAAGGCACGAACACACACAAACGTATGCACGCACACATCCCACTAAACCTGCCTAACTATGTCCATCTGAAAAACAGGGCACAGTGCAGTGTTCAGAGGCAGTTTCTTTCTGCTTTTTGCTTTCCCTTGGATGAAGTGACAAAAGGAGGGAATGTGAAGTGAATGCAATGTTTCTAAAAACTGGATTAACTGCCCTGAATCTGGGCTCTGTCTCCGCGTCTGCTATAATACAGAAGAGATGTACAGAGGGAGTATAAAGACCTTCACAGCTAAAAGGGATAAAGTAATTCAGTCTCCATGTCTGTTTATGTTCTCCTGGGGCTGGTCATGCTATGGTAGTTACAATGACAGTCACATCTCTGCAGGAGGAACAGAGTGAACCCCATGAATAATTAGATCAAGGAAACGGTGGATTACCACTGGCTTTTAATCCACGCTCATCTTACACTAGAGCACTAGAAGTGAAGGGTTCTTAGAGTCCAGGGCTAATATCTGCACCACCAATAACCAGCCTGGCTCCTGGAAGATCACAGCTACTTCTTTGTTGTTTTTCTGACATGGGAGAAGAGTTCTGACACTTCTCACCTGTCTCTCATCCAGTCTGAGGCTGTATACACAGTGCTGGAATAGGATGCTCTTTTCCATCCTCACAGTTTTAAGTGTCCTGCTTAAAAAAAACCAAACCCAATAAGCAAAATAAAAACCAACCTCCTAGAAGTGCTGCATCTCTGCTGCTTTTGTGCTCAACCACCCTTCTCACTGTCCTGGCCAGAGCCCTCTGCCCTCATTCCTTCCTCACCACCTTCCCACAGCTGCATCCCTTCCTTCTTTCTCCCAGTGACTCCTCAGGAATTTGTGCATTTCCTAGCTGAGAACTCTTGCAGAAGGAAAAACGCTTGAGGACCTTGGTGAGGAACAAAATAATACTCAGAAGAGGAAAATATTGGATGATCATTTAGGATGTAGAGTGGAAAGTTCATCCTGTGAACTGCCAAGAGTGCTCTAAGTCAAAATAAAACACTTGCACTAACAGCAATTGTGTCATCACCAACGTCTTGCATTATCCCTTCCTAGGCAGACAGTTCTCTGAGAGGCATGGGTTCCTGTGGCGTCAGGGCACTGGTGGCTGAGCTCTGGCAAGCTCTGTTGAAGCAGTTTAGAAGTAAAGCCTGCAGGGTGCTGGTCTGACCCCCTGCTAGAGACAACCAGTACAACCATTTATCCCAGTTGCTGCAAAGAAAACCTTAGCATCTTAATTTAAACCTCATGAATCACTGCTAAACCCCTCTGTTTGTTCTGGAATGTGGGCTGCTGGATTGTGCTGTGTCTTGAAGAAAATCAAAACATGCCCATCCTGGAGTTGCGTATGATTTTGTATGATGCTGATGCTCTTTTGTCTCTGAAAGTAAACTGTTTGTTTAACTTGCATCCTTCAGACCACTTTTTTTCACGTGTCTGCCCCTTCCTCTGGAGTGGTTTATTTTGACTGCGTCCTTTCAGAGCTGCCTTTTAGCTTAAACTGGTGTAATTCCATCCCCGTTATGAGAAATTAATTATAAATAAATAAATTGGGTGGTTTTCTTTCCCCAGCCTGTACTGGAGGTCTAGAGGTCACTTTTTCTAACATTAGCCCTGCTTGTGGCTGAAGTAGGACTGAAGAGATTTTCCTAAGCTGGACTCACTCTTCCCCAGGGCTGGATTGCAGCTTCTTCATCTATCCTAACCCAGAGAGGTTACACCTAATTCGTGCCCCATCACAGGTACAAGTAGTTCACATGATTTCTCCCAACGTCCACTGGCGTGTACTTGTCTGCACTGAACTTCATCTGGTGTCTTGTTATTAAGTCGCTTGAGATTTTATTAACTCCTCCTGAAATTCCTTACTTTGCTTCCTGGTTTATATTAACTTCAATAATTGTGGATTGTCAGCAAATTTCAGCACTGTGTTATTCATCCCATTTCCCATATCATTAAATATGAGTGGTGAGCAAATAGTGGAGGAAATAATTCATGAATATTCATTTGAAGTTAAAAGTAAATTCCATTTTGACAGCATTCGTGACTGGTCCTTGTTCACTTTCTGCAAACAATGGAGTGCTAAAGATTTACCAGGGCAAGTGCACGCAGGAAATCCACGTTTTACTCCCGTATACAAACAACCCCTCCAAACAAAATTAAAGCTGCATGTTTCTAGGCAAATCTTACACTGCAGGCGTAGAGGGGAAATTGCTAGGGGGGGATGGAGCAGCAGAAACTAAGAGCATGTCTTGGAAGACCTCTCTGCTTCTCACATAGAGAGAATCTGACCCAGGAGAAGTAAGGAGAGACCTGCACATCTCTTTTGCCATCTCTCTCGGTGTCCACCCATTGGCAAGCAAAAACCTGCAGTCCTGACCAGCCCATCTGCACTGGCTCCTGGCCAGCCGCACGTGTTTTGGTTCATGGGCTGGCTGCTCCATGGATCCCAGCATTCTGGGTCAGTCCCCTCTGGTAGGGGGTTATGAACTCCAGTCCTGATACCTCCGGTCTCCTCTGCGGCTGCGCACCCGGACCAAGCCCCAGGGAGGTAACTGGACTTGGAGAGATGCTCCCAACCTTAGCTATGCCAAGAAGTGACAGTCTCCTCTCCCGGGCAGCACAGTCTGACTGCTTACGTGAGGAGCAGCTTCTTTTTCAACATTACCTGGTGTGTTTCTCAAACACCATGAGATGAATCATAGAATCAAAGAGTGGTGGGGGTTGGAAGGGACCTCTGGAGATCAT
>VWZY01007451.1:63159-116295 GCA_013399075.1 Chloroceryle aenea | reverse complement strand
CCCCCCACCCTGCAGAGATTTGTAACCATTCCTCAGCTCCCCTCTCAGGCTTCTCTTCTCCAGGCTGAACATCCCCTGGGCTCTCAGCCTTATGATAGATCATAAATCAAGCTCATAAAAATATATGATAGTGTATAAGAAGACAGGACATTTTTACAATAGCAGTTAAGAACCCATCCAGTCCATTACCACTTCTGTTACGTGTTGCATGGAAGCACTAAGCTAGCTGAAGGTTATCTTTGAATCCACATAGATGCTAGAAAGGGAAAACAGAGAAGCAAAGCCTCCAAAAGAGTCAGGGAATTTGCACTACTGCAAGACAGTGCAAGAGAAACGTTGCTGTAGCAGAGACTGAACTGACTTGACTTCTGTCCATCAGGAAGACGTTGGATAGAGGTAGCTGGTGAGCAGCTTAATTCGATTCCTCCCCATCCTTTATTCCTTAAATTATATTCCTATTATTTTTAAGTAGCACTGGAACTATGCTAAGTGTGCATATAAGGACAAGAGCCTCTTTAGTTACTTCAGTGAATTTAAATCTACGCTCTCTATTCAGCTCCAAGTAAACACAGCATCAAAGTTCTCCCTCAGACACACTCGTAGGACCACTGGGTCTTCTGAATAATTAGCCTAAATTGATTTAAGGATCTGTTCTGCATGTTACTGTAACGATGAAAACAGAGTGGCATGCAGTCTGCAATGTTCAAAAGAAGAAGAGGAAGAAACACCTCTGTAGCTCAGGAATAGAGTGCAGTAGGTGAACACTCAGGCAGGAATCAATTCCTGCCCGCAAGCTGAAGTTAGTGACAGTTTTGCTTGGGCATGGCTGTGGGACTTGGTCTTTACCAGGACTGGAATACAACGAGTCTGTTTATGTGCTGCTTGAACTGCTGCTCCCAAGCCTTCCCTTCCTAACTCAAATGCTTCCAGGTTAACTGTTTGACATCTCCTCAAAAGGCACTGCTGCTATGTGCTGACTGCACCGGCCGAGACGCTCTTGCTCGTAAGGCTGCAGGAAAGGAGACATCCAGAGATTCCTGTGCAACTTCCTCCACAGAAATGCCTGTCTTTAAAGTGAAAGGAAATTCAAGTCTGATTCCATTGTTTAGATGAGCACGTGCAAAGGTTCACGGCTAAATTAATGTAAGTTTGACTCTGACCTTTAGAGAAAGCAGTTGAGAGCTTCCCAGTATCGAGGTCATATTTACTTGATGTCTGTGCCTTAGTTTGCACTGTTTTAATTACTTAAAGAATAAAGCAACTGAGATTTATTGTATATGAATATATATGATAAACGTAGAAGCCTGATACTCATCCCAGCTGCTTTAATTCAAACTGGGATACGCTGGACCTCAGCACACAAATCCCTTCCCTACAGCCTCACAGCCACAATCCCAGAAACATCTGGGCAGACAAACGGATGTTTGAGAAGTTCCAGTGTATTTCAGGGAACTGCAGGGATGTGGAAGCTTGCACGTGTGCATTTGCTATTCTATATTTCACATTGTTTGCCAATCTCCATTCTTTAAAATCCTCCCCTAGGTATCTTGAATTATCTTTTATTTCAGTATTTTCAAAGCCTCCCTATCAAGAAGAGAGTTTCCTTGGAGATTTGGGGAAGATTTGGAGCTCACTGAAGTCAAGGGAACTGTGCTGCTTTATGCAAGCCGAGGATCTAGTTTGATAGTCTCATCTCTGTGAATACAGAGTGGAATGAATTTATTCAAACTTATGCAAGCCACATGAATAACTTTGTTTGAACAATTCTGTTGTATCCCCTCTGCATTTACAGTGTAATTTAGCAGACCAAAATTAATTTTTCTGCCCTGATTATGTTTTCTACAGACACTGGAAAGGCTGATGAGTACAATATAGTTTTAAACGATCTGCCCTGTTTATGTTTTTTTTTTTTCCCTTTATGGTCCATTACTGTAGGATTTGAGTGGAACCATATGATTATAGTCTCAGGTTGTCATGCAAATGGACTAATTTTCTTCAATTTCCCATTCCCCTTCCCGTCCTTGTCAACGCGATGGATAAATCTTGCTCTGCGTTCTGCTCCTCACAGACTTGCAAGGCTGTCATCAGAGTGGATTAATCTCCTGCCTCTGTTATCACAAAATTCTCTGTCCTAACAATGACTTATCGCTGAATTTAAAGCCCGATATACTTTATACTCAATCTGGAGACTTAGTCTTGCGACAAAAAAATTGTAATGAGAGCTAAAAATGGTACAAAACTAATCCATTCTTATCACAGTCTTTGAATTGGCATTCCGTGGATTTCCTTGAATGCAGCGTTTTGCTGAACAATGCCAAGAGAGACCCCGGTAGAATAACGGACTTGAAACTGCAATTTTAAATGGCACCTAAAGTAAACTTGCACATTGTGTAATTAAGTGACCATAACTGTGTTAGAGGTTATTGCCAAGCTGCACAAGCAGCTCCTTCAGTAACAGCCAGGGTGTGGACAAACTCTTACTCAACAGCGTATAAAACCACCCTTCAAAATAATGCTAATGGTGGGACTTAAACCTTGAATAATACAAATTTTAGAGTTACTGCTTCTACATACAGGGCCTTAGCTCTTCCCTTCAGGAGCAGGGTTTTGAAGCTGATGTGGGGTTGTTAGGTTTGTAATTTCTTATTTTCTCAGGGTTCTCACATTGGTCTGCAAGAAAAAGATGCTTTAAGCATTTCTTTAATACATACATTTATGTGTAGGCTCCAATGCTGGGTGAAATAAGAAATGTTTATTTCTTGCTGTCTGACATGAGGCACAAAAGGCCAAAATAAACTGATTTAAGTCACTATGGATAAAAAGAAAGTCTTCCAATCTTTAAGTTATCTTGATATTTTATTAGCATATTCCTCTTGTCTACCAGGGAGTTTGAAAGTGAGGAAAAGAAGTCAGTGCTAGACTATGTTAAAGGGAAGCCAGGGCTTCCCCACCACCTTCCTGAAGCTGATTTACAGAAATTCCCATGTTAACCATTTCTTTTACAGATTGTTTGTTTGATTTCATAGCTGGCAATGTTGGCAAGGAACCCAGTGCAAACTTTGACGTGTCAGCTCTGTGATTCTTCTCACTGTGCTTTCTAAGATGCCTCCTAGAACTGGCAGGAGGCCTGAGTCTTGCTGTTTTAAACTGACATGATGCTTCTCCCATAACTCAGCTGTGTTTTGCCAGCTTCATTTCTAAACTGCCATGAGAGCAGCCTGGAAGACACACTGCTCACTTACTGCAGTCTTTAATATAAACAGGATAATGCCTTGTATTGGCACTCACAAAGTCAGATGGATTTGTCTTTGTAGCTTTGGAGGAGAAGCATTATGATTGCAGGAGAAGGAAATCTGGAGGATGAAGTAAAAAGCAGTGTGTGATTTGGTTGGTTTTTTTTTTTCCCCTTGGAGTTTTGCTGCAAATGCTTTCCAAGTGCAACATCACTGCTCTGCTCGGTGAGCTTCGAGTGCCTAGCAGGAGGAAAGGCAGTGCTGAAGAGAAGGTGATGATCCTGTGACAGAATATCCATGTGAAAACCCTTTTTCTCCCCAAAATTTAAAGCGGTGGGATACCCTCGATGCCTACAATCCTGGAGAAGGAAAAACTTGGAAGGCAGCAGCAACAAGCAGGGAATGTAGTGGGTATCTTGGATGTTTCCTCCAGGCACTGCACAAATTCAGCTAGGGTTGTAATATTCAGTGCTGCCACTGGGTGAGAAATGACTGCCTCAGAAACAGCAGAAGACTTGCTTAGAAGGACAATTCTAAGGATAAAACCTGTCTTGAAATGAGCACGCTATAAACAAACCATCTGTTTTACCACGAGCTGTCCTTTCCAACACCCACACATCTCACTTTGCACTCACAGTACAAAGACTATTTGACAAATGATGACAATTTCTTAGGAAGTGTTCCTAGTTCAAACAATAGCCCATCAATGCCCACATCTGATCTGGGGATGCCACACAGCATTTCAGCCCCGATGCTCTCCCTGCCACACAGCTCAGTCCTGGGACCCAACTTCCATTCCTGGCTTTCACAAGCTCCACAGCACAGAGTCAGAAATGACTGTGCATGAAGAGCTCTCAAGTTGTCTGTCAGCTCCTCTGATTTATGATCACTCTCAAAAATCTCATTCTGGTCAGACCTCAGCTTGCATGTAGGAAAGGTGGGGTTTTTGGGGTGCCTGTCATCTTTTCTTGGATGCCAGGTGAGAAACTTTCCAGTGCACTTGCCAAAGCACTCTCCATTCCCCAAGACAACAGGCAGGTGTTGGGAGCCCTGACCAAGGCTTGGTCCTCTCCCCTGTTCACTCCCTATCACAGAATCTTGGCGCTGGGAGTGAGGAGCAGGGATTACCATCTTGGTTTTATTTACTCCAGCAACATCTTGTAGATGTTTGCTTTTCTGACACTCCTCCAGATGGGACTGAGCATGCAGCTCTTTGGAGTCCCAGAGCTCTACAGATGTCCAGATGGAAGACTGGGGAGCGCAGCAATCAGCGTGTAATTGGGTAAGTGATAGACCTGCTGCAAAGCAGCATTACCTCAGCCTTAAGGAGGATTAATTACAAAAGACCTATGATGCCAATTAATTCTCTTTAGAAAGTTGTCTGTGGATTCAAGGCACTTTAAGTCAAAGAAGCTGTAGTTAATTCAACATAATGTGCCTACTTAAATAAGCAAGTGTTGCAAGATATTAAGCACTTTATATATCACTCCAATAGCAGTACCTGAGTTATTTGTTTGGAAATGTATTCTGTAAACAGCTAGAAACTGATGCTGTGTGCCACCAGATACGGTGCTCCTAAAGCAGGAGGTAACCTCTGTTTTTGTCTCACATGCAGCACCCAGTGCTGAAAACTGGATGTGAAGTTTGATCCCAAAGTGCTGATAAAATACAGCTGATTTCTCAGCTTAGGCTGACAAGATTTGTTCATGCTTAAAAAAGCAACACCTCAAGTGACAAGCCCTCAAGATTTCAAAGGAAGCCTAAGAGAGTTTTGTTCAATCAGAAGGTAAGAGAGATGCTCTGCCTGACACATCACCACGGTCTCACTGGAGTAAGCTAGACACTGAGGAGGGGGAAATACTACTGATCAGGTTCACATGAAAACTTCTCTTGCAAGTGCTAATTGGAATGCAAATCTTCATACCATAAAAAAACCCTGAGCTATGAATAGAGCACGGGAGCTTAATTTATCTGTCGGCTTCTCCAGAAGCAGGAGTACATGCTCTGATGGGCTTTACTCTCAACAGTTTTATTCAGAGGTCTAGGGTGCTTCAGCTTCCTGAGAGATGCAGGTGCAGCACTGCACACTTCTACACTTCAGTGGATTTCCCATGGAAGGCACACAAGAAAGAGACTGAGTCATGAGGTGCCTGGCCATGGGCACTGGTCACTCCAGCTGCTGAGGCAGCAGATACACAACAGCCAGAGGTGGAGCTGCCAGCAGCTGAGTAGTTTCCATTGTTCCAGGAAAGGAATGACAATAAATGTGTTATGCATAAGTTTGTGAAATACCAGGAAGTTNGAAAAGAGAAAAAGAGAAAAGAAATGAAGGTAAAAGAAAGACACACAGACAGACAAAGACAGACATAAAGAAAAACAAACAGCACTACCTTAGGCTAATTGTTGTTTAAATTTCAACGCCAGCTAAGTTTTAGCTGTAACGTGATGACATTTATCCAAATTCTCTGCCCTGAAGCGAAGACATTTCTGGACCAGGACGGAGTGACGCACTCCCTTGGCTGGGCAGGACGGGGTGTAAGGGTGCATGTGTGCAGGGAGAACATTGGCCCGTCTCCCCACACCTTCCCACACAGCTGCTTTCCCATTATAACCCAGGTGGGGTACTTCCAAAAAATCAGCTATCCCATAAGTCACTCTACAGATGTTCACTTTCCCCCTATGAATCCTCTCCCTTATTTCCTCAAAGTGAATTATGTTTCTCTCAAACCTTGGACCAACATTGAGGAAGCAGAACTTTTCCAAATTGCTGTAATTAACAGAAAACCTGGAAAATCCTTACCTGCCCAAGGGCAAATACAAAACCTTGCAATGAAGTCTCATTAAAAATTATGGTATAAATCAAAGCTTTTGTCAATCTTCCCTCCAATCCCCAATGGGAAAAAAAAAAAAGACTTCATGATCCTGCAATCCCAGAGAACTGAACTCAAGTACAGAGCATGATGTATGGCATCAGCTGTTTCATTAGTGACTTGTGTTTTATTACTGGAATAATACTTACTAGATTATGCTTGCATTTTGTGTTGCATACCTGGTCTCACATTATAGCTCAGAGATTTATTCTTTAAAGAAGAGGATATGAAAAGAGGAAATAAAACAGGTAAATCAACAGGATTATGTTTCTACTCTGTGTATAACCACACGAAGCTTTTCTGATTTTCCAGCACTTCCAAAAAGCCTGAAATGGTTCCAAGAAATCTGAGTCAAAATGAGAAAGCATGAACTGCTTGAAAACGTATCACTTTGAAAATTAAAACAGTAAAGAAAAAACCTTCAAATAGAAAAATCCTTTCCATTTAAAATACTGAAACATCAAGATATTGAATCAGAGCAAAGCATTTTGACTTCTGTTTCAGTTTTTATTTAAATTTCCATCCATCTCTTCTTGACATAAACAATTCAGAGAAATGGAAACGGAACCAAGGAAAAATGAATTGCCACCCAATCGGTGTTTTCCAGCAAAATCTGACCTACCTCTAGCTTTCTCCTGATACTCTGCAAGGAGATTAATTTATTTATGAATTTTTCAAGTTTAGATTTTTATTATTTTCTAGGAAAAAACCCTCAACCTCAACCAGAGAAGTAGTGCCAGCATAAATACATTTGACAGCTCACGGAGAGAGAACTTGCTGCCATTAATCCCGCTGGCTAATAACAGCCTAAATTTACCTTGCAGAGTCCTCTTCCTAAGGGTATGAAGAGTTAGGGTTGGGAAGATGAAGTAAAAAAATGAGTGACTTGTTACCATGCAGGTGCATCGAGGCTTTGTGGGTGTGGGGAAGGTGTGGGCAGCATCCTGGGGACCAAAGCGCAAAGCCGTGGCAGGGCTGTGGTGCCTGAGGGTGGGTGATGAAGAGCTGGCCTCAGCCAGTGTTTTAAGGTCAAAGAGACCACACCACCACAAAATTCCTGGATGGCCATGCACCCGAAATTCCTGGATGGCCACCTCACCCAAATGAAGCCTTGGCAGTCAAGGAAAATGAGTCGTGTGGGGAGGTGGTGGGCAGCAAACCCAACAACCCTCGCGGGGCAACGCGTGCTTGCCAAGGACGGACAAGCCAGAAATGTGGAAAGCACAACATCCCTCCCTGTTTAAGGGATTCTGGGCCTGGAACTTGTAGAGTGTGATGGTGTTCAAAACGACACAGCAGCCAGTCACAGGGCATTTCAATAATGAGTGTAAATATTGCCATTTTGTTAACGTTGTACAATACATTTCCTAGACAGGCTGACATAACTGTCTGGATTTCAAGTGGTAGGTTTATACAGCAATGGTTGGAAATGAGCAGATTTACTGCAAATACCACCATAAATAAACGTTCCCAAACCAACATTGGTTATACAAACAAACAATTATATCCCTTGTCTGAAAGGGAGCAAAAAGCAAAATTGTGGCAGGTGTGATACCTGATAGCTAAATGGAAATTTATAGAATGCATATGGCCAGATTTCATTTTTTTCTTCTTCATTTAGTGATCAAAAACTAGATGACAGACAGTGTAAAATGAAAACAGATGAAACGAATTTCTGCATGGATCCTGCCAAGTTTCATTTTCTCCAGAAATTCTTGGAAAGCCCAGAACTTATTCCCACGTGCACAGCCAGAATTTGCAGATTCTGCGCTTTCCCTCTTCGTCCTGCCACCTGACAGCTTGCCAAGTCACGTGTGCTGCAGAGTGATTGTCAAGACAAGCTTGTTTATTATGGTACCAAGATCTTTCTGTCAGGCTCGAGAGCCTGATTTTCATATGGAGAATAAATAAAATAAGAGTAAAATATAAATCCATTGACACACGTGCGTGCGTTAGTTGTGAAACTTTTCAAAGTCATCATCCTCATTGCAATGCGTTCTCTGATGAAAGCAGAAAGAGTGGATAATAAATGAAGCATAATGGAAACTTGAGATGAGTTTTTAACTGTGTGCTGAGGTAAAAGGTGAACCTAGTTAACTAAGCAACAGATCCTTTTACTCGTCCGATATAAAACAAGATTCCCCGTGGAATACGTTTCAGACAGGCATGGAGAATTTAGTTTTAATCAGCTTTAAAATACAGCCTGTAATAAGCGTGCCCTTAGGCAGTTACACTGTGCATGCCATCGTAAAAAGAAGGGGAAAGAAAAAAATAGCTTACAATAAAGCTTAAGAAAAATGGTCAACTGGATGCCAGGGGTTTTTAATCTGTCGTCGTCTTTGCCCCGTTGAGGATTCCTACACTGGGAGAGTCTGGCAGAGCCACTGGGTGGGTGCTGCACGTTGGGACCCACAGAAATCGATATAGGGAGTATGAAGGTGATTTTTAAAAGCTAATGTGTGATCCATTAAAAATCCATGCAGTATAAATGTATAATCTTAGCAACTCCACAGCTCCGACAGATCAAACAGCAGAAAGGGTGGGATATTGCTCACTAAAGTGAAATAACCTTTAAGGCTGAGGATTGATTCTTTTGGGAAAGTTTTTACAATATGGTATATTAAACACTGCAGATAAAAACCCCTATCTTCTCATAACAGAGAAATATACTTTGAAAGAAAATAACTGGGCAGTGATCTTACAGGCTAAATGAAGGGAATTAAGTTTACAGGGGGAAAAGTTCAAACTTTATGCCTTTGGTGCAAAGCAGGAGGAACTGATCAGATAGATTTCTTTTCAGAATGTCATTCAGTTCCAGCTCTGAAATTAGGATGTGCTAGTTAGGAAAATGTTTAGGGTATTCTTGAAGATCCCATCATTCACAAAGCATTAATACTATTCCAGTTAAAGCTTTGTACACCTCTTAAACAGCTGATGAGCTCTAGAAAAGGTATTGCCTTGGACAGAGTTTTCATGCACTGAAGTAACCTTGCTAAAATCAAGTTCTGGGGGGGGAAATCAAGCAAATCACATCAGCAATCTACCTGAAAAAGGTGAAAGGCAGGGAGGACTTCTGTCCTGGCTGAGTGGATGGGAATCTGAAGAACAAGAGAGATGAGGGGGACGTGCCAAGGTTACGTAGGAAGTCTTTGGCAAGGCAGGATCTCAATATACATCTTAGGAGTCCTAGAGGGCACAATATTGTCTCATCTTGAATCTGAGTACTCTAATTCAGTGCAATCTTCCAAAACAATTACAGCCTACAGCAGCCACACAACATCCTTCCAAAAAATTACATGGATTTTGTATGCAATTCCTAGCACAATTCTCCTCCTAGTACATTAGCATGAAATCAATAATAAAAAAGAGGTCTGTAAAAGGAAGCATCAATAGGCAGGGAACATTAAAAATGGGAAATCTTCACCAAACTCCAATCAGAGGAATAAAGCATTGCACTCAGCCCTGTCAGCCTGTCCCTGCACTGGCCAACTGGATTAATGGGGCAAGAGAATCTAAATAAAAGCCTACATGGGAATTATCTCTGCTCCTGTACAAATACATACACAATGCCTCAAAAGAGAGATGCTTTGTAAGTCTGCCATAGGAATAATATCTTCCACGGTTCCTTTCTTAATTACTCCACTGAGAACTGTGGAAGTCCCTGGTTAAAAATGATGTGAAGTCACACTCTTCATTATTTAACATTGAAGAATTTCAACTTACACCATTAAAACCTCTCTTCAGAAGTGTATTAAGTACAGAGCAGATTTGCATAAGACTTCTTAAGAGAGAGTGCAATTAAGAATACCCCTAATGTACCTGAAATACACACCAGCAGTGGTTGAGCACCGAAGGGAGAAAATGAGATGCTTAAAAATATAATGAACTCTTGTGTGTTGTAGTGATGAAGAAAAAGGAAAATAAGAATTGAAAAAATAAAGGCAAAACAAAAAAAATCCAGCACACAAACCAACTAACCAACCAAAACATCCAGGGGAAAGAAAAGCAAAACAAAAGACTAAGTAAGACTTCGGAATAGAGGAGGAGAAACAATCACCAAGGACTCAGACGTGGCAAAATTGCTGGGTAAATACTTCTCTTCATCCTTTTAATGGGAAAGAATCAGAAGCAGAGATGGACTGGGAAAAGAATGCAAGAAACCAAAGGGAAAATGTAAAACTAATCTTCAGTAAAGAGAATATACACATATACTGAAGAAAAATGAACCAAAGAAGACTTCAGGATGTGAAGGTCTTTGCTCCTGGGGAAAAGGAACGAGCAGGGATGTTAGCAGTGGGCATCTGACAGGTTTTCAGACCATAGCCAGATGCTGAACAAAATGTAGTGCTCTAGTTTAAACTGAGAGGGAAAGACGAGTGACCAGGACATGTAAACTTTTAACCTGGCTTTTGTTCCAGGTGAAGAACTTGAGAGTATCACAGAGGAGTTAATTTATGAGAACTGATGGAGTGGAAAGCATCTCAGCAGAGCTGGCCTGGGTTTGCTGAACTCAGGCTAACATTACCAATCGACTTCTTCACGTACCAAACTGGGCAAAAAGAGGATGAGGTAAAATGAATCTGGACTTCAGCAAGATGTTTTGATCTAGTTGCAATCACAGGAGCCACGGAGATAATGGAGATGAAGTGCTGGCTGAAGATGATGGTTTGGTGGATGGTGATTAGTTTTCAGATAGAGAATTATCGAGCTGAGTCACGGTTCAGCTCAGCCAGTACTGTACTACATAAGCTCTAATGATTTTAAGGCAGTGATTAATTTGGTCTTGATCAAATCTGTTGCTGGAATTGGGAGCAGCAATAAAGAATTGTTTCCTTAAGAGTTGATGCTACATACATGAAATGTGTCTGAGAAGGATGCTGGGTCTCCACAGAGCATCGGATGCCACGCAGTGGAAGAGGTGACGAGTCAAGACTTAGAAAACCATTTTTAAAGTGTTCCTTAGAAAATGATTACAAAGATAGTGATGGAGGAAAAGCATCGGATAAAGCAGGGGAAGAATTCACATAAAAAGGCCATTGAAAACCCACTTTCTCCTGGGATGGATCCGTGGGGCCATAAGTTATGCTTATTGCACAAGAACATGTACCTGTGTGAGCAGAGTACACAGCAGCACCAAGCAGCAGCTGCACTTCCTCACCACTGCCAGCAGCACGACAGACTACTTGTAGTACTGAGTGGGAGAACTCAGGTCAGCAACACTCCTCATCCAGAGAGAAGCTTCAAAGCAATTTTAAATTGCCTCAATTATGTTTTGAATACAACAAAATACGCATTTGACTTCCAAGTGGCTTGTTTTGTAAATGACATCACAAAGGGAAAGGAAATTTAACATGAAATGCAGATCTCCTGAGTTGAGGTGGAACAGAGTCCTCCTTCTCTACAACAATCCTACAAAAGCTCTACTTTGCCTGCCCATAGCACCATGCCACGTAGCCCCATTGCAATACCCAGGCAAGGATTTAGAGAAGGTGGAAGCCTATACACCTTGGAGAGCCAAATAATTCATTTGCACTTGTGCAAGGGGAAGGTTCAGCGGTGCATCTGGCAGAGCCCAGCCTTTGTTACTGCTGTGGTGGGTTTCAGATGCCTCTCCCCAGGTAGGGACCAACCTTCTGGCCTGTTGGTCTTTATGGTTTCCCACATCAATCCCCCTTCTGGTGTGCAGGGTACTCCCAGAAGAGGAGGTAACAGCTCATAGGAGACACTAAGCACCTTATGAAGGATCTGAAGCAGACCAGCTTGCTTACAACTGGATTGGTTTGATGGAGAAGAAAACCTTTCAAAACCAGAAATGCTGCCAGGAACCAAGTTATGCTGATTTGCTTCAATATGCTCATTTGGAAATCAACCATTCTGGTTCCAGTCCAGATCTGCTGGCACTGGAATACTAACTTCTGTTGGCTGATGTTGACTTGATTTTTCCTTTTTATATACAAAATTTTGCATTCCCATCCCTCTAACAGGATGCGTTTTTGCTTCTTCCAGCCTTCTTTGCCTGTCAGGAAACCACACCAACTTCTCTGAATTTAGTGTAAAAAGAGATTAAAAAGTGAAGACTGGCTCTGGCCAATATTTTGACAGGATTTATATTATCAGAGGTTGTAACTCAGCAGGAGGCACCATTTCCAGAGTATATCTCCCTGCTCTTTTTGTGTCTTTTCTCCATGAAAGTGAAGAATAACAACAACATTTTCTTTTGGAGCACCTACCACCCTGACACTAAAAGAGAAAGAAACCAATATGGATTTATTTCAGCAAATTAACTCTATGCCTGACATTAGTGGGAGATGTGCTCCACTGAGAGAAAAGAACACCCCTGATTTTATGGAGATCTTTACCAGGCTATGGGCTTGGCTTCTGATCTGCACACAGAACATTTATGGGGGTTTGCAGGTTGGTTGTAACTTTTCCTCTATGCTCATGCTGCTAAAATAGCAAAGGAGATGATACAACATAATCAGAGCAACATTCTATAAACACAGTATTACAAAACTATGGTCCAAACCATGGAGATGTTTCGTGCCATAGCTGAAAGATGGAAACACCTCCTTTTCCTGTCAGTTAGAGCAGACAATCCAGGGATTCTGTCCCCAGAAATGTCTGTGTGCATGTTTAGCTTCCATTACTCACAGTAATGAATCCTTTCCACTGGCCTCATCACATATTTAAAGCTGAGTGTACGACTGAAGAATTCACGAGGCTAGAAATATGAGTCAGGGTTTACATGGAGAGAACTGAGGTCCAGAGGGATTAAATGAGTTGCCAGGAAATGACTATGGATCAGAAGTAAAACTTTATTCAGACTTCTGAGGCTCAGTCATCCAACTAAAATGCAAAAGCACATTTCCTCTATTTAATCATTAGATAAAAAATGAGATTGAGGAAAAACTTAACTTCAATTTGCTTGGAAACATTTTTTTTGCCTTCATTTTTGGGCCAGATTTCAAGAATGGTGTTATTTTTTCTATACCTAGACCTATCAAGTTCAGAATGGTACATGCCCATGGAAGGTGTCAGTGGAAGACTGTGATTTTCTGCTTGCTTGTTTGACTTTTTCCTCTCCTAAAAATAATTCCCCAAATTATCTAAAATGCCTGTTGCTTATATCTCAAGCAGACAACAGTTTGAAATACTCATACCTGTGTTTCTAGTGAGTTGGAATCACAATATAAAAATGATTTTATAACCATATCTTTTGTTCTCTGGGTTTCTATTTCAAGGGGTTGATCAAAATTAATGTGGTCTCTGTACCCAATGGCATTTATTTTGGTTACAAGATTAGAAATGTAAATTTGCAATAAAAGAAGAAAATAGGAAGCTGTTTTTAATGAATATTTTACACATGACTAATTAACAGAATCCCCTACAGGAATTTGGAAGTAATAAGGAATTGACTGAAAATAAATTAAAAATTAATAAAGGGGTCTCCAAACAACTTTGTTTATGAGCATTACCAGTTGCATTCTTAGTTATGAATATTTCAAGCTGCTTTGCTATTCAGGATGTTTTATTCTTGGAGTGTTCATAATTTTAGAGGTGATTAGACGAAAAAAAAGAAGAACACCACAAAACAAAATGTCTTGAAATGATAAAACCTACCTGGGGAAAACTTGCTAATGTACAGATAATAGCTTAACATTCATTGTTTTTGTCTAATAATACCTGCAGTATGATGTTCCTCTTCATCTTCAGCTTCTGAACGGGGTGAACAGAAATGCTGGCTTACTCACTGAGAAAAACAGCTAAAAAATAAATGCCCAGATGTTATCTGAAGAGAAGAACTGCAGACATGCAGCTGAACGTGGCCATTATGAGTCGTGAAGGGGGCTCTGGGGGGGCACAGCCAGTTGCAGCCCTCAGGAGCTGGTCCAGCAGCAGTTGGTGGCTGGGGGTAGAGCATCAGAGCTGGGATGCCAGGCAGGCACAGGCAAAACCTGCTCAGATAGACTCTGCTAATGGCTGAAAGCATGGCAGCTCCTCCATTCCCATCTTGTCTACTAAATCTAAACATCAAAGTGTCTTNGAGAAAATACTTGGAGATGTACAGTGAGAAGCAAAGAACCAACACATTAGGTGTCATCTGTGAAGACTGCATGAGCTTACCCCTGCAGTGGGTGAGTGCTAGTAAAGAAAGTCTTTAGTAAAAAATGCCTTTGTTGTTGTGGAAGTAGTTCTAGAAACAATAATAATGATCATAATAATAATAATAGGTTTGGTGACATACAAAAAATAAAAAAATCACAGAGCTTAGTATAGGAAATTCTACCTGTTCACATCAGTGGCAGTTTCTGTGTGAAACAGGGATTTTTCCTACAAGATTTTTCCCAGCGAAGCTCCTGTGAAGTGTTTGGGAATGGATCACTCCCATGCTGCTTCAGATTTCAGGCAGTCACATCTGCCAGAGGGTGGACATCCATAGTATTTCATGTCTCCCTTCAAAGGCTTTATCAGTCAAGGTGTTGTCTCAGCTTTTCCACCCTGCCCCAGTAGACAGATTAATAGCAAGAAGATGCTCCCACCTGCTATGCCAGTTTTATCTGGATTAAAAATAATTATGAAAAAGCAATTCTGCCTGCTTTCAATTCACACATTGCTTTCACACTTTTGCTGCCACCTGAGAAGTCTAAGGTAGCTTAAACCGTGGATGTGAGCTCCTTCCCTGGAAAAATTCTGGAGATCTCCTGAGAATGAAGAAAATGCCAACTCCATCAACTGCAAAACCTCCCTTCAAGTCATAAGAACTCAGAGCAGTTCTTATCATCAAACTGCAAGTTTCTGCTCTAATGCACAGAGGCACTGAGACTTCTCCACCACACAGAGGAAGCTGACACGTTGCCCTGATCAACAGCACAGACTAATTCAGTCACTTTAAGCTTTCTAAAATGGAAGAACTTCCCTGGGTCTTTGGGGATGGAGAATATAAAAGTCATGGATTGGAGGCACACTCAGGTGAAAGCTGGAAAAGCTCCTAAGCCTCTAAATTCCTACCTGAGCATCATAAACCTCAGACAGCATGTTGGTAGCTCATAGTAACAGTGAGTAGAGTTGAAAAGCCAAGGAATTCAAGTGTGAAGACACTGGTTAGACTCTGATCTCTTTTTCCAGTGCCCTCACCTAACAAAGAGCCAGCTAAATAAAGGTTCACTCAGTTTTTGCCAAGCTATAAATGGGATGTGTTTCTTAAAAGTAACTGATTACAATGATTTCCTATCAGTAAAAGCTTTTGAATAAAACCCAAACTATAGCTTCATTCGAAAAATAAATCACAATTTCAGAGGCTTATTGATAAAGCAAATTATCAAGGACTTTTGGACTATTTTGATCTTTTGAAAATAAGCTCTGAACAATTGTTGGATATTCTTATATTGTCCATATACTCTAGTTAATCCTTCCTTCTTTTCTTTTCTTTTCTCTATTTTCTATTATCTTTTTTTCTTTTCTTTTCTATTTTATTTTCTTTTTTCCTTTTCTTTTTCCTTTTCTTTTCTATTTTCCTTTCCTTTTTTTCTTTTCTATTTTCCTTTCCTTTTTTTTCTTTTTTCTTTTCTTTCTCTCTCTCCTTTCTCTTTCTCTCTTTCTTCCTCCCTCCCTCCTTTTCTTCTCTTCTCTACTTTTCTCTTTCCTTCCTTCCCCTTCCTTCTTTTCTTTTCTTTTCTTTTCTTTTCTTTTCTTTTCTTTTCTTTTCTTTTCTTTTCTTTTCTTTTCTTTTCTTTTCTTTTCTTTTCTTTTTTCTTTTCTTTTCTTTCTTTTCTCCTCTTCCTTTCTCCTCTTCCTTCCTTTTCCCTTCCTTCCTTTTCCCTTCCTTCCTTTTCCCTTCCTTTCTTTTCCCTTCCTTTCTTCTGCCTTTTTTTTACAGTAGAAAATCACCTCAAGTGTTTCTGCCCGCTTTGCAAAGACTAAACCAAAAAACTGGTCGAAATTTAACCATCAACAGCTGCCAGAAAACATTGGCAAGGACTCCAAACATTGGCAAGAACTTCCTACTGAAAGAAAGAAGGCTCTTCTTGCTGGGATTGAGTGCCCATAGCTGCAGCCGGAGCGAAGCCGCACGGCAGGAGCTCACCGGGAGCGGTCGGCAGGTAGTGGCTGAGCAGCTGGGAAACAGTTTGAGCCACAGATGCTTCGAGATTGCTAGAAAGCCCGTGGTGAAATTCATGGATGTTGTACAAATAACAAACCCATAGCTATTCCAGCTGTGAAGAGTCAAGCTGCAAAGAAGAGTTGAAGGGTCCAGGCCAATTCTTCCCAGAGCTGCAGCAGAGTGTAGTGGGTTGTTCTGTGGCTCTGCAATGCATTTGCCTCAGCAGAATGGTGGAAGGAGGGAGGTGCAGCTGCTTCTCCCCTCACTGGAGCACCCCAGACCATGCACAGTTCCCATCAGATGGCAGAGAAGGACCAAATTCAGCTGCCTCTTTACACAACTGGCTGCCAGATGGCAAAAAATGTTGAGCCTTACAACCCATCCTACCAAAGAAGAAAAGTTTTCCTTCAGGTAAAGGAAAAGCCAAATGAAAAGCTCAATCACAGTTCCTGAGTGGTGTTTTCCAAGAGTCCTTTTTCAACAAAACAAAAGGGTAATTTGTATATATTTTCTAAGGTTTTGATGTATAAATTCCTGAGAAAACTCAGGCTAAACTTTCTCACAAGACGTGTGTAATGGGGAAATAAACAATAAACCAGACTTCTCAGGCCATATTGTTTAGTGAAAAAGAACTGGAAACAAAGAGAATAAACAGTGAAAAGCACATGGAATGTTTGCAGTCTCTCAGGTATAACTGCCCCAGGTTCTCATCTTGGAATGGGTCTGCAGAGCAGCTATTTCAGGGTCCAACTCTGTAACTCAAGCTCATAAAACAGGAGCAAGTAGGTGATCAGCAGAGACAGCACTAATTTGCCCTTGCCATTGTGGAAATATTTACAAATTATAATTGAAACATCCTCTTGTCACTGAATAAGAGAAATTATTACATGCTGGAAATAAAGGCATGCAAGGCAGGCTTCTAAGAACATAAATACACCGAGTCATGCTCCATGGAAGCAACATAATACAGTTCCTAAACCAAACAGCAACAAGGACTAGCAACCATTTGAGAAGTACACAGTTCGAGATTATAAAAACCAGATTGAAAAATGTGTTTAATTGACATTTCTAGCATCTGTTTTATTTTCCTCTTCAATTAGACGCCAAATCCAAAGGAAAAAAAAAACCAAACCAAAACAAACAGTGTTTTGGCTCTGAGCCAAGTTAGATTTTTCTGGCTTTAGTTCATTTTTATCAAGTGCAACTTTAGTGACTCCTGTTTATTTCTTTATTTTTACGGCCCGGTGTTTTTGGAGCACATTTTTATCTTGCATATGTGGATGAATTTTATCTATGTAATACACATTAATATTCCCACTAAAAGCTATAGAAATGCCATGAACCTCTGACGTGCTTTCCTCCCCAAACCAGCAATAATTCATGGGAATTATTTCCATCCATTGTCTCTCCAATGCATGAAGAGTCTTGAGTCCTGGCACAAGCAACAATCAGAAATAATTCAGTCTTTTACTTCAGTCTCCCAGCAGAACAAGCTACAACAAAATGAGCAGGATTTCCTTCCCTCTCGTGAATCCAACTCCTAATAGATTTCTCTCTCTGCAGACTCTAGTCTTTCTTCTGTTCCTCCCCCAGATCTCCTACTTAGATGCTGTCGAGACCAACAACTCGGGCTATGCTGGAGCTGGTTGGTACTTTACCTTCCCCTGGCTGGTGTTCCAAAGCCCAGTCCACTGCCAGCCATCCCTCTCAGAAGATGGTGAACTGCCACTGACCACAGCGATGGCTGTGGTGGATCCTGAATCCCACCAGAAAAACTGCAAGCTCACTGGAGCTCAAAATTCACACCCTAAATCAATTCAGACACCACACTTGTATTATCTACAAGCAGGACACCTTGCTAAATGGTCAACCTCCTGCACACAGCAGTTTAAATGTGATTTAGGTAAGACACAGTTGTGTGTTGGCTTCTTGCAGAAAGGATCAGAGAAACAGGAACCCTATTTGAAAAGGCCACAAGACGTGTGGAGGTGCCAAGCAATTTTTGCTTTAATGACAGCAGGCTGAGGAGGACAGAGCTTTTTAAACCCGAACCAACTCTTGGCTGTAGTTGTGAGTTCAAATAAGGTGTGTTTTCTTGCTTATTTTCCTTGTTGCATTACCCAGGGACTGTAATGTAATTTGCTAGTGCCACCTGCCCTGCTCAAATACATTAAAATCAGGATTCTCTGCTGTTTTCTGAGGAATATACCCACTTTGTCCTTTGATCTCAAACTTGTATTAAGCCTCATGTTTGAATGTTTGATTTGTTTTCCCAATGAGTAGGTAGGCAGTGTTTTGCAGTGGGTTTCCATAATCAGATATTCACTTCTATCATTCACTTTTAAATAAAGTATAAAGTGTTGGCACGGAAGGAAAGTACAAAGCTATTTTAAAATGAGGCACACTGATTAAAAATGAATAAATATATTCAAATAATGCATCTGACTATAAAAGAAGCCAAAATCTACATTCCAGTGCAGGCAATGTGTGAGGAACACAAACATTTACCTTAGCTTCTTTTTAACTCCACTGACAGCTACTCTCAGTAACACTGAAGCAATGATACACCCCTTTCCCTCCTATCTGTGCATATACACATGTATTCCATAGGCAGAGAGAGACTAGGAATGGTGTTTCTTTTGAAAACTGCTTCAACCCTCAACCCAGCAGCCTGGGAAACTGAATTACCTCATCTCAGCCTTGTCACTGAGTGGTATTTCTCTGCTCACAGGAGCTGAATGCCAGGAATTAAGCTGAGAATGAGGTTTGAGTGCTTACACCTGTCTTTCCTGGGACCATCCCTCTTCCAAACCATGTTTACCTGATGATCAGATATAATTAAGCCCTAAAAGCACCTTCACAGAAGACCTCTGAGCATTGGTGTACATCAGACCAGGGCTGGAACGTGCAGCTCACTGATCGAGTCCCTTTTGCTCATCATGTTTAAAGTATTTCCTTTTTATTTCCTGAACAGTCCTTGAAACTGCTCTTCTAGCCACTAAAAACTATAGCAGAGTCCATTAGACTGCCACAGCAAATTGATTGGGCATTAAAGTGAAAAATCTATGTTTAAAGTCTTGCCTTCATGCAAGCTTAGGACTGACCTATAGCAAATAGTCAGGACCCTCAGCAATGGCAGGATGGACCACGGTACAAATGGAAACCTGCAATCAATCAGAAGAGTCTGCACTTCATTGATCAGCTAAGAGGAAAAAAAAAAAAAGAAGAGAGATCTATAAGAGCAATTTGGAGAGTCAGGAGAATTCTTACACATCTTGTTTACCTGGAGCAGAAAAGAAAATGACTGCATTGCTCAACGCTGGGGAGCTGAATTTAAATATTCAGCAAGCAGCTGAAATCCTGCCTGAAACCAACCTGTGGGCAGTACCTCAGAGACAGGAGGAGCAAAGGATCCGACTGTCTTGAGCATTTCTGGACTGTTAATGTGATGAAGCAAAACCCAGCTTGCATTTCACACACAGAGTATGATTTTTTGCATAAATATCTGTAATTCTAAAGGTACACAGTGGGTATCAGTGCTACGTACTTGAGTTCTGCTGTCAGGCATATATAACAGTTCTTCCTTCAGAAGAAAGAGGAGGATTTCGTGTAAAACCAGTATAAACCAGAGGTTTGGATTTTGGCCAGTAGCATTTTTTATCCAGCACTTTATCAAGTAGAAAGCTCTCCTTCCTGGTGAATGGTACCACTGAGGGAGGCAGGATGGCAGGAAAACGGAGTACTGTAAATACTCAAAATGATTTCTTTTATGATGGTGTGTTGCTAATGACTCCCAAGCCAAGATTAGATTGAGATCTGCATTTAAATCAAGGCTGGTATCCCCTTGTTTCACACTTTAATGGCTGAATAGTCTGTAAGTTTGGCACAATAAACTTCAGAGGAGAATTTCCTCCTTGATTTCTTTAGTAAATATTTACTACACAGTTGTTAAATATTTGCAAAGGAAAGTTGCAAAGGAAACAGCTTTTCTTTTGTGTCTCATTTTCTTGGGTTTCACAGTATTCAAGCCCAGCAAGCTTCCCAAATAACCTAAGTGTACCCACACACCTCACATCCCCTTGTCTGCCTTTTGCCTGGTGACTCAGTGTCAACAAAAACCACTCCAGAAATTGGAAATGAAGCACAAACCACTGTTTTGCTACAGCAACCAACCTATGGGAGCTGCACCCAGAGGAGACCTTGCAGCCTGACTTCTGTTCTGATGAAGGCAAGTCCCCTGGGTTAACAAGTCCTGGTTTTATTGTGTGCTGCTGGGCACCTCCTCATGTGTAATGTTGTTATTATTGCTATTATTCTTGTATTAAAGCTTGCTGCTGCATGGATTTTTGTGACTGCATACTTTGAGCTGGAATAATGGTGCAGATGTAACAGGTAGGGGAAAATAATGCTCTGTGTTGTTGTAGAGATGCAAAGTAAGGTGACAGAATTAGAGAACTGACCCACAGATAATCACAAGGACTGGGAAAGCGGCTTGTGAAATTGGGATGGAATCTTTTCCACTTTTTTATCCCAATGCCAAGCTCCACACTGCAGGACAGCTCCTATCCAACAGGTTCCATCACTCCACCACCAGCTGTTTCCTTTGTACTAAGATTCACCCGATTCAAGACAGGCAAGAAGTGAGGATTTGAGTTAGACTAGGTTAAGCAAGCTAAGGTTTAAGGTGGGAAGGATTAAGGATGAGGCCAAGGAGAGAACTAATATAACACACGCTGGCAGAATCTTAGGTAAATTCAGAGCTTATTTGCCTTTCACAGCTGGCATTACTGGGATGTACAATCTCATAACCCCATCCGTGGAAAAGAAAACAAACAACAAACCTGTATGGACTTCACACAGAATAGCAAATATTTGGCTTAATATATAATATTGCAATTGGATTATGAATGAAGGGTGGAATTTCTCTTTGATTAAGTAGAGCTGGACTAGTAAAGGAGTAGACTCTGATCAGCTTGTGAAAAGAATTAACGTGGTTCTTGAGAAGTGAAGCAACTAGCAAAAAAAAAGACATAAAAGAGCACAACAAATAGTGGCCAGCTTCAGAGGGAAAGGGAGACAGCCATCCTCCAAAGGGCAGTGAACCTAGGGTGTAAGTGAGAGGTTGCTGCATCCTGCTCCGAGAGAAGCAGCACTGAAAAGCCACGAGCCAGAGGGATTTTCTCCTGTGCCCGTCGTATTTCCTCCAGTTCCTCCACTGTTCTGTGTGAAAGACCCTTTTTTTCAATTACATAAAAGGACAAGAAGAGATAAAAGCTGGGTTCAGGAAGTTATGCTGTCCAGATAATGACCCTTCCTTTGTTAAAATTCCTAAATGTGAAATTTCAAAGGGAACAAATTCAGCCTCTCATCTTCTATTTCCGTTCCTGCTTTTGTTCATGTTGCTGTCAGTCTCTTTGACACATTCTTCTTCAAACACTCCCTATCAACTCTAATATTTCCCAAGAAGGAGACTCTTCTATCTTCTTCATCATGATGAAGACACCATACATTTCTTCAGGTCAACGCACAACTCTCTCTCTGACCATTCAACCTGACAAATAAATTACACTCAGGCTTCAGAAGAAAATCATACATCTATGACCAGGATCAAACAAACCCATACTAACCGTGTATGACTCACCACGGGCCCTTTACTCATTTCAGTGTTACTGGAAATACAGCTTATCAATGTTAACCAACCTAAACATTGCTTGTGCTTTTAAAATCCAATAGGAATTGGAAGATACCAGTTATCTCTAATCTAGGAAGCCTTTGATTATTCCTCAGAGCTTCCGCCTGATACGACGGCGTTTAAAGATAAAAGCTGCCAAGCCAAGCACAGACCAAATGAGTACCACGTGTAAATTATCCATCTGGGAGCCCCAAAGAGACACCACTGGTGTGCTTTCTGTGAGCACGAGTGACGATGAAGTGCTGCAGGTCATGGAAGGGAAAGCAAGTGACAGTCAGAAAAGAGCCTGATGATACAGTACTGGCAAAGCAGTAGACAACTGAAGCAGTAAATATTTAGACCCGGGAGTGCAAGGAAATATTTCCATGGTAACTTCATTATTTTTGATGGAAACATTTGAAAAGTATTATGGCTGCAATAAAAATCGCACGGTGTGTTTGTCTTGAAGCCTTGATTTAGGTTAAAGGCTTACAATTTAATTCCTGTCCTGCATCATATACCAAAAAGACAGCTAAAATGAGTAAATGTTGCGTTGTTGTCTTAGGATTTGAAGGATCAGGGTCATAAAGGGTGTGGCATACACAAGCAGGTAAATAATATGACTTTAGGAGGCCAAGGTGAGTTATATGGGGGGTTTTACATCACTGAGATGTGAATGTCTGACCCAGCTAGTGCATGGCATCCACAGCAAAGGAGAAATCAGGAGATAGGATCATTACCTATGGAAAAGATTCTGAAGTACCCCCAAGATAAATAAGATGTTGGGTTCTGCAGTCAATTTTACACAATATCTGTGAAAAAAAAACCACATTTTGTATGTTTTACAAGAACTGTGTTAACCAGTAACTTGAAAATGTTACTGTTATATAATAAACATTCTACAATTCCTGAGCTGAGCTACAAAACCTGTCAGTTAAATGCAGGGATTGCACACAGCTAAAACCAAGTGGAACTCCCAACACACCAGACAGGACTTAGCTTCAGACATTGCATCTTCCCCCAGCAAGAGCACCAATAACAAAATAACACCAGTGGTTTGTGCTCCTGCTCAGCTGCTGAAATGTGCTTTATTTGTTGCATAAAGACTTTCAAGACTTCAATGAAGCTTTTTTAGCTCCCAGGGATTTTTAAGTAATTTGTACTTGAAAATTTCTTAATTTTTCTCATGTTTTCCAAATTCTGGAACATCTGTTTTTCTCTTGTGCACAGAAATGTTTGCATGCTATAGAATCTGTGGGGTGGAAATAGAGCACAGGATTTACCTGCCTTTTGTGGGCAAATTTGGAACTGCTGAGACATGGAAATTCAAACTTGGCAGAGTTTGTTGTCTACCAGGATACATAAGATGGTTTCTGCTCATACTTCAATAATCAAACCATTCCCACATCACTTATTGTGTGGTTGAGATGAAGCTTTCTACCTTGTGATAATGTATTTTTGCTTTCTTAAGTAATTAACATTCCCCCTGCCCAGGATCAAATCTGGTTTGTAAAAACCACTGTTGAATAGAAAGCCAACCAACACCACCACCAAACAAAACAAAACACACAAAAAAACCCCAAACCAAGCACCCTTCTGGAGTGGGAGGAGAGAACCTATTAGCAAAAGCAGGGTAACATCCAAATAGTTTCAGCCAAAGTAAAAGGAACATTTTGTTTTGACATCTTTTGAAATGGGAATGTTCCATTTTGGAAAAAAGCTTTCCCTTTGACTTTTTTTTTTTAAGTAAGCCCTTTTGAATTTTTATTTTGAAATTAACTTTTCATTTGAAACAGACTCAAACAAAAATGAATTAAATAAACTGGAAAGCAGGCAGAATATCTTGCTTGGGGTAGAAGAAGTGTTTTGCTTCTCTTACATAAAATAAATAAAAGGAATAGTTTTCAGTATGATTAGAAATGTACCTTCTCTGTAATTTTTAGTTTGCTGTTGGTTACAGTCAGACCTAAAATAAATACTACATCACTTTCACTGGGCTCCATCACTTCAGCTGGACCTCAGTGTTTATTGAAGGAGCCAAGTTTAGAATCCTCTATATTCTGTTCAAAAAGATGACTGCAGTGAGAGAAAGGGAATGCTGTCATCAGCACTGTGCCTGCGTACGGCCCTGACTGTCCATCCATCCCTCCCCTCCTGCCTGATTCCCCATTTTCCATCTGTTTAATTTGCTTAAGCAGTTAATTAATTTATAGGCAGCTTCTGTCAATACGTTTAGTTAGCAAGTAGCTGTCATGGGACTATCCCATCTTCCTAAAGAAGCCAAGGCAGCCGGGGACTAGTGGGAAGATGAATATTAGTAGTCAGATGAGATAAGAATTTAATGATGTAAATGTTGGTATTTTGTCAGAAAGCCTGCTTTACACCACGGCAACAGGAGATTGCATCTCCCTTCTGCTTACAGTGAAAGGAAAGGCAGTCGTGTCCTTGTGGGAGCTGCCCACCAGACAGAGGAAGGGCCATTTACTCCAGCACTGCCAGATTTTTTCACTGTTTACACTTTTGAGAGAAAAGTTCTAGAAACCATCAGTGTCCCGATGAACTACGAGCAGTTTTCTTTATGCTTTTACAGCAAAAGAGAAATTCCCTCACTGATTCTCTTAAGACCTTTCCTCCTCCTGACCTCTGGTCTCATTTGAGATTCCAGAGTTTCCTCTTTCCTAGGTACTTCTGGTTCCCTCGCTGGAGCGGGCCCTTCATGCATGGAGACATTTATTGCCAAATCAGGCTTGAAATGCCACTGCACTTTCACTTTTATTAACTGCCTTTCCATGATGATCATCATCTTGCTCGCTTTGACTCGGCACCGAGCATTAGCCATCTACGTGCGGTTGGTGGAAGAGCTGGGCTTTTTCCTCTCCTCCCTGATAATTGAGGCTTCACTTCGATGGAGGGAGAGAAAATATTAACACCTGGAAGCGAGGGAAAAGCAAACAGATCATTGTTGAGCTTCGTTGTAACTAAAAGCTTGAGTAAAAGGAACATCAGTGCAATTAGGGTGTAATCCAAAGCCCATTAAAGGTATTGGGAAGCGGTCCACTGACTTAAACAGGCTTTGGATCAGCCCCATATTGCATATCAGAAGGCACTGTTATCCAAGGGAGATTGCATTTCCAAGTGTGAACAACACTGCTGCACACAGCTTTGCTGTTAGAAATTCCAGCTCTGTCACATTTTCTGTCGCTGGCATCCTCTTTTCATCAACATTTGTCTTGTAGCAGATTGTGGTTATTATTCTAAATCCAAAGTGCTTTTAGAAAAAGCATCATCATCAGCTGGGCAGATCTGTTTGAATGGCTCTCTAACAGGGTGGGCATGGCCACAGCCGACACGCTGTAGGGATAAAAAGACACCCTGGAAACATGGCATTTTAATGTCCTATCAATTTTACAGACTTTTAAAAATGTTTTGTAGTTCTGACCAAAACAGGCCCTGCGAGCAGAAAAAAACCAGGGCTGTTGGGATGGGTTGCTCAGAATGCCTGAATGTTTCCTAGAAGCCCAGTGCCAAAAGGCCTCGGAATAACCACGTGCTTCTCCCCGTGATGCTGCCAAGGGAGGGAAGGTGGCAGAAAGTATTCCAAGGGTAACAACTTTGTCCCTAAATTCATTAGCTTGCTGGCCCAGCTAATTCTGGTGAGCCAGGACAGGCCAGAACGTGGCATTTGGACCAACTGAGGATAAAAGCAAAGGGAGCGTGCTAAGGTGGTGACCACAAAACAGAGGGGTGCTGGCTTTCTTCTCTCTGTTCGCATGGGGATAAACTTTATTGCAGGAATGATGCCCTGTATCTGCCAGCTACACTTACCAACACCCGTGGGCAGAACCATCATGCCCAGGGGACTGCTCAAGGCAGCCCTGTCTCCTGCTGGGGGGCTTTGTTTTCTGCTGTCTACCTCCATGGTTTATCCTACTCTGAGCAAGGGAGTGCAAAAGAAAATACAAGTCTAGATGGACCAGAAGGAAGGAATCTTTGGAGTGTTTTCTATGTTTTATATTCCTGTGTGAGTCACGAGGCAGTTGTTTCCTGATTTCCCCTCACTAGGTGCATTTCCAGAGGCTGTGTTTGGAGGAGAGGTGACATACCTGTGAGAGAGTGATGCTTATTGTACCAGGGACTAGGGGATGAATGAAAAAAACACCAATGAAAGAGAAGGGAAAAAGCAAGTTAGTTATCTCCTTAGCTTGTCACAGGAGGCTGAGAACATCCACTCTGCTCTAAATCGATCACTCTGTCGGGTGAGCAACGGTTTTGGCTCTCTGGGATTGAAGGTGGCCACGAGAGGAAAAGTCTTTGAGGATACCCCAAAAGGAAACAGATGCAGCTCACAAAAAGAAGTAGTTCTTTGGCATGAGAGGTGGTACAAAGCCCTGAACAAATCAGCCCTGATATTTCAGGCCAGATGAGTCAGTATTGATACTGCCAACTGATTTTCATTTTTGCCTATAGTAACTTTCAAAGAGATTTACAAAGGAAGTCTGTATCAATATCTGATGTACAGACAGAGCAAAGAAATGGGACATGGACCACCCTTGAGATGCCCAGACACTCTTTCAACAAGCCAGGCAGACAGAAACAACAGGAGATACATTTCTTTGTCACCTATTTGTGATGCAAGTCAGATTAAACTGATTATAAAAGCAAGATCATACTCCTTGATCAAATTCTGTGACTAAACTATTAGCTCTTGGATATGAGAGCAGATAAAACCCCAACCCCCCTAGAAATGCTTGTTGCTGAGGGCATGAAGTTTTGCTACTGGTAGCAAGCAATAAAATACAGGAAGCCCCAATGTGGAGAGTTTGCTATTCAGGCTGTAAATATGCATCCTCCTTCACTCAGCACCAAACCTAAACTTAAATTCTCAGTTCTTCTATCTATCTGCATCATTTGGAATTAATTTCCCTAAAGAAAAAGCAGGGGATCAAACAAGGTTGATCTCTGCTATAGTTACTGAATAAAACTGAAGGTGATGCCAAATATTAATCGCTGGGCATAAACAATGGTAGCAACAAACTCAGGGCAAAATGTGTTAGCTCTTATAAAGAAGTTTGGATTAAGTTTACGATCTGATTTGATGATGAAGCATCTAACACCATTCTGTTCTGCTAAAAGCTCATGTCAGAAGAAGGCCATCTTTTTCATGTTCTGTCATGACAAGCAGTGTCTGTCATGGAAGAAGGTAAGGAAGAGTTTACACTTCTGTAGCTACTTTCTTCCAAAGACAGCACCACGACTTCTAAACATGACTTCACTTACTCAAACAAATAAAGAATGGATAATTAAAAGCTGAAATAAAACTGTCCCTGGTGTGAAACCCAGAAACGACTCACTGAAATGTAATCAGGCAGGAAGATTATTCTCCTGTGGAAACTGCAATAGCAGTTAGGAGACACAGTCTGGACATCCTTACTCTTATGCAAAGTGGTCAAGACCTCAATTTCACATCCTACATTAAGATTCACATTCAAGAGCTGATTACACCAAGTACTTTCCTGTATCTTTCATGATAACAAACACTGAAATGATGCTTGCTGAACAACCAGTACCACTCCCTACAGCCCCTTCAGAAGGTCAGAGAGCAGAAAGTGGCATGACAAAGGGGTATCATCTTGTGAAGGAAATCAAATCAAATTAACGCAAATTTAGTTCTGAATCCAAGTGTCTACAATAGGTTCTTGAAGTGATTTAGCTCCACTATTTGATTGGCTAATTAAGGGTTAATTTTCTGGTAGTCATGTGGATAAGCTCTTAGCCAACAGCAGTTGATAGTCCTCTCACTTCTGGGGAAGTGTTTAAGTGACAGTTTAGAATCAGAGAAAGGTGTTCATTACAAATGGGATATGTGAAGACAGTTTGCTATGTTTAGGGTAAAGCTTTGGGAAGAACTGATTTTTGTAACTGAAAACAACAACCACAAAACCAGAAATTCTTATTTTACTGGCCAAGCCCCTGTATTTACAAGCAAAAAAGTCAAATCACTGGAGAGTGAACAAAGCATTTTGTTTCTATTGAAACAGCATGCTATTTTTCCCCCCTACAGAACACTTTTAAAAGTCAAATGTGAGATGATTTTGCTTTCTTAGAACTCTCTTCTTCTCTGAACACAGAAAATGAGTCTGCCAAATACTTGTGCTGAATCTGCAGCTTTGGAAGAATGAAGTTTGAACCAAAAAGAACGTCTGCAGCTCTAGGTTGTGGAAGTAAGGCCCCTAAGACTGAGTAAGGCTTGCAGCAGGTACCTGCTTTATCTATTACCCAGATAAACGAACTAGGAAGCAACAAGAGATTACACCCAGATTACTTTACACCAGTCCTAAATTCAGCAGACATGGGCGATACAGAAGGAAGGGGATGAATTATCAAAGCTTCTTGAACTTTGAATAAAAATAAAGGCAGGAACTACACGTATCAAGATGCAAAGCTTTGAAGTATGGTCAAGTGAGAGAGTAATCATTTTGCAGTATTAAACAATTGTCATTTCCATTAAGGGCAACTTTCAGCTTCGATTTTCTCTGCTCTGAAACGAGCTGTTTGTATCACGGTGCCAGGCAGAGCCCTTTTGCAAAGGAAATTTTATCTGCCAGATATGAGTGGGACATGAGTACAGACTCAGGTTCTCACACCACATACCTACTGGCGTTCTCTAAACGAGTTTGTGAAGAGAATATATTCAGCCATGCTTAAGCAGAACAAAATAAATGCAGCTTGTATCTATCTTGATGCAGGTTGTGCTGAAAGGCTGAACTGGTGTCTGCCATCAGCTGATTTGGGTAAACCCTTTTATTCACTGTGCTTTGTTAGTAGCATCTTTGAGACTTCTGTCTTCCTAGCATTTTGGGTTTAGTATTAAGAGATTTGAAGTAATTTACCTATGCTGATTTCCAAGAAGACATGGTAAAGGGTCGTAGATGGAGGTGGAGGAAGAAACCAAACCGGGCACCTTTCGTTTGCTATTCCCCAGCATTTCTCTTCAGGAGGTATTTTAAAAAAGCAGCACTCTTGCAAGAATTTAGAAAAAGACAACTTCACCTTCCTGCTTTCTGAAAATGTTTTCCCAAGGCAGCTGAAGGAAAGCAGTAAAGATAGAAATATAATTGTTCAGATTTCAATAAAAGTACCCAATTTCACCTCTCAGGTCAGGTGTTAGAGTGTGATAATGCCATTGAGATGCAGAGTCATTTGTAAAGCAACAAGCATTTTTATAGCCTGAGGAACAGTGGTTCAGCTCTTTAGCTGGCATAAATCAGCCCAGTTTCACCGAGGCAAATGAAGCAGCTCTGATTTACATAAGGGGAAGACACGGTCCTTTATTTCTCCACAATATCCCGAAGAGATGCTTGGAAATAAATAAATAATGCAGAGCTGTGTCGTTCACCTGGCAAACTCAGCCTGCTTTGTTAAGCTACCACTGGAGCGTGCCCCGTAGAGCAGGCAGGTGCTGTTCACTCACCAACTCACACCAATATCAACAAATCTGCAGTTGGACTCAAAAAATATTATGGAAATCATTTTCCCACCCCAGATCTCTAGCACGGAAGAAAATCAAATTGCTACTTAACCCAAGAGTTTCTGCTGAAGAAATTGGCCATTAGATGGACGTGTCATGCTCGCAGAGAGCATGAGAGTCCAAATCCTGGGGTAATTAGTGTTTGATGAAGATGGAACACCCAAAGCAGGGCAAAAGCAAAGGAAAGGAGAAGTGTTGTAAATAAAACTGGTTTACGCTGGTTATCGAGTGCTGTAATTTAACAACATGAGAATTTTCCATACTAAACTCAAGCAAGTATGTGGGAGCCCTTGGTAATTCCCCTCAGGCCCACCTGTATCCCATACTTTAAATTAAGGAAAATACATCGGTTTAAATTTTACAACAATTTTGGCCTGAAGCAAACCACACATTTTCCCCAACACAAATCAGCTGCATTTAATTCCCCAGACAGCTGGCACGAAGGCAGCCTCTCCACAGGACACCTGAATTACAAAATTAGCACATTCAGAACTCTAAATCACATTCCATTACATTAAGCCCTAAGGTCTAACATTACGGAGAACAAGAATAAATTGCGGAATTTCTCCGGAATTAACCCTCTTAGCACACTCTCAAAGTTAAATTGCCCTTTCCTCCCCTTTAAAGAGACATGGAAACTTAAACACTCCCTCCTGCCCTTTCTCATCTATTTCTCTTCTTGCCAAGTGGCCCAGTCTATGGGCTATAAATCGAGGGTCTTGTCAGGAACTCACATTTGTAAGTTAGCCCATCACGAGCTGTTTTGAGCCGCCTAGGAAATCTGCAGCGTTAATGTTTGTGCCCAGTCCTTCAGACAACACTGACTGGGCTCCTCTTCAGCAGCTCACTTGAGCACAGCGGCGTCGATGGCACCGCTGGCTAAAAACGAACGCGTGCGGATCGGTTGGTGTTGGATATGAGCTGCTGGCAACAGCCCAGTGATTCCTGTGAGAAGTGATGAGAGTTTGNACAAGGGCCCATGGCTGGCTCATGGCCACCCTGCTGCCCACCAAGACCCCCAGCTCCCTTTCCCCTACACTGCTTCCCAAGAGGTCAGCCCCCAACCTGTCCTGTCCTGATTAGTTCTTGCTATGCTGCGATTGTTTCCCGTGGCAGTTGGCATGGGTGTTGGAAGTTTTGACATTTGTTCCTTGCTTTCCAATGACCTCATTTTGCAGCGTGATAGGAAAATGTCCAAGATGAATCATTACTGGCACACCAAGTATTTGTTGCTTAAAATGACCTCACATCTAAACATTAACAATACCTGCATAGAAACGCAGCTCTGGTCTGGAATCTGCTCTCTTCTGCTTTTATCATACTGAGTTTCCATTCATAGCTTAGTGGCTGCCACACAGAAGGTACTTTTTTAATAGTGACAGTCATTATTTATTTACCTGAGATGACCTGCACTGTGCTAACCCCAGCTATGCACTTCTATAGCTCTCTTTCAACTTCTTTAATCACTTCAATCAATTATTCCCGAGGGGTTTTTGACTCCATGTGCATACAATGCTTCTATCCCTCCTATTTTTTTGTTACAGATATTAAATTATTATTATATGGGATAGCCAGAAATCATGAGAGCCATGGGAAGGGGTGCTGCACCTTGCAGGAAGCTTTAGTGCTTGGAGAATGAGAAGAAGCAACGACCAAATATTTATCACCAAAGCCTCCCCAGACCCATCTCTGCTTTATAAGCAAATAACCTGTGTAGTTTAAGTTCTGCTTTAAACAGGAGAAGTAAAGCTTGTGATAAACAGACTGAAACAAATCAGTTATGCTAAGAAAACACCCTGGCAGCAAGAAGTAGGTAATGCCTCTGCAAACTTTGCATGGGCAAGACAGAAAAGAAAGCTTCATCTCCAGTATTAAGAACTCATATTGTAGCAGAGAAGAATCAAACAAATGATGGTGGAACAGTTGCACGAGGAAGGGAGCCAACTCCCAGTGGTGTTTAAGGAAAGCAGCTACTGGGTATTAGCTTTTAGAACAGAGGAATTACACCGTGTTGTCACTTGGGCTGTACTATTATTATTTTTAGCCAGTGAAAACTAAAGGCATAGAGTAAGTAGTAAAAACAGACTTAGTTTTAATATGTGCATTGCTGAGCATTCCAAGAAAGGATTAATGGAATTCAAAGAACTTAATGGAAAATAATAACAAGCAAAGAAAACAATTTGCAGTAAGTGGAACAAACAGAAAATAATGGAAGCAAACTGGATTCAGTCTAATCTACTGAAACTAAACTCTTTGCTGAGTACACGATGATGGGAATCATTAAAATTACTGGTTGTGTGGAGGACAGGCAAATAGGAGTGAAGAATACTGAGCTGAAGGATGGGAGAAACAGATGTGATTCGCAAATATTGTGTGTTTCAGGCTTTGTGAGAGTACAAAAGGGACAGCATATTCAAATCTAAATAAAGCATCTATTGTGAGCAGTGTTTCCAGGTTTTTTTCCATAGCTTTTGCTGTCCTGTTAGTCAATTTAGTGAGAAATTTATCCTCGGGCACATTTTTTGCCTTTACTGTCACAGTGCATCAGTTGTACTTCACACCGTAGAGCGACACTGGCTTGTGACATTGTTTTATGTCAAATTCTGTTATTATTTATAAACAAAACCCTCTAAAACTTACTAAGAGGAAAAACCCCACACTTTAAGACATTTAGCAGTGAGTTCTCATTCTTTTTTTGTCCTGTGTTAGTCACTGCAAAGGACAATGTTAAGCTGCAGAATTCAGTCTCTTCCCTGCACTCTGCACAGATTCAATCACCGTATCTTCAAAGTCCATGGTGTGTGTCAGCTCACGCTCAGGAAGCCAGCAGTGACAGAGAATTGAGATGTGCTGCCTTTTTGCATTCTTTATCAGCCTTGCCAGTGAGCAAGATTATTCTTTTCTGCAGTCCAGTAGCTGTGAAAACACAACTGAGTATTCAGTAGCCATCTCTCTGACGTTATTTATGAAAATAATAATGCAAAGAATGCCTACGAGGGGACAGTGGTCAGGGGGAAGAGAAAGGGTCAACAGGCTTGGGTGATGTGTTTCTGCCGGTCTCTAATTTGGTAGAGGAGTCTCCACCCTTGGATCATCAGAATCCAACTGACCGTGTCCTGAGCAAGCTGCTCTAGCTGACCTGCCTTGGGGAGGTGTTTGCACTAGGTGATCTCCACAGGTCCCTGCCCACCTCGACTGTTATAGGATCCCAAGGCCAGAGCTTACCGTGCTCTCTTTAAAACCTCCCAGAATTTCCTGGGTGAAAAGAAAGATTAGATTTACTGCAGCTTTAAACATTTGTGATGCTTGATGATCTTCACTCTGATCAGGTCCTCCAGTTCATACTGAGAGACAGAGAGAGCAGGGTAATACCCTTTTCTCAGAGATAACAGCATCTCCTAAAAGAACAGACTTACCAAATGCTGTTTGGAAATATCAGCTGTGTTCAGTGAAAAGACACAGAAAATCCTGATGAAAGTGATGAATTTTGCAGATGATAAATAAATAAATGTATTGTCTTTTTTGTATTAAAGCAGGAAAAAAAAATCCACATTAATTCCTTCTTCCTTTTCCATGACTCATGAGCTGTCTTGAGGGAACCACTCAGAGATCTGCTGTGATTTGCTCAGAGACACAGGATGGAAAGTTTCTTCTTCATTTCCACAAGGCAAGAAAAGATGAGAGTGAGAGAGAGCCTGAAAGACAAGGTGTCAAAATCCCACAAAACTTGCTATCAGAAGAACAGGCGAGTTGAACAGTCTGAAACCTGACATGCTAATGTGCCAGCTTCTAGGGGATGCGTTACAGACTCAGCTTGCAGAAAGTGTGCATCCTGTTATTTTCAAACACTGCACCAGTCGCAGCAAGGCTAATTCATCACAGTTACAGGAGGCATCAAAAGAGAGCAGCGGTGCTGGGGAAATGGTTGTATCAGCCTAGAGTCTTTGGAAAAAAGCTGGACACCGGTGCAGTGGCTGTCCTGTGGGCAAGACCATACAGATTCCCTGGCCAGAGCAGACATCAGAGATCCCTCTTTTGGGAACTTGACCTGGTGCAGCACCGAGTTGCATCAGATGGAGTCAAGTGTTTGTTTTGCAGTGGTCTTGAAAAATAATCTTATGTCCTCAGAGCAGGTTGCTGTACTTGCAGAAGCTAAACATCATCTGATAGCATGTTCAGCTAAAGGATTTTAATTTTTTTTGGATTTTATAAAGGTAAAATAGAGCAAATCCCTCATGACTGCTGTTTAACACAGCGTAGGATCTATACTTTAGCTACAGAAAACTCTGGGAATGGCAAGTGGTAAAAATCTCCTCCTCCAAGCTTTACTTCTGCTAAACATTAAGACAGGACCCCTGCTCTTTCTTCTTCAACAGATGAGTCCCATAAGACTACTGGGTAAAGCAGTTCAACCCCAATGATGTAATAGGCAGGATGTTCAACACGACCACATTGTTCCTTATTTATGACTACGTCACTTTTTACTGGCACGGCTTCACACATTTTGGATGAAGAGAACTGCTCTTCCCTTGGCAAAGCAGCCCAAATTCATTCCGCCAACATCAGAAGGTTTCACTGAATTGAAACATCTTTGCATGACTCAAAGCTCTTTCTCAGAGGTAGGGCAGATCGAGGAGATAAAGCCAGGGAGAACTTTCCTGAAACACAGGAAACTAACAGAAAAAGAGATGGATTTAGGGGGAAATGGAAATGGTGTATTTTCTGTGGTGCATTGTCTTGTTTTGGAAAGAGTCAGAATTCCCTCATGGGTTTGTCTCTGATCCCTTCAAATTATTTTGATGTATACTTGTGTGCTTAAAATTATTTCTCCTCCCTTTTATTGTGCTGTCACGTTAATGGATTCATCTGCCACTTTTTATTTTCATTACAATTTCTGTCAGGAACATGAAAAACCCAAATGTCTTAGTAATTTGTAAACTACCACAATGTACTCTCTTTGGCCTGACCTTGTCATTATTGTATAACTTAATTGGCCAACCATGCCACTTCTTTTCCTATTCATAGCCTTGTTATAGTAGAAAATGAGAAGAGACTTGTCACTGACCAGTCGATCAAAACCACGCACCATTTAGAGATGGAAATAACAACCTCTCAATTAATTTCATAGAATTAACATTCATTATGATAAAAGTCTCCTGAGAAAAAGATTGAGATCAGGACTAATAAGCAGACATTTAGCCATCCCTTTGACAAAGCCTGTATTAAAATTAGGAAATGGAACAGTTTAATTCAATCACAAAATGGGCAGCTCCACCGTTTCCCCCTCAGATGAGATGTTCAAGAGACCTCCATTTTTCTCTGAAGAAAATCAACAGTCAGGGTCCACCTAGTTTTGCCAGTTCTGTTGGCTGGAGCATAGATCTGGCTGTAACTTCAAAAACTGTCTTTCCCAAGATACTTGATGACATGGTCACATTTTGGATGACCTCTCTGATGGGAGGCAAAATCATTTCCCTATTACGTCGTTATTCCTTGCAATGGTTTTAGTTCTTTTCTCATGTGGCTTCTGTCACATGAGATGGAGTCATTTTAGTCTTGCCAAGGTCTGGGTTATTTTTTAGTCATTGCCCATAGGGTTCACACCAAGATACTTCATGTGCTAACACAACAGTAATGATAACAGAAGCAATAGACACAACAGAAACCTGTGCTCCAAAACTGGCCATCGGTCAGTGAGATCTGGGGAGAAGGAAGTCAGGGGGAAGACTGTCTTAGTATTACTACAGGAAAATCAGACACTAGTCCCAGGCAACACGTGCTCCCAAGTACAAAACTGTTCAGGATAGAAGCTTTTCACTTCTGTGAAAAGGAGCTGTGTTAGCACAGAAAAGCACAGTCAGATCCAGTGATGAGCATTTGTTCGTCCAGTGTTCTGGACAAATGGTTAAGCTGAAATATTCTGGCTCAAGATTGCACCACTGAAGAGTCAAAGATCAATTAAACATGATTATCACTCAGAGGAGTTTTTCCATAACCAGCTCTCTCTCCTGCCTTCTAAAAAACTCCATCCAGAGATCCTTCCCAAGATACTCACTGACACTTCACTGATCTTCATGGGCTGCCTCTGCAGAAAGGCATGTGAAAAGAAATGGATGGAGCTTTGAAAGAAGTCATCTGACCGTGCCAACTGCCTGACAGACACCAGATTAGAGGACCCAGGACAGGAAACCAGCCATCAGGTAGAAATTACCTTTCTTTCCCCTTCTTTTTTTTTTTATTTCAGGTCAAATAACACAGATTTGAAATGAGTGCCTGGCCTTTGGAAAATAAGCAGCTAAACCTTTCTGTCATACACCACAGTAGTTCAAGATTATTAGGTTGCACATTATTCTCTTTCTCACTTGAACAAATCAATTTACTGCTTGACAAATAAGCACATAATGCAAAATGCCAACTTACAGATTGGTATCATTAAAGAGAGACCATGGCTTTATTGGCGAGGGACCGTGTTTTGCCTACACTGCAGATCTCAGGGCAGAAAGCTTTGTTTAGACAGGATATATGATGCATTACATCTGGTACACTACTAAGGAACACCAGAGATGGTCAAACAGGATTGAAATGAAAGCCTAAGTTATTTGGCTTGGAGTGCCCAGAACGCAAACAAAGCTGTCTGAATCTTCACGGGCACGTCAGGGTTGGGAATTGATTTGTGATGATAGAGGCAGAGCAGCAAACTTGAAAAACATTTTAGGTAGAAAGGGATTTGAATATCTTGAAATGCAGAATTCTTTTTATAGAGAAGTTTTAAATACATTTTTGGTTTGGTGCTGAGGACACATCAAAAAATTAAAATCTCATTGATTAAACTTATTAAGGTTGCTTTCCAGAAATCTAACAAGAAATTTAATAGGAAGGTAGGGGAAAATCTGCCTTTAATAGAGAGGCTCTATGGCCGGTTTGAAGATTGTAATCAAAGCCTAGAAGGAGGAGGATTAAGCTAAGCTGTGTCTTGAGTGTTGTCTCTGCTGTTGTATTGGTACAGTATGGTTCTAATATAGAAAATGCCATCTACATTTAAATTATTCATGCTCTTTTTCATTAGAAAACCAAAAAGTCAATTTAAAAACTTGGTAAAATTTTTATGAAAGCCAGAGCCCTACAATAACTTTGACTCTGCATTCCAAGGGAAAAAAAAACCCCAACCCAACCCATTTCCTTCATCAATCTGTTTCTCAATAAAAGCAAATTTTGCAATTTACATCTTCCAGGAGTGACGGGGCCCTGTAAACAAACATAAGTATGCAGAGCACTGTTCCAGGTCGGACGTCTGTCACTCAAATCACTGTCATGCCACAAGCTACTCCGATACAATCAGAGGGAAAATGGAGTTAGTTAGCTGGGTTTACAGGATGATGTCTGCATGAGTGACAGATGTTTGTGCTCTAGCAACATTATGTTTTATTATAGAACAATTGCCTGTAATAGCTTTTATGTTTATATTCAATGTGTTGCAAATTCACCTCCATAGCTTAAAAAAAAAAAAGAAAAAAAAAGAGAGGAATTTTATGAACTGGTTCCTCCCCTGCCCCAAATAAAGCTTTTTTTTTTTTTTTCAGTAGAAAGTAATTTGGGCAGCTGGTGAACTGTGGAGCTCCCCAATCTCTGAGTTCTCAAACACACACAAACTGTGTCTTCATGGTTCAAGGAAGAAGCGACATTCCGCCCGAAAGGATTATCAATCACCACTGCACAATATCATCTGTTGTAAATTGGGAGCCTGATTAATAACAGTGATTCAAGCATGCTCCTTGAAAATTGTGATCTTTATTGACTAACTGGACTGGTGACTTTCTCTTTTCATGTTGTTTGCACTCAATTTGTGCTGCTTTCAGTTACTGATACTGTATATTACTATTTCTGTTAGGATTGTTTTCCACATTATATAAAGTCAATAGTGAAGTGTCAGGTGAAGCAGGTAAATTTTTCATCAATTGTGTACAAGACTTGTTGCCCTATTTTTGATTTTCTTTCTCATTCATCAGCAATTGTGCTGCACTTCTCTTCTCTTGTTGTTGGGGGAATATCCAGAAAACATGTCTAACCCTGCTGGTTAAAACAGCTTTCAAAGACATTCACCTTTTTTACAATTCCCTATTTTTCCTAAAGTACTGAATCAATATTTTGGGAGGAGTTTTGCTTTTAAAAAAGAATAGTTCCAGAGAGCTTGATTTCAATAGTAGCATATACATCATGATTTTTTTTTACCCTGATTCCAATTCCATTGAACTTTCTGTTCTATTCCAGTGATAGAGTCAATCTATGGCTGAGGAAAGGGACTTTGCTTTTCCTCAATCACCCATTACATTTTAGGAGCTTTTTGAAAGGGAATTTCTATATATTGACTTGCTTTTGTCCTGGTGTTGGGTCATAGGCTGCACTTGATGATCTTGGAGGTCCTCAGAAATTCTGTGATTCTGGGAATAGGTTGACCTTAACCTGTTTGGGGTTTTTGGTATTGTTTTTAACTTGGTAAACTCAGGAGTCAAACCCCTTCATCTTTATCCTACATCCTTAGTCTAGTCGCATTGATTTTTTAATTAGTAAACATATCAACAAAATCTTGCAGTGCAAAAACCCACACCTACATCAATGATTCACTTCACACCCCCAAAAAAAATCCCAAATCAAACTTCATCTATTTTAGAATCATGACCTTGAGGCAAGGCTTGTACCCCAAAAGAAATAAAGCAGATATTGGAACAGAAAGCAAAAGCCCATGTTATTTTTTGCTGGAAGGTTAATGATGAGTGTCCATGAATTTATGAAGATAAAATTGATTTAGCACAGATAATCTCTGTTATTTTCAGCTGCTGGATGTTTTCTCCTTTGCAAGAACCGAAAGTCTCAAACTTCATTAAAATTATTTGCAAATGAGATTTGCCTTTTTCTAGTTAGGCAAGTTATTTTATTGCTTAGGTGCTCTGAAAACAGAGAGGCTGCTGGAAAGCAACATCCTGACAACTGAGAGTGCAATGGAATGACTTCAGGTGGTGCTGCAAGGTGGGAGGAGCTGGGGGCATAACCAAGCCACTCTGCCTCACCTCTTTGGCTGGGTAACCCCCCCCAGCACACAGGTCCCTCCTGCCATCCTATTTCTGACCTCCTCCAGCCTCAAAAGGACACATCCCAAAAGATAGACCCAAGGGGCAGTGTTACAATGGGCTGACTTTGGTCATTTATTCTTTTCTTTACTGAACTAGAAACCAAATACCTAAATCAGTATGGTGTCATTGCTGTCCTCCTCTCACCTAATTGCAGCAAACTCATTAGCCTGAAGCTTTAGAAACCTGGTTCTAGACTAAAATGCCTGTCAGCTTTCAGATGATAGGTCGTAGCTTAGTGTTAAACCTCTTCTCAAGCCACGGTTAGGAGACAGATGTTGAATTTCCAGTAATTAAAACAGAAAGAACTTCATGAGAAAGCCACTACAAAGGCACACACGGTACAAGACCAGAGAACAGAATCCTGTAATCATTTAAGAAATACTGAAGGGGCATGGGACCTCTGCCCATGGGGGCCTCGGTAGTGGGCAGACTCTCCAAATATCTCAAGCTCCTCTGCGAAGCAGTGAAATGAACCAGAGAAAATAAAAAAACCCAAACCTGGTGCCTCACTGCTTTGGGGGATTTACTGGGAGGACAAAGAGGAGCTGCAGGGATGCCTGGAAACACCAGTGACTCTTAAAAAATCCAAGAGAGCGGAGTTTGCACTCTCAAAACTGCAGCTCTCCTCCCAGGAGACCAAAGGGAGGACTGTCTTCTCTACTGGGTTTGTGTGACCTGGCTTTTTGGTAGCAGGGGTATTTCTAGGAGGATGCAATTCAGTGGAAACAGTTCCCAGATGTGAGGTACTTTGCTCAAAGAGCTAAAACTCTACGGTGAGCTCTCGGTGATTTAGCATACGATTCAGCATCCCGTTGAAGTCAGCAGGACATCTCTGCTGCGTTCAACCAGCTTTGCTTTGCACCCCCGTGGAATAGAAAATTCAGAGTGTAATTTGTAAGTAAGATCTGCAGTCAGGGGAGGAAGAGCACTGCGTGCAACAAACCAACCTGCACCCGGGCCAGCTGCCACAGGAGGAGGAAGAGATGTAGCCAGAGTGACAGCAGGCATCTCTGGACCGACAAGCAGGTGGGCAACATCCAGGCAGAGCTACTGCCAAAGGCTGCCCAAGGAGCAGCAGCCAACATCCCAGACCTCTGCAAGCAGAGCAGCAGAAGTGTGGATAAATGAGCAGACTAATGCTCTGCAACGCACGCGGCCGCACACCAGCTAGCGTGGCAAACTGGGGGGGCTGGGGTCTATTCTGGTGAGATAAAGGTTGGGAATGACTGGACCTGTCCTGCTCCTGGATGGAAGGCCAGATGTTTCAAGTCTGTAGCAGAATGGCTTAGCAAAGCCATCTCTTCTACTCCTTTCTGAACTGGGAGTTAGGTTAGCACTGCACAAGCGCTCCCGGTCCCATGTTGCTGCTTGGATGTTTAATTTTGGAGGCAGCTGCTTTTCTCTGCTGCTCAAGGGAAAATGCAGAGTCCCTGTCATGACCTGGGTAAGGATGTCTGGAGGCTGCAAGGTGGCTCGACTGGACTTGCGGTGGCAGGAGCTCAGCACAGCTCTCCCATGCTCCAGTTCATCCAGGGATGTCTCTCCTTCCCTAGTGCTCCTTCGAGGAATCCCTGACCTCCCTGCTGCTCATTTCCTACCAGTCCCACATCACCACCACCACCAGGACTGGCTGGAGAGGCAAGCAGAAAGCAGAGGGAGCTGTATTTGTTGCTGTGAAAGAAATGCACTGCTATGTAGACAATACCAGCAATAGCATTAAAAATACCAAGGGTGACTTTTTCCACCTCCCCACAGGCCTGGCTCCTTGTGGCAGGTTGAAATGGGACTGAAGTGATGCCCCACCTGACTGTTCAGAGCTTTCCTGGAGCACACACGGGCAGCTTTCATTTCCATTGCTATTTGTGCCACGTTGGAGCTGCCGTTGCCCATATTTCTGTGCAGGTCTAATTTATTTAGGATGTGCAGTAGGAAATATTCAGCTTGGCAATTCTAATGTGCAGTCCCCTACAGTCCAGGCGATTCATTTTTTCTAACTGGCTGGTGTTGCCCTCCTGCTGGATGAGCCTGATACTGCCCTCCTGCTGCTCTGTCCACCTGCTTCAAATGTATTTCCAAACTGCAGTACTACTGGAGGATCTTCTCCCTCAAGGGGAACAAGTTAATAGGTTTACTCTTCTTGATGTACTCTTAGATTCCTTCTGCACTAAGATTTAACTACTCACTATGCATTTTTTTCCTTCATCCCTTTCTAAGCTGAAGATAAAACTCCCCTAGCTGAAGGAAGATACCTTAATGGCACTTTCATCCAGACCCTGAAACGGGCACGTAAGAAGGTGAGTCACGTGCTGTTAGGAGTTGGGTTGTAGCACTTGTTTCTTTTCAGAACAGGAAGCAATTGCAAGAAAATACCCTGTAATTTCTGAAGTAGATGCTGAACTAGACTAACATTCAGAACACACAATGACTTGCCCTTCTGGAGGAGACATATATTTAACAGAGGATGATAACCTCCCTATAGTATATTTAAACCAGCCCACAGAATCTAAGAATAAGATCCCTGTTATAGAATTTCATGGGGTTGTTTAAGCAATAGGTAAACAGGAATTGCATCTTTAATAAACCTCATACAGGATTTTCTCTACACTCTCTGTTTTCAGCCTCGTTAAATTAAATGCCACTCTTCAATATGGGACTAACAGCTGCAACTGTGCAGATTTCCTTTCACAGATTACAGAAGTACATTTGTTGTTAACTTCTCTTTTCTTCTTCTAACCTAAATTATTATACAGCATTTTGCAAACTCTTATGGATTTTCTGAGAAAACAATTCCTCGCCGTGTCAGAACGAGCATTCTTCCTTGTAGCACAATGTCTGTGTGTACACAAGGGATGGAGGGAAAGTTTCTTATTTTCAGATGTAATTGAATAAGCTCTTACTGGAAAATAAGGATTTGGGGAGAGAATTTGGCAGAACAGATGTATGCTTTCCCCAAATGAAAAACATGCATCTGTTTCCTAGAAATCTAAACAAAAGCAAAGCAGTCACACAAACAAGTTGGGGGTTTAGGAATGGGCTTTTTCTTTTTTTTTTTGACTTTTTCTTGTCTACAGATGGTTTTTATTTTTATACAAATGGGGAAAAAAAAAACCCACAGTGGAAGTTTCTAAATGAAGCAATGAAGTGCATTCTTATCAATGAAATTTAAATGGTCTCCAGGATGAAATTCTGTTTTAGACAAATCTGCCCAACTGCAGTTGAAAACTGGACAAAAGCCTCCCTTATTCAAATGCTGCTTTTCAGTCTCCCTGCTTCCACTTAGTCACAGTCTGATCTCCCTACCAATTCCCCCTGCCCCCATTCCTGTTACCTGTAGATCATTTTGCTTTCCTCCTACAATGTTACGAGTTTGCAGTCAGGAACTGATATGATCCAGAGCAAACTCTTTTGATTAGATATTCCCATTCCATGCTCAGAGCTGAAGGAAGGATATGCTTTTTCATGTCAGGAGCAGCATTTCCCTCCACCCCTGTAATCATCCCACTTTGCAGCCACTAACGAGGGAACTGACAGAAGAGAGCTGCCCAGAGTATCAAAAATCCCCCATCCAGAACAGCAAAATATCTTAATGTAATTAAGAATGAGGATTAATTTCCCAATCCTTATATTTTTCACTTGTCCACTTGAGAGATGGGTCTCTAATTAAATTTTGCTGTGGTCACTGTAATGAAAACAATATCATCTGCAAGTCCAGCCACAGCCAGGCTGTGTGGATAGCAGTGATAAGGCTGGGTAATTGCAGGATTAATAACTGGCCTTTTGTTGTGTTTGAAAGCCGTGCAACAGCACACAGACTTTCCAAGTAACTTGAAAACACAGCCACATTGTACACTATTGCTACCCCCATCACTTAGTCCTTTCACTTTTTTTCTTTTCCCTTTTTTTTTTTCTTCCCAAGCATGGGAACAATTGGACTACAAAGGTACGATTGTTCCTAGGTCATATTCTCCTCTAGGGTTTCCAAAAAGCAAGCAATGCTGCTCAGGCAGCTCCAGTAGCTCTGTGACAAAGTAGAACAAGTTTCAATAACTGCTGCTATTCCTCTTCATTTACAGTGCAGGCCACGGGGTAACTGTTTAATGTGGTAGCCAGTTCCCTGAACCTCTTGTACATCTGCTGTAACATGAAGCATTTTCCTAACACTTTGAAGCTCTTGAATAAGTGCAGGATTTCAAAGTTTGTTTTTTCTTTTCTTTTTTTTTTTTAATATAAAAATCTAGGGACGGATGCTCTGCTGAATAATCTAGCTGTGGAGACAGAGGCTCTGCACAGTAGCATCCTTCCTTTGTGGCTGGGACACTTCACCCTCAATTAGGGAAAGGTACCTTTCAGTGGAGCTGTTCCTCTTCATGGCTACATGGTGATGCTGAGCAACTGGTGGGAAGTAGGAGCCAGGCAACCAGCCTGCTCAGCTAGGCTGCTGTGGATCCTAATTAATGTGCAGCACAGGATGTAGGCTTGGGCAGTTCCTCCATGCCATCTGGATACGGTATGGATGCAAGTGAAACCTGAACCTAATCTAATAGGTATCTAAGTTGTGTTGAGGGAGCTGGTAAAAATCCCTGGGTAAACCAATCTTGCATTAAACTGATGTCTGCCAGCAGAAGTTGCAAGAAGTTGCTCAGGCTGTTGTGGAACCCACCCCCACGCCTCCATGGGACCTGTGGGGAATCTGGCACAGAGTGCAGGACAATCTGGGATAATGTCAGGATGTGGCTTAATCACTCCAGCACAAAAAAACCCCAAACAACAAAGCAAACACCGAAACAAAACAACAACAATTACCTAAGATGTAGTATTTTGGTAGAACAGACTTATTTGCATCAATGTAGCTAATTTATTAATCCACAAAAATCCTAAAAAAGCATGTGCTGTAAAACTATAAATCCACTTTAAATCACTGCTTGGCTTTCTTCAGGATCGTGTTTAGCTCGTTCACGCTCTCACATCAGCTTGAACTGCCTTTTCCTCATCTCCCTGGGCAACCTTTCCCTGCATGAGGAGACTTTATGGAATCTTCTCACAGACCTTTAAGGTCACTGAATTAACACCATTGCCTTTCCTTTAATTTTCAAGCCATATTTTCCCTCTTACCTCTTTTTAAGAGAACCTTAGTGTACGTGTTTCCAGCACGAACATGCACCCAGCTCTGGCAGGAGCCAGAAATGATGCCTCTCATGCAGCACCTTGAGCTCAACTGACTGCAGGGACATCTCCTTAGGACATGATTTTGGTCACACTGTAGCTTGGCAAGCGAATATTTCAAAATATTGGGCAATTTCAAAGCTCCTGAGCCTTTGGATATGCTAGCATTTTAGAGAGGGAGAAGCACAGCCACTTCTTCCATGTGCATTATTAGCTCTGCACACTTGCTGCAGACCGAGTTCAGGCTGGTAGCTTTGTAGGTGAATGTTAAATCCCAAATTGAATTAATTTTAGCATTCAGAGACACAAACTGAGTGCTGGTGTTACGCCTCTTCCATGTGGCTTTTTGATTTGTTTAATAAATGCCCACTTCTTAAATACAAAACTCTGACAGACATGCCACGAGGGATGGTTCGAGGGATTGTTTGAGGCAACACTGAAAATATTTTTTCCATTCTGCAAATTTTGTATTTTGCAGGAGAAAAAGAAAATAAAAAAGATCAAAAGCACACCTGAATTTTAGCAAATAGTTCTCTCATTCAAACCAGAAAATCATAAACACCAGCTTGCTTGTTTTTGACAGTTCTAAGGCATTACTGCTCTTCTGAATGAAAACAGAGAGATGCTGGAAGACTGCTGAAGTGACATCCAGTAATTTAGGCGTGAAGCATTTGAATTGTAGAGCACATGACGTGTTGGCAAGTGTGAGAGACAGAAGTGTGTGTGCTCCTGTGGCTATGCACGCCCATCCTTACAACGGATGCAGGCAAAGAGGTGTCCTTTCTGCTCACAAATAACACCAGACCCCAACGCTTCCGTTAGAGCTGTGACTTGGAACACACTACTAATCCTGAAGAAAAAATATACAGTGGTGTTTCTCCTCTAGAGTTTCTGTATCTCATCACTCAGAACAGTGCAGCTGGGGTTACTCATCATCGTGCAATGGAAATAAGAGCATGGAAACGGGGACTTTGTAAGAACAGTGAAAGTTTGACTCATGTCTGCTGATAATCTCTACCCTGACATCACACCCTGTTGTTTACCCCACACCCATCTGCAGTGACATGAGATTATAGCCAAGACAGAAAAGACAAGTGAGCACCAAGGCCTGAAACTGTTGCCTAGTTATGGAAGACTTTGCCATGCTTATTAATCTTTAAACCCTTAAGCAACCTTATTATTTTTCCCCTTTAAATACCCCGCAGTCAGTCGAGCTGCACAGCAGCACGGTTGTGTGCTGGCAGAAAATGTGCCTCTCAAATCCTTTTGTTATCCAAAGACAAGCACAGCCACACACAGAGCAGTACACTGGAACTTTATGGGTTTATATTTTTTTAAGCTGAAGCTCACACATACCAAATATGACTCGCAGGGATTAGAAAAAGTACTGCAGCATAGGTGGGGAAAGCAGCATCTTTTCTCCACTACTCTAAGAGTGACATGAGAGCTTGTTGAAGTTTCCTACCTTAGCAGTCCAGCTGGGAGATCCAGAAAGCAACCAGTGAATCCTCTTGCCTCGTTTTCTTTAGGACTGCCACCATGTGCAGCTTTCTTTGTGCTGCCCATATTTCAAAAGCTGCTGATTATCTCTGCAACGGCAGCGAGTTGCTTTCAGGAGAGCTGCTCTGCTTTCCCCTGCTTCCAGAGAGAGCAGGAGCAGGTTCTCTCTGCTCTCCTAAAAAGTACTTGCCAGAAGCAACAGGCAAGTTTTGAAACTCCTACCAACACTTCTGGGAGGTAATACCAGTGCTGATCAGCTTCTCCCAATTAAAAACTGGTGGTGTGAAACAGTCGAACGCTCTGCTGCAAGGTGATTTATTTAAAAGGATGGGAGATGAGGAAATGTTAAACAGTGCATGCACTATCTCCAGCCAGATCATCTGCTTGAGCTGGCACAGAATTTTTTCTCAGCCCTGCACTCAGCACCGTGCACAGTAAAGGCCATGAGTGCCCATGATCCATAATGTCTGTCCAGAGAACGAGCTGCATGCACGTTCTTGACAAGACCTGAAATTTAGAATAGTTTCATTTGTTGTCAGTAGTTTCTCAAGGTATTTCATGGACACTAAATCATAATCCAGCTACCTGGTCCAGGCCCCTGCAAGGAAGTCTGTCTCCAAAATAACCAGCTGAGGTGCCTATCCCCTCAGGCATCCCTGCAGGGTGCCATGGGACACTGTTCTCAGGCTGAACCCTGTTCCTGTATCACTGGCCCTCTCTTGGCCATCCTGCACAGAAGGGCCAAAATACTTCTGCAGTTGCTCAATCCTTTTGTGCCCAAAAGAATGGGATTTTAGGATCCATTAAAACCTCCACAAGGAAAACCCGTTACGCACTTGGACTCATTCTGAGTCAGGAGGATCTGTTCACATCCAGATGCCTCCGTGACAGTGACTGTAGAAGTTCACTCCAGGCAAGGGGTGGGTGTTCATACCTGAAAGGCCTTTTTGACTGCAATAATGTGTAGGTGGCAGGAAGCTTTAGAGACCAAAGAAATAAAAGCTGAGGGAAGGAAGAAAAGCTCAGTCACGAGTATCCCAGATACTCGTGATGGATTTCCAGGGCCGGTGAGATGGGAGGCTGTGACCACCTTATGTGACAAAGGCATTTTGTGAGAAGGGGCAGGGTAGGGAGCACTGGTGCTGGCTTCTCACACTGTCCCAGGGGAAGAAGGTGGCAAGGGGAAGCCTGGTACCAGAAGGACAAGCATCATCCTTCGAGCTAGAGGCAGCTGTCTGAGTCAGTGGGAGTAGTCTGTTTCTAGCTATGAGCAGAAAGCAGCCCTGTGTGCCCAGGCATTATCAGTCCTTTATCCTAGCACACGGTATCTGCTTGATAATGCATACATTGTTTTGTCATTAATGGTCAGCACGCCTCCCAAAACAACTTGTCCCCCTGTGGTTTTATAATCATGGGAATATTCTCGGTGGCCCTATCAGGTGGGTTCTATTCTGGCTCCAGACACCTCTGGAAAATAGCCTATTGAATCGCGTCGGAAACCAGGGCAGAGTTGACTTCCTGGTGGACTCCAAACAATCTCCAGGCTGCCCTTGGCAAGCACAGCCTGTGCTCTGCTGTTTGTGCAGTGCCACGCTGCCCTGCCGCCGGAGAAATCGGCTCCATCTCGGCGACTCCACCCCGACCCGAGCGCGGGAGGAAATAGCGAGCTGCTCTAGCTATTGTTGTGGGACTTTATGCAAGAGCTTTTCATTTTTTTTCCTTAATAAATGTATTTTAGCCACTGCTTGTTAAGAGGATAGCTGCAGTGACCTGGTTGCTGAAATGCCTGCTTATTGCCCTGTTTCACTTCTCTTTGCTAGAAGCACCAAATCACTGCTCTGTTCACCTGGCAAGTGAAAAGAGGGGAAAAAAGATGTCTAAATGGGACAGCTTCTTACTGCTGTCAGGTGTCTGCTTGACAACAAATACAAAACAAGAGCAGGCAACACAAAACAAGTGAACAAAAAACCAAGGACCCCAAAATTTCCTCTTTTCGTCTTATCATATCAAGAAAACATTTCCAACTCTGAGGCAGTGCCAAATGGTTCAGCAGATTTCAGAGACTTGGAGATGCTGACAGACTGCAACTCCTGCTGTTTACCAAAGGGATTTAAGAGGTTCTCTCTCTTGAAATAGTAATATTTTTGTCTTCCTGAGGGTCAAAACTTGCCACTTTCACAGCGCTTACAGTAGACATTTAACCATGCCATGCTCAGCCATGTCAAGGGACTCTGAAGAGGCTCTTGAGATTCTTCTGTCTGAGGTTAAACAGGGAAGGATTGGTTGCTCTCCTGCAAACATTTCCACCAGCAACACTAAAACAGAGGGGAAAACCCACTTCACTTACACTATTTCACTGCACAAAAAAACCTTCAGCATATTCTAATAGCAAGGTATCAAACTGGATTGCACGAGCCATATTTACCCGATGTGCTGTGACATTATGACCCAACAAGAGTACCTAAAAAATCATTATGCCTCAAGAGCCTGCAGCCCAAATGGAATTTGAAGGCGTATTAGTCAGCCTGGCCCACCCCCACTCCACTATTATCCCCAACAGCAGGGGACTTGCTATGATTAATCAGAGCTTAGTGATTCTTTCCATGTGCAGAGGAAATACCGATTCATTGGAACAGGGACAGAAAAAAAATAAGAGAAGTCTCTACCTGGTAAACAGAATTCAGCAGTAGGATTTTAGTTAATGAATAGTATACAGTTAAGTACTTCGATCTGTGGAGGTGAGAGGTGTAGAAAGCTGATTAGGTAGCTTATACCCTATTGCTTTTTCATCTGCTAGAAGCTTGATATTTTTATCAGTCTCCTCACACAGCAATCACCACAACTGCCAAATTCTGTGTCGTGCAGCAATGCAGAGAGAGACTTCCCCAAATCAAGAGAGAGCAAGATAGGAATCAAGAGCCTCACTCCATCTGGTTTCTCCATCTCTTCACACTGGATACCTGCCACCTCCCAGTCCCTCATCTGTCCCCTCCTTTCCACCCCAGCAAGCTCCTTGCTCAGCTCCCCTCCCCAGGTGAGGAGATCCCTGGGGGTCTGGCACATCGTGCAGCAAGCAGCAAAGGAGCCGACTACTCTTGCACTGAGTATGCTCTGGGGTCGAGTACCCAGCACTCTGTGGCAGAGTTCCACCACCAAGTATATTGGATTTAAATGGTTTATCCATCTGAGCCTTAATTTATGATCTCTACAAATTCCCCCCCAATGAAAGAGCTGTTTATTTGTACTGTCTTTGTTTAAGAAATAAGGAAAGACTGTCAAGGGCACAAAATGCTCCTGGCACTGACCATTCAGTCTTGTTTATGCCTTTGAAAAAAAATCACTTCCATAACCTCATCAAGACTAAAAAAAAAGAGCACAGAATAAACTCTGAACTCAAATCTTATCATCAATTAATAAAATAAAATACAATACAAATGGTATATAGGCTATGTGGTGGCAGAAGGCTCTGTTTGACTGGGAGCAGCCAGCAGCCCCAGGAGATGCTGACTGGCCTCTTTGACCTTGTGATGATGTTTAAAACAAAACAAAAAGTTACCTGACTATAGGCTTGCAAAAAAGAAAATGGGATGAAAGAGACCTGAGTTAGGAGGGCTTCCTCAGAGGGCACTGGTGGGACTTGGAGAGAAAAACCCATCCTTAGGATTTACTCTGGATCTTAAGGAAAGGAGGCCACTTCACGCTGTCCCAGGTGGTGATGCAGGAAGATACAGGAGTCAGAGGCAGACCACTGCCTGAGGGCAGGAAAACAAGCAAAAGGCTCCTCAGCAAATTCTCTCTAGCCTTTAAGGGTTAAGGGAATATAAAAATATAACTCTTATTCGGGAAAATCTCCAAAGGCAGCTGAGGAAAACAACAATGACCTGTTTATGGGAATTACTAAATACAGCCAGAGCAGCTTCCCTGGAATTTCATTGAAATAAAGAAAACACCAAACAAAAAACCCCACAACATTTTCATGTTTTAAAACAAAACAAAAAACCAAACCACAACCAAACACTCCAAAGAACTTCACCCTTACATTTCAGAACCGAAAGCTCCATTCTTTCTACGTGAGAACAGTACGTGTGGGCATCCCACAATCCAGACATCTGGACTTCTCTCAGGCAAACTCATGTTAATGTAAACTACCCACAAATAAAGAAAGAAAGAAATAATTCCTGCCCACCTCCAAGTATCTGGTAAAATGTTCTGACCTGCAGAGCTGTCACGCACTGTCAGCAAACTGCAGAGCATCTTTCATGTCACACGGCAGTGCTATTGTAGTTGACAATGAAAATAGCTCATGTGCAAGCTGGCCTTCACGTGCTAGGCTGATGGAAAGAGTGGATTGCTTTGCTATGATGACCCCCATAGCTGGATCTTTGTCACTGCTCGCTGGACAAAAAGAGATTTTTTTAATTATTATTATTATTTTTTTCATTGTTAACAGTGCCCAGTTGTGGCACTTGTGGCTGTGGTGGTAGTGAGGAAAGATGGGATTTACTACCAAGCTGTTTGAGGACCTGAACGTACTGATGACTTACACAGATATCATCTCAGCAAGTGTGGCACCCACAGAATTAGATTTAAGCCCATGGGCTTCCAAAACCAGAGGCAGGGTGAGGGATTCAGTCCTTGAGCTTTTCTTCATTGCTCCCTTAGACACACGGCGTTTTCAATCCTTCTGGCTGTTATTTCTCAGCTACTCAGAGAAGCCAGCCTGCCCCGTGCCTACCTCTGGGTGGAAGAACAGGGCAGAAGGAGCTGTCGTGCTGCTCCTGGCCAGTTGTTCAAGGGCAACTGGGAATTTGTGTGGTTTCCCCACCCACCTAGAATGGTGAGGTTGGAAGGGACCTCTGGAGATCATTGAGTCCAACCCCCTGTTAGAGATTTTTGTTTGAAAATAAGGCTCATCTCATTTTACTCATCCCAGAGTAAATGATCCCCCAATTTGCTTTCATTTCTAAATGAGCCCCTATTTTCCCTTTTTTTTTTTATTTGGACAGAGACTACACCAACCTTCTAAACCTAATTTTTTTCATGCAAGTTTCTGTTTCTAGAATTTAGACCTAATTTTCTATCCGCCTTAAACTAAGCAGTATGTGGTTCCCAATCCTAGTATTTAATTACAGGGATAAACACTTCCATAAATTATTAATTCTTTTCTGGGAGCAATTTTTGACCCTACAGACAACACTACCAGCCTGGCAGTTATTTTGTTATATCATTCTCTATTATTGCCACATATTATTTCCCTTCCAAAATGTTTATATAAAATTTATAATGTGATGAAAAAGACCTTACCCCTAATTTTTGTATGCAAATGCAAAATCGGGTCTATTTCCTCACAGTATTTGTTCTGTTTAATTGCATTTTAAATGAACATAAAGTAACTACCCCAAAGACATTAGCATGCTTCTGCCAGGGCTGTGGGGATTTCAGGAAAACCAGTCAGTGAGGCTCCTTGTTGAGACCTTTATGGAATCTTGAAGAAATTCCGAGTTTATGCACAGATATGTGGGGATTACAGGCTGCAGAGGAGGAGGACAGTGGAAGAAAATCAGCTTGCCATTAGCAGATCATTCTTTTGAGGTTGAAGGTGAGTTTCTTGGCTGTATAACCCCTCCTGAAGCTGTCAAAAACCTAAGAAGTTCTCTGCAGTTTTGCAGGAGACTAAACACCTGGAGGGCTCTAATAATTGATGGTAAGAAGAAAGCCCTGTACTTCTGAAGTTAGTTTTCAATGTGAAATATACCTAGTGCTATTTAAATAAAAGATTATTTCTCCTTTAGTGAAAGAGAAGGAAAAGAAAAATACTGAGGACAATTAGAAAAGTATCAAGGAGATTTTTCAGTGGCTTCTTACCCTGAAAGGGACATTTCTAGTTCTACTCAAGAAATTAATTTGATCTATAGAACCTTTAAAACTAATTTTAATTCTTCAGAACTTGCAAGGTACTCAGTTATTTTAAATATTAATAAGTGTTCAGTTTTAACAACATCTGAGATGGTTGTCAGCACCTCCAAACTTCCTGGCTCATTTTGAGTAGGAAAAAGGGATTCAGGCTGGGTACAGAAGCCAGGTTAGAGGCAGAGGGTGAAGAGGGGTTATTGTATAATGCACACTTTAGAGGGTGCAGAGAGTGGGTGGCCTCAAGAAAGGTTGCATCACAATCTTATCTCCTCTGGAGTAACATCCCTCTACAGCCTGGGTCAGTTAGTCACAGCTAGAAGGGTTAGAAATGTCAAGTATCACCATTTATGCTGAAATACCCTCCCCACAACGCTCAACACTGAGCAAAACCAAACCAACCAGAGCCCCCCAGTCACTCAACGCTGACTCCACTACGGAAAAGCAATGCCAAGATTTATCCATTGTATTATCTGGCAAGAAGGGGGTCTTGGCTTATGCTGCTTGAAGGCAAATGTTAATAAAGATCTGAATTTCTGCCTCAGAGGAAATTCCTGATTTTTCTCCTTGCACCAGGAGGAGAAGTGGCTTGCTTTCTTAAAGTATCTTTCTGTTTAGAATTGAAAACAGAAGTTCAGAAATGATGCTTCTTTTAGTTTGTTTTTTCCTTTCTTTTCTTCTAGAACCAAAATGTGATCTATCAGCACTGGAATGTTATGATTCAATTCAGATAAGCAAAATGGGGTGGTTTCAGTGCAAAACTGCATCACTCTGCACATCATTAGCATGCTTTGTTATTACATCTTCCTTTCTCAGGATGATGGACCAAAAAAAAAACCCAATATACACAAATGGTCCCATTGAAGTGTTGCAGTATAATTCACTGTGGTGGCTCAAACTGGTTGGTATCTGCGTCAACCTAACCAAACCCAAAGGTGTGGATTTGTTTTTCCTCTCTTTTGGCAAACTGGAATGATTAGGTTGAAAGAATGCATTGAATTTTCTCATGGTAAATCAAGATTTCAGCTGAATCCCAGTTTTCTTAGAGAAACACAACTTCCCTGACATACAGAGGAAAACAATTTCAGTTCAAAACCCCCAACTGCTTTTTAGCATCAGCTTCAGTCCCAATTCTCCCTTCTGCTTTTAACTGAATTTGACATGGCAGGCGAGCAGAAGAATTGGGTCTTTCTGTCCCCATTTCTGATTGAGGCAAGACTGTTGAAGTGGTACCTGTGCTAGTTTCAGTTTTACACACTAAATTTACAGCCTGGATGTTCCTCCTCCTGGTACCACTCTAATATTTCTTTAAACATTTTGGCACCTCTTTGCTAGAGAAGGTTTTTCAGCACATTCACTGCACAGAGACTCGCCCAGCTCTTCTTGTGTGCAAAGCCCAAAGAGTAAGCTCTGGTGTGTGACACCCAGGCTGCTTAGAATAAACTCACTTTGATAGCAGATTAGTTTTCAAGAGGGATTTGAGCTGGGCAGCAGCATCACAGGAGGTTTAGGCAATCATGTGATAAATCAAGGCAAGTGTATCTATTTCAACAAACCCATCACATCACTCTGATGATATTTTTTCTTGCTGCATTGTTACAGACATCAACATCATGCTCTCGACAGAGCTCAGTTCACATGCAAAGGGATGTGTCAGATTGCTTATGTGAAATGGACACACTTCCATCAGTCTGGTTTTGTAATGAAAGGTCCTCTCCTCTCATTTTTTAATGTCTGCCTACAGAAGTGCTAAATAAGAAAGCTCAAGACAAGCTTTGTAAATGCAAAAGAAAAAAAAAAATAAAGTTACCTCTCTCATTCTGTTCTTTGCTGTCATGACCAGGTCCCTACTTTCTCTATTCATGGCCATGCTGTTTGCTGGCTTCCAGACTGATGGGGTTTGGCTCCAGAGCTGCCAACACACTGTCTATTAGCAAATGTTTCACTCTTACCTTTCCTCTAGACCATTTAGACCATTTTAGTTCACACACATGTTCATTTGGTTGGGGTTTTTTGGGTGTGGGGTTTTTT